>OX940880.1:77313052-77913052 GCA_954870665.1 Stratiomys singularior | reverse complement strand
AACCGATCATAGCTGGAATTACGAAGCGCTTTAATGCCAGGGGCGTCGCGCCTTCGTCCGCATGATCGTTGTTATAGGCGGGTTCACTCATTTGCCTCGTAACGAGTAAAGTAGCTTATAAATATTAAAACGCGAAACACTTTGTAATGGTATAGACGAAACTCTGGTTGGTCCTGCGTTAGTCATAGCACCCCTGAGCGCTTCGCTTTCCGACTGGAATTTGGTTTGTTGGAAGGGAAGAAGAAAATCATTGTACCCGCTTTTCTCTAACGTTCTAAATTTGTTAAATTTTACTTATTTCAACTTTAATCTTAACTATAAATTCAAATCAAATATTGTTTTGTTTGTCAGTAACGAACGCGTTATGGCAGTACGTCGGAGTCCACAGCTATTAGGCCCCATGATTGATGTTCCCCAATGTGTGATCTGCTGCAACGAATTCCTCGCGGCAGATCCCGTAATGCTGAGCCCCTGCGGTCATTCGTTTCACCCGAGTTGCATTACAGACTGGGTCAAGCACTCCAAGGCTTGTCCTCTGTGCCGAAAACCAATCACTCCCGGAGAACTGACCCGGAAGAAGGATCACGCACGACTCTCCGACCTCGGAGCTGTCGGCTCACCAAGACAACAAGGTGCGATACCTAAGGAGGCACCCTATCAACTTAGGTCAAGAGGCCCACTCCTTCCGGCATCGTCACCGATCCCAGCGGTAGCCGACCGATCGGGTCGGGAAGTAGGCCAAAATACTAGCGGCGATGCTGCATACATTCCGCTGAGGTCAACTCTGCCTACCCCGCCTCCGATAAATTCCCCCGCGGATGAAAATCCCGATCAGTCGGGGAGTTCGGAGCTACAACAGGTCCTGAGGCTCCTGCAAAACCTAAATAACCGGATCGACTGGCTGGAAGCAGGCCAGAGGATGCCTAACACCACTGTTCCCCCACCCCCCACCCGGAACAACACGACACCACCCCGATCGGACGCGGCCCCACTCCATCAGAGGGCATATCCGAACGATATGGTGCGAACCTTGGTGCGAGATCCAACTCCACGGATCATTGAGAGCTGGCACATCAAGTTCAGCGGGCGCCACTCCAGTACCCCAGTGGACCGCTTCATATTCCAGGTGCAGTCGTTGACAGAGATGTCCTTGGGAGGTGATTTTACGGCCCTTATGCAGCACATCCACCTGCTGTTGACTGGAAACGCAGCCGAGTGGTTTTGGGGTTACATCCAGCTAGTTCGACGCCGAGATTGGACCGCTTTCTGTGCCGCGCTACGAAATCAATTTGACGACGGCCTGACCGATCGAGAGATCCGGGAGCGAATGAGGACGCGAAGGCAAGGAGCACACGAGTCCTTTGATGATTACTATGACGAAGTCATGAGGATTGCCGCACGACTAAGGACACCCATGTACGAGGAAGACCTGCTGAGTTTGATCCAAGACAACATGCGGATCGAGCTGCGGAACAGTCTGCTACACGTCCCCATTTCCAACATCCACGCTCTACGAATGCATGCCCGGAAACAGGAGCGGTTAGACGAGCTGCGAGGGGTTTTCCGTCTTCCCCAACGTTCCGCAGGTTCCGTCGTACGAACCCGCAACACTTCTGAAGTAGCCGTGCCCTTGGAAGCCGTAGTCGAATCACAACCGCCAGTCCCCGAATTTCAGCCGAAGACAGCAATTCCACAGGCCGATACGGACACGCTTGCCGCCGTAGCAGTGGTGAAACCCGCGGTCTGTTGGAACTGTCGAAAGCCTGGTCACAGGTTTACGACATGTACAATAGAACCGACGATTTTCTGCTACCGCTGTGGTAAGGCGAATACATATGCTCCGGATTGCCAAGACTGCAGGGCTCATAAAAAAACTGGCAACCGAGTGCTCAGACCACCCCGAAGCACTCGAGGACACCCCACTAATCAGTCCTGCGAATGATAACGGACCCCGCGATTTGACCCAGCCCTTGACACCGCCAACACTTCACCCCGAAACACCGCTCATTCAAATTTTGACCCCGACAACAACTGCTTCACCGTCAGAGACCCCTAACTCCGAAAAGCCGCAGACCATTCCACCATACAAGCGGCCATACCACGTCCGACTGCGGGAATACCAGCTAGCCCGCGAAAGAATCTTTGCCGAAGATTTGGGCCCAAAGTTACCTCATCGACCCCGAAGATCCACTTTACGCCTGCGGACCTACTGGAAGAGGGTCCGACAGTCCCGAAGGTTTCTGCGAAAGGCGCAGATATTAGAACTGGCCTCGCATGATGTCCGTCACTATGCTTCGGTCGAAATCCTTGACAAGCAGAGGATAGGCTTAGTGGACACTGGCGCCAGTGTCAGCTGCATATCGTCTGACTTCGCCAAGGAAGTCCTGGAGAGGCATAGAGATCGACTTCAGCGTCTCACATTCCACCTGAACACTGTGGACGGAACTCGACATTCCATCCTGGGCAAGCTCACTGCCAACGTCACCTTCAAGGGCGTGAGCAAAGCACTGGAATTCTACATCGTGCCCCAACTGACCCAGAATTTATATTTGGGAGTCGATTTCGTCCGACAGTTCAACCTGGCCCCGACCCTATTCGGCTCGACCCTACTTAGGACTGTCGCGACCTTAAGCGACCCAACACCTACACCGCTTCCCTTCCAACATGGCCTGGAAAGCGCACAGCAACGACGGTTGGACGAGGCCATATCAGCTTTTCCATCATACGAAAGTGAAGGTCTAGGCCGGACCGGCTTGGTATCTCACATTATCGATGTGGGAGATGCTAAGCCGATCAAGCAAAGGCACTTCGCCATATCGACCGCGAAGGAAAAGCTGCTATATGCTGAAGTCGACCGAATGCTATCACTAGGCGTCATAGAAGAGTCGCAGAGCGCATGGGCGTCACCGGTAACGTTGGTCGTTAAACCCAACAAGGTTCGGCTATGCCTGGACGCTCGACGTGTGAATGCTGTCACTATCAAAGACGCGTACCCTCTCCCTCTGATTGACGGTATCTTGAGTCGCCTGCCGAGAGCTCACTTCATTACAAGTCTCGACCTGAAGGACGCCTTCTGGCAAATCCCACTAGACCCTGGCTCAAAGGATAAGACCGCCTTCACCGTGCCCGGCCGGCCTCTGTATCAAGTCGTCACCATGCCCTTCGGACTTTGCAACGCACCTCAAACCATGACGCGGTTGATGGATAAGGTCATACCACCAAACCTACGCCACCAAGTGTTTGTGTATTTGGACGACTTACTGCTGATCTCCGAGACTTTGGACGACCATCTAGTCCTACTGCAGGAAGTCGCCCTACACATCAGAAAGGCGGGCCTTACCATCAACGTGCGTAAAAGCAAGTTCGTGATGACGGAGGTTCGTTACCTGGGGCATATTATTGGACACGGCACCATCAAAACAGATCCGGAGAAGACCCGAGCCATCGAGGAGTTCCCTCTGCCCAAGACAACTAAGCAGTTGCGACGGTTCTTAGGCGTGTGCGGATGGTACCGAAGGTTCGTCCGAAATTATGCCACGTTGTCATCGCCGCTGACAGACATGCTGCAGAAAGGCCACAAGTTTCTCTGGACTGAGTCCAGCTTGCAGGCATTTGAAGAGCTCAAGAAAAGCTTGACCACTGCTCCCGTGCTTCACAGCCCCGACTTCACCAAGCCCTTCTCCATCCATTGTGACGCCAGTCAACATGGAGTAGGGGCCGTTCTGGTGCAGCTCACTGAAGCCGGTGAGGAAGCTCCCATAGCCTTCATGTCACACAAGTTGAACTCAGCCCAGCGAAACTACACCGTCTCTGAGCAGGAATGTCTGGCAGCAGTGATGGCAATAAAGAAGTTTCGGGCGTATGTAGAGGGCCATCCCTTTGAAATAGTGACCGACCACGCCTCCCTGAAGTGGCTCATGAGCCAGTCCGATTTACATGGCCGACTAGCTCGATGGGCCCTAAAATTACAAGGCTTTAATTTCACCATCCGACACCGAAAGGGTGCCCAAAATGTGGTCCCAGACACGTTATCTCGAATGTTCGCACCAGAAGGAGCTGAACTGGTGAGAGACGATGATGACACCTTGGAAATAGATTTAACCAGTCCACACTTCCAGTCGGACAGCTACAAGGAGCTGAGGCAAACCATTGATACCCAGCAACCACAGCTTCCCGATTTGAAGGTGCTGGACGGGTTCATATACAGACGGTTAGAAACCCAAAATGGAGATCCAACGTCCGAACAGGATGAGTGGAAACTGTGTATACCAGCAGAGATGACCGGGGAGCTAATCGCCCGCGCCCATGATCACCCTTTGAGCGCGCATGGTGGCTACGGTCGCACCATTCGGCGATTAAAGACATACTTCTTCTGGCCTAAAATGTCCTCTCAGGTCAGGGAGTATGTCCGTGCTTGCCACACTTGCAAGAGCACGAAAGCTCCGAACCAGACCACTCGTCTTCCCATGGGAAAACTCCCGATCCCAGAGCGCGTGTTCCAGCGTCTGTATATCGACCTAATCGGTCCATACCCACGAACCACCTCAGGGTATATCGGTGCCATCGTTGTTCTCGACCAGCTCTCCAAATTCCCACTGGTCGAACCCATCCGGAAGTTCACTGCACCACCCATAGCGGACTTCCTCGAGCGGCGTGTCTTCCACGTATTCGGCGTGCCGGAATACGTGTTATCCGACAATGGGGTCCAGTTCAAGTCTAGGCAGTTCCAAGGATTACTGGAGAAGTATGGCGTTACCCAACAGCTGACCGCCCTCTACTCTCCACAAGCAAATGCTTCGGAACGCCTGAATCGTACACTACTGGCCGCTATTCGCGCGTACATCCACCCGAACCAGAAGGACTGGGACCGCAAGTTGTCCGCTATCACTTGCGCCTTGCGTTCCTCGTACCACTGTGCCACGGGTTTCGCACCTTACTTTGCCGCGTTCGGGCAACTTATATGATCTGCCATGGTGGATCATATAAGTTGCTCCGGCAATTAAAGTGTTTGGGCGAACCCGTCGTCGCAGTAGAGCCCCACGAAAAACTTCGGGCTCTGCGCGATCAGATTCGGCAAAACCTACAGGACGCAAGACGCAGGAATGAAAAGCAATACGATCTGCGATCCCGTCCTTCTGAGTTCAAAGTCGGAGACGAAATCTTCCGACGAAACTTTAAGCCCAGTAGTGCCGCGAACCATTACAACTCAAAACTGGATCACAAATTCGTGAAGTGCCGAGTTGGGCAGGTGTTGGGACCCACTCGGTACCTCATCACAGACCTGAACGGTCAAACAATCGGGGTATACCACCCAAGGGACCTACGGAGGTGAAGCACAGCAAGGCCTTTGTCAACATCACCATCGCCAGCACAATCATCTGTTCCACACGAACGACCAAGCGGCAAACCTTCAGTCTCTCCAGTCTGTAACCAGCATCGTAGAGACTGTCCTGTTGTAATTCACCCTGTCGGTTTGGCAATCCTGGTCGGATTGCCATACTTGAGATGCAAATTATCCCATTCGTATCGCAAGTATGGCAACACGAAACGGAAGGTCACACCGACAGAGGGAGAGAGGAACACTTCCGGAACGGGGGAGTTCGTCGAGGGCCGCGAAAAGAGAAGCACGCGCTTAGAGAAAAAAAATATATATAAAAAAAAAGAGTGAACGAAAAGACGAACTGATAATTCGAAATAACATCGCGTTACTTGTTACGATAATTTGAAGTGCTTAAAGTGAAAAACTAAGGAACTATAGAGAACGATGGAAAAAAAAATACATATTTACAGATCGATCGTAAACAGTTTAGTGCATTGAGGCGCGCTTTAACTAGCGATCAGTGTTAATATAAAAGAGTTTCAAACAAATGCATGCACTAGAGACGTTTGACGGTTCTAAATACAAATAAAAGTTTTTTCCGACATTTTATTAAACCCACAAGAAAAAAAAGCCTGCGTACAAATTCAATAACGAACCGGAAAACTAACGGGTATATTTCGCCTAACACAGTAATTACATCTCGAATGTGTAAACGTGGTTGCAATAAGTTTTTATGATAAACAAAGTACTATGTTACAAAAGTGAAAGCGCAGCACTTATGGAAAAGAATAATACCAAAACGAGGAGAAGTGCTAGCACTCAGTTTAGCCTGGAATCAAACACATATTGGGTAAATAACTAATCGCGAGACACTTGTTAAATACAAAACGAAAAGAAGGTAGTTTCTCATCTCCGCGTATCAGCAAATTCTCTTCCGCACCGCCACACCGAACTTGCAGATTTTTTCTTTCTTCCCTGAATAATTGAAACTTAAGGATCGCAGCGTGTATTGTAAAATCAGGAAAACGAAAACGAAGGAAAGTAATCATTGTAAAGATAAAAAAAAAAAGAATAATTGAAAAAAAAAATATTTCCATATTGAAAAGTTCGTTGATTTTAAGTTTAATGCGCATGAACCTTTTAATAAACCGTATATCTGTTAGTATGAAAATAATTCTTTTAAGTTTCCATCCGTTTATATTGTATATTGTTATGATTTTGGTGATGAGAATAATCTTTTAAACAAATTTTGCCAATTTAAAAAAAAAATTTAGATTGCAATCGTAAATTTTTTTTTATTTGTATCATAATTACAAACAAAGGAAGAAATGACAATAGTTAATTTTAGGACCTTCGTAAGACTTGGATTATTTCTTACACATTTAAAATTACTATAATCTACCACTTGGACAATTTAGTTTTAAAAAGGGTTATCGTTCTATTTCTCACATGCGTGTTCCGTGACGCGCACTCAAAGTTATAGAACTTATTTAATTTTGATTATCTAACTCGCTTTTCTATATATATATTTTATTTCTTTCATTCGATTGAAGCCATTTCTTTTGTAAAGAGCGTTAAGAATTGCAAGGATAAGATGTTGTATTTGAAAAAAAAAGAAATATATAAAATGAAGTGCTGAAAAAAATCACATTCTTTCCTTCCAGCAACCTTTTTTCTTTCAGGAGGAAATGGTGCGAAGGTAAGTGCATGAGGATGTAGGGCCAAAATTGTCTTTCGTCGCTCGGGTTCCGCGGTGCTGTAGGTTTGAATCGGGAGTAAGTGGTAGTCGTGTCGCGGACTACTTGTTCGGTTTTCAATTCTTTGACGGTCGCAAAAATAAAGTAGTTTGTTTTTAGGCACCGCGGTATATCGGTTCGCGAATGCGCGTTTGTCGTCGGGTGTATTTGGATTTTGAATGGTAGATCAAAAAAATAACTTAAAGTAAAGTAGCATATTTCGAAACGTCGCACAGGAAAATGGGGTTTTTCGGTGGCTGGTTCAAAATGGAAACCAAGAGCGGAAGTTCACTTGGGTCCGACCCTCGACCGTAATCCTCGCCGCACTGGGCTAGTCCGCCAGCAGCCACCAACGCTAGTGAATTTCCGAGTGGCCGAAAGGTTGACCCGCTGGGGTATATTTCGTTGCCACGTCTCGAGGACTGCACGTCCAAGTGTCGGTGCGAGGCCGACTTCAGTCCTTAGTCGTCGTCGTGACGACTGGGACCAAATCCATTACAATGGCGCCCAACGTGGGGCCCTCAAACAGTTAGTTTTCGGTCAGTTTCTGACTTAATATGATCTATTCGATTCGGATATCCTCCGAATGAGGGCTCCCACACACGGAGTGGTGAAATTTTGTGTCTGACACACTTGAGTCGCTTCACGCGAGCCACCACTTTCACACTCTGATTTGTTTTTTGATTTGAGTGATACGCGATAGAGTTTCTTCGACGTGTTGTCTGTGGTAGCAATACCAGTAAGGACGGTTGGGCTTTTGATGAGAATGGTCACTAGTGGGGTCATACTCCGCTAGTTGGACTCTCAAGAGTACTAACCCTCTCCTTACCTTTGTGTATTGGGGAAACTCTCGGTTTTTTTTTTGTGATAAGGGATGCGTCGATCCGCGTAACAACCGATCATAGCTGGAATTACGAAGCGCTTTAATGCCAGGGGCGTCGCGCCTTCGTCCGCATGATCGTTGTTATAGGCGGGTTCACTCATTTGCCTCGTAACGAGTAAAGTAGCTTATAAATATTAAAACGCGAAACACTTTGTAATGGTATAGACGAAACTCTGGTTGGTCCTGCGTTAGTCATAGCACCCCTGAGCGCTTCGCTTTCCGACTGGAATTTGGTTTGTTGGAAGGGAAGAAGAAAATCATTGTACCCGCTTTTCTCTAACGTTCTAAATTTGTTAAATTTTACTTATTTCAACTTTAATCTTAACTATAAATTCAAATCAAATATTGTTTTGTTTGTCAGTAACGAACGCGTTATGGCAGTACGTCGGAGTCCACAGCTATTAGGCCCCATGATTGATGTTCCCCAATGTGTGATCTGCTGCAACGAATTCCTCGCGGCAGATCCCGTAATGCTGAGCCCCTGCGGTCATTCGTTTCACCCGAGCTGCATTACAGACTGGGTCAAGCACTCCAAGGCTTGTCCTCTGTGCCGAAAACCAATCACTCCCGGAGAACTGACCCGGAAGAAGGATCACGCACGACTCTCCGACCTCGGAGCTGTCGGCTCACCAAGACAACAAGGTGCGATACCTAAGGAGGCACCCTATCAACTTAGGTCAAGAGGCCCACTCCTTCCGGCATCGTCACCGATCCCAGCGGTAGCCGACCGATCGGGTCGGGAAGTAGGCCAAAATACTAGCGGCGATGCTGCATACATTCCGCTGAGGTCAACTCTGCCTACCCCGCCTCCGATAAATTCCCCCGCGGATGAAAATCCCGATCAGTCGGGGAGTTCGGAGCTACAACAGGTCCTGAGGCTCCTGCAAAACCTAAATAACCGGATCGACTGGCTGGAAGCAGGCCAGAGGATGCCTAACACCACTGTTCCCCCACCCCCCACCCGGAACAACACGACACCACCCCGATCGGACGCGGCCCCACTCCATCAGAGGGCATATCCGAACGATATGGTGCGAACCTTGGTGCGAGATCCAACTCCACGGATCATTGAGAGCTGGCACATCAAGTTCAGCGGGCGCCACTCCAGTACCCCAGTGGACCGCTTCATATTCCAGGTGCAGTCGTTGACAGAGATGTCCTTGGGAGGTGATTTTACGGCCCTTATGCAGCACATCCACCTGCTGTTGACTGGAAACGCAGCCGAGTGGTTTTGGGGTTACATCCAGCTAGTTCGACGCCGAGATTGGACCGCTTTCTGTGCCGCGCTACGAAATCAATTTGACGACGGCCTGACCGATCGAGAGATCCGGGAGCGAATGAGGACGCGAAGGCAAGGAGCACACGAGTCCTTTGATGATTACTATGACGAAGTCATGAGGATTGCCGCACGACTAAGGACACCCATGTACGAGGAAGACCTGCTGAGTTTGATCCAAGACAACATGCGGATCGAGCTGCGGAACAGTCTGCTACACGTCCCCATTTCCAACATCCACGCTCTACGAATGCATGCCCGGAAACAGGAGCGGTTAGACGAGCTGCGAGGGGTTTTCCGTCTTCCCCAACGTTCCGCAGGTTCCGTCGTACGAACCCGCAACACTTCTGAAGTAGCCGTGCCCTTGGAAGCCGTAGTCGAATCACAACCGCCAGTCCCCGAATTTCAGCCGAAGACAGCAATTCCACAGGCCGATACGGACACGCTTGCCGCCGTAGCAGTGGTGAAACCCGCGGTCTGTTGGAACTGTCGAAAGCCTGGTCACAGGTTTACGACATGTACAATAGAACCGACGATTTTCTGCTACCGCTGTGGTAAGGCGAATACATATGCTCCGGATTGCCAAGACTGCAGGGCTCATAAAAAAACTGGCAACCGAGTGCTCAGACCACCCCGAAGCACTCGAGGACACCCCACTAATCAGTCCTGCGAATGATAACGGACCCCGCGATTTGACCCAGCCCTTGACACCGCCAACACTTCACCCCGAAACACCGCTCATTCAAATTTTGACCCCGACAACAACTGCTTCACCGTCAGAGACCCCTAACTCCGAAAAGCCGCAGACCATTCCACCATACAAGCGGCCATACCACGTCCGACTGCGGGAATACCAGCTAGCCCGCGAAAGAATCTTTGCCGAAGATTTGGGCCCAAAGTTACCTCATCGACCCCGAAGATCCACTTTACGCCTGCGGACCTACTGGAAGAGGGTCCGACAGTCCCGAAGGTTTCTGCGAAAGGCGCAGATATTAGAACTGGCCTCGCATGATGTCCGTCACTATGCTTCGGTCGAAATCCTTGACAAGCAGAGGATAGGCTTAGTGGACACTGGCGCCAGTGTCAGCTGCATATCGTCTGACTTCGCCAAGGAAGTCCTGGAGAGGCATAGAGATCGACTTCAGCGTCTCACATTCCACCTGAACACTGTGGACGGAACTCGACATTCCATCCTGGGCAAGCTCACTGCCAACGTCACCTTCAAGGGCGTGAGCAAAGCACTGGAATTCTACATCGTGCCCCAACTGACCCAGAATTTATATTTGGGAGTCGATTTCGTCCGACAGTTCAACCTGGCCCCGACCCTATTCGGCTCGACCCTACTTAGGACTGTCGCGACCTTAAGCGACCCAACACCTACACCGCTTCCCTTCCAACATGGCCTGGAAAGCGCACAGCAACGACGGTTGGACGAGGCCATATCAGCTTTTCCATCATACGAAAGTGAAGGTCTAGGCCGGACCGGCTTGGTATCTCACATTATCGATGTGGGAGATGCTAAGCCGATCAAGCAAAAGCACTTCGCCATATCGACCGCGAAGGAAAAGCTGCTATATGCTGAAGTCGACCGAATGCTATCACTAGGCGTCATAGAAGAGTCGCAGAGCGCATGGGCGTCACCGGTAACGTTGGTCGTTAAACCCAACAAGGTTCGGCTATGCCTGGACGCTCGACGTGTGAATGCTGTCACTATCAAAGACGCGTACCCTCTCCCTCTGATTGACGGTATCTTGAGTCGCCTGCCGAGAGCTCACTTCATTACAAGTCTCGACCTGAAGGACGCCTTCTGGCAAATCTCACTAGACCCTGGCTCAAAGGATAAGACCGCCTTCACCGTGCCCGGCCGGCCTCTGTATCAATTCGTCACCATGCCCTTCGGACTTTGCAACGCACCTCAAACCATGACGCGGTTGATGGATAAGGTCATACCACCAAACCTACGCCACCAAGTGTTTGTGTATTTGGACGACTTACTGCTGATCTCCGAGACTTTGGACGACCATCTAGTCCTACTGCAGGAAGTCGCCCTACACATCAGAAAGGCGGGCCTTACCATCAACGTGCGTAAAAGCAAGTTCGTGATGACGGAGGTTCGTTACCTGGGGCATATTATTGGACACGGCACCATCAAAACAGATCCGGAGAAGACCCGAGCCATCGAGGAGTTCCCTCTGCCCAAGACAACTAAGCAGTTGCGACGGTTCTTAGGCGTGTGCGGATGGTACCGAAGGTTCGTCCGAAATTATGCCACGTTGTCATCGCCGCTGACAGACATGCTGCAGAAAGGCCACAAGTTTCTCTGGACTGAGTCCAGCTTGCAGGCATTTGAAGAGCTCAAGAAAAGCTTGACCACTGCTCCCGTGCTTCACAGCCCCGACTTCACCAAGCCCTTCTCCATCCATTGTGACGCCAGTCAACATGGAGTAGGGGCCGTTCTGGTGCAGCTCACTGAAGCCGGTGAGGAAGCTCCCATAGCCTTCATGTCACACAAGTTGAACTCAGCCCAGCGAAACTACACCGTCTCTGAGCAGGAATGTCTGGCAGCAGTGATGGCAATAAAGAAGTTTCGGGCGTATGTAGAGGGCCATCCCTTTGAAATAGTGACCGACCACGCCTCCCTGAAGTGGCTCATGAGCCAGTCCGATTTACATGGCTGACTAGCTCGATGGGCCCTAAAATTACAAGGCTTTAATTTCACCATCCGACACCGAAAGGGTGCCCAAAATGTGGTCCCAGACACGTTATCTCGAATGTTCGCACCAGAAGGAGCTGAACTGGTGAGAGACGATGATGACACCTTGGAAATAGATTTAACCAGTCCACACTTCCAGTCGGACAGCTACAAGGAGCTGAGGCAAACCATTGATACCCAGCAACCACAGCTTCCCGATTTGAAGGTGCTGGACGGGTTCATATACAGACGGTTAGAAACCCAAAATGGAGATCCAACGTCCGAACAGGATGAGTGGAAACTGTGTATACCAGCAGAGATGACCGGGGAGCTAATCGCCCGCCCCCATGATCACCCTTTGAGCGCGCATGGTGGCTACGGTCGCACCATTCGGCGATTAAAGACATACTTCTTCTGGCCTAAAATGTCCTCTCAGGTCAGGGAGTATGTCCGTGCTTGCCACACTTGCAAGAGCACGAAAGCTCCGAACCAGACCACTCGTCTTCCCATGGGAAAACTCCCGATCCCAGAGCGCGTGTTCCAGCGTCTGTATATCGACCTAATCGGTCCATACCCACGAACCACCTCAGGGTATATCGGTGCCATCGTTGTTCTCGACCAGCTCTCCAAATTCCCACTGGTCGAACCCATCCGGAAGTTCACTGCACCACCCATAGCGGACTTCCTCGAGCGGCGTGTCTTCCACGTATTCGGCGTGCCGGAATACGTGTTATCCGACAATGGGGTCCAGTTCAAGTCTAGGCAGTTCCAAGGATTACTGGAGAAGTATGGCGTTACCCAACAGCTGACCGCCCTCTACTCTCCACAAGCAAATGCTTCGGAACGCCTGAATCGTACACTACTGGCCGCTATTCGCGCGTACATCCACCCGAACCAGAAGGACTGGGACCGCAAGTTGTCCGCTATCACTTGCGCCTTGCGTTCCTCGTACCACTGTGCCACGGGTTTCGCACCTTACTTTGCCGCGTTCGGGCAACTTATATGATCTGCCATGGTGGATCATATAAGTTGCTCCGGCAATTAAAGTGTTTGGGCGAACCCGTCGTCGCAGTAGAGCCCCACGAAAAACTTCGGGCTCTGCGCGATCAGATTCGGCAAAACCTACAGGACGCAAGACGCAGGAATGAAAAGCAATACGATCTGCGATCCCGTCCTTCTGAGTTCAAAGTCGGAGACGAAATCTTCCGACGAAACTTTAAGCCCAGTAGTGCCGCGAACCATTACAACTCAAAACTGGATCACAAATTCGTGAAGTGCCGAGTTGGGCAGGTGTTGGGACCCACTCGGTACCTCATCACAGACCTGAACGGTCAAACAATCGGGGTATACCACCCAAGGGACCTACGGAGGTGAAGCACAGCAAGGCCTTTGTCAACATCACCATCGCCAGCACAATCATCTGTTCCACACGAACGACCAAGCGGCAAACCTTCAGTCTCTCCAGTCTGTAACCAGCATCGTAGAGACTGTCCTGTTGTAATTCACCCTGTCGGTTTGGCAATCCTGGTCGGATTGCCATACTTGAGATGCAAATTATCCCATTCGTATCGCAAGTATGGCAACACGAAACGGAAGGTCACACCGACAGAGGGAGAGAGGAACACTTCCGGAACGGGGGAGTTCGTCGAGGGCCGCGAAAAGAGATGCACGCGCTTAGAGAAAAAAAAAATATATAAAAAAAAAGAGTGAACGAAAAGACGAACTGATAATTCGAAATAACATCGCGTTACTTGTTACGATAATTTGAAGTGCTTAAAGTGAAAAACTAAGGAACTATAGAGAACGATGGAAAAAAAATACATATTTACAGATCGATCGTAAACAGTTTAGTGCATTGAGGCGCGCTTTAACTAGCGATCAGTGTTAATATAAAAGAGTTTCAAACAAATGCATGCACTAGAGACGTTTGACGGTTCTAAATACAAATAAAAGTTTTTTCCGACATTTTATTAAACCCACAAGAAAAAAAAGCCTGCATACAAATTCAATAACGAACCGGAAAACTAACGGGTATATTTCGCCTAACACAGTAATTACATCTCGAATGTGTAAACGTGGTTGCAATAAGTTTTTATGATAAACAAAGTACTATGTTACAAAAGTGAAAGCGCAGCACTTATGGAAAAGAATAATACCAAAACGAGGAGAAGTGCTAGCACTCAGTTTAGCCTGGAATCAAACACATATTGGGTAAATAACTAATCGCGAGACACTTGTTAAATACAAAACGAAAAGAAGGTAGTTTCTCATCTCCGCGTATCAGCAAATTCTCTTCCGCACCGCCACACCGAACTTGCAGATTTTTTCTTTCTTCCCTGAATAATTGAAACTTAAGGATCGCAGCGTGTATTGTAAAATCAGGAAAACGAAAACGAAGGAAAGTAATCATTGTAAAGATAAAAAAAAAAAGAATAATTGAAAAAAAAAAAATATTTCCATATTGAAAAGTTCGTTGATTTTAAATTTAATGCGCATGAACCTTTTAATAAACCGTATATCTGTTAGTATGAAAATAATTCTTTTAAGTTTCCATCCGTTTATATTGTATATTGTTATGATTTTGGTGATGAGAATAATCTTTTAAACAAATTTTGCCAATTTAAAAAAAAAAATTTAGATTGCAATCGTAAATTTTTTTTTATTTGTATCATAATTACAAACAAAGGAAGAAATGACAATAGTTAATTTTAGGACCTTCGTAAGACTTGGATTATTTCTTACACATTTAAAATTACTATAATCTACCACTTGGACAATTTAGTTTTAAAAAGGGTTATCGCTCTATTTCTCACATGCGTGTTCCGTGACGCGCACTCAAAGTTATAGAACTTATTTAATTTTGATTATCTAACTCGCTTTTCTATATATATTTTTTATTTCTTTCATTCGATTGAAGCCATTTCTTTTGTAAAGAGCGTTAAGAATTGCAAGGATAAGATGTTGTATTTGAAAAAAAAAGAAATATATAAAATGAAGTGCTGAAAAAAATCACATTCTTTCCTTCCAGCAACCTTTTTTCTTTCAGGAGGAAATGGTGCGAAGGTAAGTGCATGAGGATGTAGGGCCAAAATTGTCTTTCGTCGCTCGGGTTCCGCGGTGCTGTAGGTTTGAATCGGGAGTAAGTGGTAGTCGTGTCGCGGACTACTTGTTCGGTTTTCAATTCTTTGACGGTCGCAAAAATAAAGTAGTTTGTTTTTAGGCACCGCGGTATATCGGTTCGCGAATGCGCGTTTGTCGTCGGGTTTATTTGGATTTTGAATGGTAGATCAAAAAAATAACTTAAAGTAAAGTAGCATATTTCGAAACGTCGCACAGGAAAATGGGGTTTTTCGGTGGCTGGTTCAAAATGGAAACCAAGAGCGGAAGTTCACTTGGGTCCGACCCTCGACCGTAATCCTCGCCGCACTGGGCTAGTCCGCCAGCAGCCACCAACGCGAGTGAATTTCCGAGTGGCCGAAAGGTTGACCCGCTGGGGTATATTTCGTTGCCACGTCTCGAGGACTGCACGTCCAAGTGTCGGTGCGAGGCCGACTTCAGTCCTTAGTCGTCGTCGTGACGACTGGGACCAAATCCATTACAATGGCGCCCAACGTGGGGCCCTCAAACAGTTAGTTTTCGGTCAGTTTCTGACTTAATATGATCTATTCGATTCGGATATCCTCCGAATGAGGGCTCCCACACACGGAGTGGTGAAATTTTGTGTCTGACACACTTGAGTCGCTTCACGCGAGCCACCACTTTCACACTCTGATTTGTTTTTTGATTTGAGTGATACGCGATAGAGTTTCTTCGACGTGTTGTCTGTGGTAGCAATACCAGTAAGGACGGTTGGGCTTTTGATGAGAATGGTCACTAGTGGGGTCATACTCCGCTAGTTGGACTCTCAAGAGTACTAACCCTCTCCTTACCTTTGTGTATTGGGGAAACTCTCGGTTATTTTTTTTGTGATAAGGGATTCGTCGATCCGCGTAACAACCGATCATAGCTGGAATTACGAAGCGCTGTAATGCCAGGGGCGTCGCGCCTTCGTCCGCATGATCGTTGTTATAGGCGGGTTCACTCATTTGCCTCGTAACGAGTAAAGTAGCTTATAAATATTAAAACGCGAAACACTTTGTAATGGTATAGATGAAACCCTGGTTGGTCCTGCGTTAGTCATAGCACCCCTGAGCGCTTCGCTTTCCGACTGGAATTTGGTTTGTTGGAAGGGAAGAAGAAAATCATTGTACCCGCTTTTCTCTAACGTTCTAAATTTGTTAAATTTTACTTATTTCAACTTTAATCTTAACTATAAATTCAAATCAAATATTGTTTTGTTTGTCAGTAACGAACGCGTTATGGCAGTACGTCGGAGTCCACAGCTATTAGGCCCAATGATTGATGTTCCCCAATGTGTGATCTGCTGCAACGAATTCCTCGCGGCAGATCCCGTAATGCTGAGCCCCTGCGGTCATTCGTTTCACCCGAGCTGCATTACAGACTGGGTCAAGCACTCCAAGGCTTGTCCTCTGTGCCGAAAACCAATCACTCCCGGAGAACTGACCCGGAAGAAGGATCACGCACGACTCTCCGACCTCGGAGCTGTCGGCTCACCAAGGCAACAAGGTGCGATACCTAAGGAGGCACCCTATCAACTGAGGTCAAGAGGCCCACTCCTTCCGGCATCGTCTCCGATCCCAGCGGTAGCCGACCGATCGGGTCGGGAAGTAGGCCAAAATACTAGCGGCGATGCTGCATACATTCCGCTGAGGTCAACTCTGCCTACCCCGCCTCCGATAAATTCCCCCGCGGATGAAAATCCCGATCAGTCGGGGAGTTCGGAGCTACAACAGGTCCTGAGGCTCCTGCAAAACCTAAATAACCGGATCGACTGGCTGGAAGCAGGCCAGAGGATGCCTAACACCACTGTTCCACCACCCCCCACCCGGAACAACACGACACCACCCCGATCGGACGCGGCCCCACTCCATCAGAGGGCATATCCGAACGATATGGTGCGAACCTTGGTGCGAGATCCAACTCCACGGATCATTGAGAGCTGGCACATCAAGTTCAGCGGGCGCCACTCCAGTACCCCAGTGGACCGCTTCATATTCCAGGTGCAGTCGTTGACAGAGATGTCCTTGGGAGGTGATTTTACGGCCCTTATGCAGCACATCCACCTGCTGTTGACTGGAAACGCAGCCGAGTGGTTTTGGGGTTACATCCAGCTAGTTCGACGCCGAGATTGGACCGCTTTCTGTGCCGCGCTACGAAATCAATTTGACGACGGCCTGACCGATCGAGAGATCCGGGAGCGAATGAGGACGCGAAGGCAAGGAGCACACGAGTCCTTTAATGATTACTATGACGAAGTCATGAGGATTGCCGCACGACTAAGGACACCCATGTACGAGGAAGACCTGCTGAGTTTGATCCAAGACAACATGCGGATCGAGCTGCGGAACAGTCTGCTACACGTCCCCATTTCCAACATCCACGCTCTACGAATGCATGCCCGGAAACTGGAGCGGTTAGACGAGCTGCGAGGGGTTTTCCGTCTTCCCCAACGTTCCGCAGGTTCCGTCGTACGAACCCGCAACACTTCTGAAGTAGCCGTGCCCTTGGAAGCCGTAGTCGAATCACAACCGCCAGTCCCCGAATTTCAGCCGAAGACAGCAATTCCACAGGCCGATACGGACACGCTTGCCGCCGTAGCAGTGGTGAAACCCGCGGTCTGTTGGAACTGTCGAAAGCCTGGTCACAGGTTTACGACATGTACAATAGAACCGACGATTTTCTGCTACCGCTGTGGTAAGGCGAATACATATGCTCCGGATTGCCAATACTGCAGGGCTCATAAAAAAACTGGCAACCGAGTGCTCAGACCACCCCGAAGCACTCGAGGACACCCCACTAATCAGTCCTGCGAATGATAACGGACCCCGCGATTTGACCCAGCCCTTGACACCGCCAACACTTCACCCCGAAACACCGCTCATTCAAATTTTGACCCCGACAACAACTGCTTCACCGTCAGAGACCCCTAACTCCGAAAAGCCGCAGACCATTCCACCATACAAGCGGCCATACCACGTCCGACTGCGGGAATACCAGCTAGCCCGCGAAAGAATCTTTGCCGAAGATTTGGGCCCAAAGTTACCTCATCGACCCCGAAGATCCACTTTACGCCTGCGGACCTACTGGAAGAGGGTCCGACAGTCCCGAAGGTTTCTGCGAAAGGCGCAGATATTAGAACTGGCCTCGCATGATGTCCGTCACTATGCTTCGGTCGAAATCCTTGACAAGCAGAGGATAGGCTTAGTGGACACTGGCGCCAGTGTCAGCTGCATATCGTCTGACTTCGCCAAGGAAGTCCTGGAGAGGCATAGAGATCGACTTCAGCGTCTCACATTCCACCTGAACACTGTGGACGGAACTCGACATTCCATCCTGGGCAAGCTCACTGCCAACGTCACCTTCAAGGGCGTGAGCAAAGCACTGGAATTCTACATCGTGCCCCAACTGACCCAGAATTTATATTTGGGAGTCGATTTCGTCCGACAGTTCAACCTGGCCCCGACCCTATTTGGCTCGACCCTACTTAGGACTGTCGCGACCTTAAGCGACCCAACACCTACACCGCTTCCCTTCCAACATGGCCTGGAAAGCGCACAGCAACGACGGTTGGACGAGGCCATATCAGCTTTTCCATCATACGAAAGTGAAGGTCTAGGCCGGACCGGCTTGGTATCTCACATTATCGATGTGGGAGATGCTAAGCCGATCAAGCAAAGGCACTTCGCCATATCGACCGCGAAGGAAAAGCTGCTATATGCTGAAGTCGACCGAATGCTATCACTAGGCGTCATAGAAGAGTCGCAGAGCGCATGGGCGTCACCGGTAACGTTGGTCGTTAAACCCAACAAGGTTCGGCTATGCCTGGACGCTCGACGTGTGAATGCTGTCACTATCAAAGACGCGTACCCTCTCCCTCTGATTGACGGTATCTTGAGTCGCCTGCCGAGAGCTCACTTCATTACAAGTCTCGACCTGAAGGACGCCTTCTGGCAAATCCCACTAGACCCTGGCTCAAAGGATAAGACCGCCTTCACCGTGCCCGGCCGGCCTCTGTATCAAGTCGTCACCATGCCCTTCGGACTTTGCAACGCACCTCAAACCATGACGCGGTTGATGGATAAGGTCATACCACCAAACCTACGCCACCAAGTGTTTGTGTATTTGGACGACTTACTGCTGATCTCCGAGACTTTGGACGACCATCTAGTCCTACTGCAGGAAGTCGCCCTACACATAAGAAAGGCGGGCCTTACCATCAACGTGCGTAAAAGCAAGTTCGTGATGACGGAAGTTCGTTACCTGGGGCATATTATTGGACACGGCACCATCAAAACAGATCCGGAGAAGACCCGAGCCATCGAGGAGTTCCCTCTGCCCAAGACAACTAAGCAGTTGCGACGGTTCTTAGGCGTGTGCGGATGGTACCGAAGGTTCGTCCGAAATTATGCCACGTTGTCATCGCCGCTGACAGACATGCTGCAGAAAGGCCACAAGTTTCTCTGGACTGAGTCCAGCTTGCAGGCATTTGAAGAGCTCAAGAAAAGCTTGACCACTGCTCCCGTGCTTCACAGCCCCGACTTCACCAAGCCCTTCTCCATCCATTGTGACGCCAGTCAACATGGAGTAGGGGCCGTTCTGGTGCAGCTCACTGAAGCCGGTGAGGAAGCTCCCATAGCCTTCATGTCACACAAGTTGAACTCAGCCCAGCGAAACTACACCGTCTCTGAGCAGGAATGTCTGGCAGCAGTGATGGCAATAAAGAAGTTTCGGGCGTATGTAGAGGGCCATCCCTTTGAAATAGTGACCGACCACGCCTCCCTGAAGTGGCTCATGAGCCAGTCCGATTTACATGGCCGACTAGCTCGATGGGCCCTAAAATTACAAGGCTTTAATTTCACCATCCGACACCGAAAGGGTGCCCAAAATGTGGTCCCAGACACGTTATCTCGAATGTTCGCACCAGAAGGAGCTGAACTGGTGAGAGACGATGATGACACCTTGGAAATAGATTTAACCAGTCCACACTTCCAGTCGGACAGCTACAAGGAGCTGAGGCAAACCATTGATACCCAGCAACCACAGCTTCCCGATTTGAAGGTGCTGGACGGGTTCATATACAGACGGTTAGAAACCCAAAATGGAGATCCAACGTCCGAACAGGATGAGTGGAAACTGTGTATACCAGCAGAGATGACCGGGGAGCTAATCGCCCGCCCCCATGATCACCCTTTGAGCGCGCATGGTGGCTACGGTCGCACCATTCGGCGATTAAAGACATACTTCTTCTGGCCTAAAATGTCCTCTCAGGTCAGGGAGTATGTCCGTGCTTGCCACACTTGCAAGAGCACGAAAGCTCCGAACCAGACCACTCGTCTTCCCATGGGAAAACTCCCGATCCCAGAGCGCGTGTTCCAGCGTCTGTATATCGACCTAATCGGTCCATACCCACGAACCACCTCAGGGTATATCGGTGCCATCGTTGTTCTCGACCAGCTCTCCAAATTCCCACTGGTCGAACCCATCCGGAAGTTCACTGCACCACCCATAGCGGACTTCCTCGAGCGGCGTGTCTTCCACGTATTCGGCGTGCCGGAATACGTGTTATCCGACAATGGGGTCCAGTTCAAGTCTAGGCAGTTCCAAGGATTACTGGAGAAGTATGGCGTTACCCAACAGCTGACCGCCCTCTACTCTCCACAAGCAAATGCTTCGGAACGCCTGAATCGTACACTACTGGCCGCTATTCGCGCGTACATCCACCCGAACCAGAAGGACTGGGACCGCAAGTTGTCCGCTATCACTTGCGCCTTGCGTTCCTCGTACCACTGTGCCACGGGTTTCGCACCTTACTTTGCCGCGTTCGGGCAACTTATATGATCTGCCATGGTGGATCATATAAGTTGCTCCGGCAATTAAAGTGTTTGGGCGAACCCGTCGTCGCAGTAGAGCCCCACGAAAAACTTCGGGCTCTGCGCGATCAGATTCGGCAAAACCTACAGGACGCAAGACGCAGGAATGAAAAGCAATACGATCTGCGATCCCGTCCTTCTGAGTTCAAAGTCGGAGACGAAATCTTCCGACGAAACTTTAAGCCCAGTAGTGCCGCGAACCATTACAACTCAAAACTGGATCACAAATTCGTGAAGTGCCGAGTTGGGCAGGTGTTGGGACCCACTCGGTACCTCATCACAGACCTGAACGGTCAAACAATCGGGGTATACCACCCAAGGGACCTACGGAGGTGAAGCACAGCAAGGCCTTTGTCAACATCACCATCGCCAGCACAATCATCTGTTCCACACGAACGACCAAGCGGCAAACCTTCAGTCTCTCCAGTCTGTAACCAGCATCGTAGAGACTGTCCTGTTGTAATTCACCCTGTCGGTTTGGCAATCCTGGTCGGATTGCCATACTTGAGATGCAAATTATCCCATTCGTATCGCAAGTATGGCAACACGAAACGGAAGGTCACACCGACAGAGGGAGAGAGGAACACTTCCGGAACGGGGGAGTTCGTCGAGGGCCGCGAAAAGAGATGCACGCGCTTAGAGAAAAAAAAAATATATAAAAAAAAGAGTGAACGAAAAGACGAACTGATAATTCGAAATAACATCGCGTTACTTGTTACGATAATTTGAAGTGCTTAAAGTGAAAAACTAAGGAACTATAGAGAACGATGGAAAAAAAATACATATTTACAGATCGATCGTAAACAGTTTAGTGCATTGAGGCGCGCTTTAACTAGCGATCAGTGTTAATATAAAAGAATTTCAAACAAATGCATGCACTAGAGACGTTTGACGGTTCTAAATACAAATAAAAGTTTTTTCCGACATTTTATTAAACCCACAAGAAAAAAAAGCCTGCATACAAATTCAATAACGAACCGGAAAACTAACGGGTATATTTCGCCTAACACAGTAATTACATCTCGAATGTGTAAACGTGGTTGCAATAAGTTTTTATGATAAACAAAGTACTATGTTACAAAAGTGAAAGCGCAGCACTTATGGAAAAGAATAATACCAAAACGAGGAGAAGTGCTAGCACTCAGTTTAGCCTGGAATCAAACACATATTGGGTAAATAACTAATCGCGAGACACTTGTTAAATACAAAACGAAAAGAAGGTAGTTTCTCATCTCCGCGTATCAGCAAATTCTCTTCCGCACCGCCACACCGAACTTGCAGATTTTTTCTTTCTTCCCTGAATAATTGAAACTTAAGGATCGCAGCGTGTATTGTAAAATCAGGAAAACGAAAACGAAGGAAAGTAATCATTGTAAAGATAAAAAAAAAGAATAATTGAAAAAAAAAAATATTTCCATATTGAAAAGTTCGTTGATTTTAAGTTTAATGCGCATGAACCTTTTAATAAACCGTATATCTGTTAGTATGAAAATAATTCTTTTAAGTTTCCATCCGTTTATATTGTATATTGTTATGATTTTGGTGATGAGAATAATCTTTTAAACAAATTTTGCCAATTTAAAAAAAAAATTTAGATTGCAATCGTAAATTTTTTTTTATTTGTATCATAATTACAAACAAAGGAAGAAATGACAATAGTTAATTTTAGGACCTTCGTAAGACTTGGATTATTTCTTACACATTTAAAATTACTATAATCTACCACTTGGACAATTTAGTTTTAAAAAGGGTTATCGTTCTATTTCTCACATGCGTGTTCCGTGACGCGCACTCAAAGTTATAGAACTTATTTAATTTTGATTATCTAACTCGCTTTTCTATATATATTTTTTATTTCTTTCATTCGATTGAAGCCATTTCTTTTGTAAAGAGCGTTAAGAATTGCAAGGATAAGATGTTGTATTTGAAAAAAAAAGAAATATATAAAATGAAGTGCTGAAAAAAATCACATTCTTTCCTTCCAGCAACCTTTTTTCTTTCAGGAGGAAATGGTGCGAAGGTAAGTGCATGAGGATGTAGGGCCAAAATTGTCTTTCGTCGCTCGGGTTCCGCGGTGCTGTAGGTTTGAATCGGGAGTAAGTGGTAGTCGTGTCGCGGACTACTTGTTCGGTTTTCAATTCTTTGACGGTCGCAAAAATAAAGTAGTTTGTTTTTAGGCACCGCGGTATATCGGTTCGCGAATGCGCGTTTGTCGTCGGGTGTATTTGGATTTTGAATGGTAGATCAAAAAAATAACTTAAAGTAAAGTAGCATATTTCGAAACGTCGCACAGGAAAATGGGGTTTTTCGGTGGCTGGTTCAAAATGGAAACCAAGAGCGGAAGTTCACTTGGGTCCGACCCTCGACCGTAATCCTCGCCGCACTGGGCTAGTCCGCCAGCAGCCACCAACGCGAGTGAATTTCCGAGTGGCCGAAAGGTTGACCCGCTGGGGTATATTTCGTTGCCACGTCTCAAGGACTGCACGTCCAAGTGTCGGTGCGAGGCCGACTTCAGTCCTTAGTCGTCGTCGTGACGACTGGGACCAAATCCATTACAATGGCGCCCAACGTGGGGCCCTCAAACAGTTAGTTTTCGGTCAGTTTCTGACTTAATATGATCTATTCGATTCGGATATCCTCCGAATGAGGGCTCCCACACACGGAGTGGTGAAATTTTGTGTCTGATACACTTGAGTCGCTTCACGCGAGCCACCACTTTCACACTCTGATTTGTTTTTTGATTTGAGTGATACGCGATAGAGTTTCTTCGACGTGTTGTCTGTGGTAGCAATACCAGTAAGGACGGTTGGGCTTTTGATGAGAATGGTCACTAGTGGGGTCATACTCCGCTAGTTGGACTCTCAAGAGTACTAACCCTCTCCTTACCTTTGTGTATTGGGGAAACTCTCGGTTTTTTTTTTGTGATAAGGGATGCGTCGATCCGCGTAACAACCGATCATAGCTGGAATTACGAAGCGCTGTAATGCCAGGGGCGTCGCGCCTTCGTCCGCATGATCGTTGTTGTAGGCGGGTTCACTCATTTGCCTCGTAACGAGTAAAGTAGCTTATAAATATTAAAACGCGAAACAACGAATTCCTCGCGGCAGATCCCGTAATGCTGAGCCCCTGCGGTCATTCGTTTCACCCGAGCTGCATTACAGACTGGGTCAAGCACTCCAAGGCTTGTCCTCTGTGCCGAAAACCAATCACTCCCGGAGAACTGACCCGGAAGAAGGATCACGCACGACTCTCCGACCTCGGAGCTGTCGGCTCACCAAGGCAACAAGGTGCGATACCTAAGGAGGCACCCTATCAACTTAGGTCAAGAGGCCCACTCCTTCCGGCATCGTCTCCGATCCCAGCGGTAGCCGACCGATCGGGTCGGGAAGTAGGCCAAAAAATTGCCGGGATGCTGCATACATTCCGCTGAGGTCAACTCAGCATACCCCGCCTCCGATAAATTCCCCCGCGGATGAAAATCCCGATCAGTCGGGGAGTTCGGAGCTACAACAGGTCCTGAGGCTCCTGCAAAACCTAAATAACCGGATCGACTGGCTGGAAGCAGGCCAGAGGATGCCTAACACCACTGTTCCCCCACCCCCCACCTGGAACAACACGACACCACCCCGATTGGACGCGGCCCCACTCCATCAGAGGGCATATCCGAACGATATGGTGCGAACCTTGGTGCGAGATCCAACTCCACGGATCATTGAGAGCTGGCACATCAAGTTCAGCGGGCGCCACTCCAGTACCCCAGTGGACCGCTTCATATTCCAGGTGCAGTCGTTGACAGAGATGTCCTTGGGAGGTGATTTTACGGCCCTTATGCAGCACATCCACCTGCTGTTGACTGGAAACGCAGCCGAGTGGTTTTGGGGTTACATCCAGCTAGTTCGACGCCGAGATTGGACCGCTTTCTGTGCCGCGCTACGAAATCAATTTGACGACGGCCTGACCGATCGAGAGATCCGGGAGCGAATGAGGACGCGAAGGCAAGGAGCACACGAGTCCTTTAATGATTACTATGACGAAGTCATGAGGATTGCCGCACGACTAAGGACACCCATGTACGAGGAAGACCTGCTGAGTTTGATCCAAGACAACATGCGGATCGAGCTGCGGAACAGTCTGCTACACGTCCCCATTTCCAACATCCACGCTCTACGAATGCATGCCCGGAAACTGGAGCGGTTAGACGAGCTGCGAGGGGTTTTCCGTCTTCCCCAACGTTCCGCAGGTTCCGTCGTACGAACCCGCAACACTTCTGAAGTAGCCGTGCCCTTGGAAGCCGTAGTCGAATCACAACCGCCAGTCCCCGAATTTCAGCCGAAGACAGCAATTCCACAGGCCGATACGGACACGCTTGCCGCCGTAGCAGTGGTGAAACCCGCGGTCTGTTGGAACTGTCGAAAGCCTGGTCTCCGCCCTCTACTCTCCACAAGCAAATGCTTCGGAACGCCTGAATCGTACACTACTGGCCGCTATTCGCGCGTACATCCACCCGAACCAGAAGGACTGGGACCGCAAGTTGTCCGCTATCACTTGCGCCTTGCGTTCCTCGTACCACTGTGCCACGGGTTTCGCACCTTACTTTGCCGCGTTCGGGCAACTTATATGATCTGCCATGGTGGATCATATAAGTTGCTCCGGCAATTAAAGTGTTTGGGCGAACCCGTCGTCGCAGTAGAGCCCCACGAAAAACTTCGGGCTCTGCGCGATCAGATTCGGCAAAACCTACAGGACGCAAGACGCAGGAATGAAAAGCAATACGATCTGCGATCCCGTCCTTCTGAGTTCAAAGTCGGAGACGAAATCTTCCGACGAAACTTTAAGCCCAGTAGTGCCGCGAACCATTACAACTCAAAACTGGATCACAAATTCTTGAAGTGCCGAGTTGGGCAGGTGTTGGGACCCACTCGGTACCTCATCACAGACCTGAACGGTCAAACAATCGGGGTATACCACCCAAGGGACCTACGGAGGTGAAGCACAGCAAGGCCTTCGTCAACATCACCATCGCCAGCACAATCATCTGTTCCACACGAACGACCAAGCGGCAAACCTTCAGTCTCTCCAGTCTGTAACCAGCATCGTAGAGACTGTCCTGTTGTAATTCACCCTGTCGGTTTGGCAATCCTGGTCGGATTGCCATACTTGAGATGCAAATTATCCCATTCGTATCGCAAGTATGGCAACACGAAACGGAAGGTCACACCGACAGAGGGAGAGAGGAATACTTCCGGAACGGGGGAGTTCGTCGAGGGCCGCGAAAAGAGATGCACGCGCTTAGAGAAAAAAAAAATATATAAAAAAAAAAAGAGTGAACGAAAAGACGAACTGATAATTCGAAATAACATCGCGTTACTTGTTACGATAATTTGAAGTGCTTAAAGTGAAAAACTAAGGAACTATAGAGAACGATGGAAAAAAAATACATATTTACAGATCGATCGTAAACAGTTTAGTGCATTGAGGCGCGCTTTAACTAGCGATCAGTGTTAATATAAAAGAGTTTCAAACAAATGCATGCACTAGAGACGTTTGACGGTTCTAAATACAAATAAAAGTTTTTTCCGACATTTTATTAAGCCCACAAGAAAAAAAAGCCTGCATACAAATTCAATAACGAACCGGAAAACTAACGGGTATATTTCGCCTAACACAGTAATTACATCTCGAATGTGTAAACGTGGTTGCAATAAGTTTTTATGATAAACAAAGTACTATGTTACAAAAGTGAAAGCGCAGCACTTATGGAAAAGAATAATACCAAAACGAGGAGAAGTGCTAGCACTCAGTTTAGCCTGGAATCAAACACATATTGGGTAAATAACTAATCGCGAGACACTTGTTAAATACAAAACGAAAAGAAGGTAGTTTCTCATCTCCGCGTATCAGCAAATTCTCTTCCGCACCGCCACACCGAACTTGCAGATTTTTTCTTTCTTCCCTGAATAATTGAAACTTAAGGATCGCAGCGTGTATTGTAAAATCAGGAAAACGAAAACGAAGGAAAGTAATCATTGTAAAGATAAAAAAAACGAATAATTGAAAAAAAAAAATATTTCCATATTGAAAAGTTCGTTGATTTTAAATTTAATTCGCATGAACCTTTTAATAAACCGTATATCTGTTAGTATGAAAATAATTCTTTTAAGTTTCCATCCGTTTATATTGTATATTGTTATGATTTTGGTGATGAGAATAATCTTTTAAACAAATTTTGCCAATTTAAAAAAAAAAAAATTTAGATTGCAATCGTAAATTTTTTTTTATTTGTATCATAATTACAAACAAAGGAAGAAATGACAATAGTTAATTTTAGGACCTTCGTAAGACTTGGATTATTTCTTACACATTTAAAATTACTATAATCTACCACTTGGACAATTTAGTTTTAAAAAGGGTTATCGTTCTATTTCTCACATGCGTGTTCCGTGACGCGCACTCAAAGTTATAGAACTTATTTAATTTTGATTATCTAACTCGCTTTTCTATATATATTTTTTATTTCTTTCATTCGATTGAAGCCATTTCTTTTGTAAAGAGCGTTAAGAATTGCAAGGATAAGATGTTGTATTTGAAAAAAAAAGAAATATATAAAATGAAGTGCTGAAAAAAATCACATTCTTTCCTTCCAGCAACCTTTTTTCTTTCAGGAGGAAATGGTGCGAAGGTAAGTGCATGAGGATGTAGGGCCAAAATTGTCTTTCGTCGCTCGGGTTCCGCGGTGCTGTAGGTTTGAATCGGGAGTAAGTGGTAGTCGTGTCGCGGACTACTTGTTCGGTTTTCAATTCTTTGACGGTCGCAAAAATAAAGTAGTTTGTTTTTAGGCACCGCGGTATATCGGTTCGCGAATGCGCGTTTGTCGTCGGGTGTATTTGGATTTTGAATGGTAGATCAAAAAAATAACTTAAAGTAAAGTAGCATATTTCGAAACGTCGCACAGGAAAATGGGGTTTTTCGGTGGCTGGTTCAAAATGGAAACCAAGAGCGGAAGTTCACTTGGGTCCGACCCACGACCGTAATCCTCGCCGCACTGGGCTAGTCCGCCAGCAGCCACCAACGCGAGTGAATTTCCGAGTGGCCGAAAGGTTGACCCGCTGGGGTATATTTCGTTGCCACGTCTCGAGGACTGCACGTCCAAGTGTCGGTGCGAGGCCGACTTCAGTCCTTAGTCGTCGTCGTGACGACTGGGACCAAATCCATTACAA
The DNA here is from genome assembly GCA_954870665.1 of Stratiomys singularior. Classification (NCBI taxonomy): domain Eukaryota; kingdom Metazoa; phylum Arthropoda; class Insecta; order Diptera; family Stratiomyidae; genus Stratiomys; species Stratiomys singularior. The sequence goes on along the minus strand of OX940880.1, from coordinate 77,884,938 downwards.
TGGCGCCCAACGTGGGGCCCTCAAACAGTTAGTTTTCGGTCAGTTTCTGACTTAATATGATCTATTCGATTCGGATATCCTCCGAATGAGGGCTCCCACACACGGAGTGGTGAAATTTTGTGTCTGACACACTTGAGTCGCTTCACGCGAGCCACCACTTTCACACTCTGATTTGTTTTTTGATTTGAGTGATACGCGATAGAGTTTCTCCGACGTGTTGTCTGTGGTAGCAATACCAGTAAGGACGGTTGGGCTTTTGATGAGAATGGTCACTAGTGGGGTCATACTCCGCTAGTTGGACTCTCAAGAGTACTTACCCTCTCCTTACCTTTGTGTATTGGGGAAACTCTCGGTTTTTTTTGTGATAAGGGATGCGTCGATCCGCGTAATAACCGATCATAGCTGGAATTACGAAGCGCTGTAATGCCAGGGGCGTCGCGCCTTCGTCCGCATGATCGTTGTTATAGGCGGGTTCACTCATTTGCCTCGTAACGAGTAAAGTAGCTTATAAATATTAAAACGCGAAACACTTTGTAATTGTATAGACGAAACCCTGGTTGGTCCTGCGTTAGTCATAGCACCCCTGAGCGCTTCGCTTTCCGACTGGAATTTGGTTTGTTGGAAGGGAAGAAGAAAATCATTGTACCCGCTTTTCTCTAACGTTCTAAATTTGTTAAATTTTACTTATTTCAACTTTAATCTTAACTATAAATTCAAATCAAATATTGTTTTGTTTGTCAGTAACGAACGCGTTATGGCAGTACGTCGGAGTCCACAGCTATTAGGCCCCATGATTGATGTTCCCCAATGTGTGATCTGCTGCAACGAATTCCTCGCGGCAGATCCCGTAATGCTGAGCCCCTGCGGTCATTCGTTTCACCCGAGCTGCATTACAGACTGGGTCAAGCACTCCAAGGCTTGTCCTCTGTGCCGAAAACCAATCACTCCCGGAGAACTGACCCGGAAGAAGGATCACGCACGACTCTCCGACCTCGGAGCTGTCGGCTCACCAAGGCAACAAGGTGCGATACCTAAGGAGGCACCCTATCAACTTAGGTCAAGAGGCCCACTCCTTCCGGCATCGTCTCCGATCCCAGCGGTAGCCGACCGATCGGGTCGGGAAGTAGGCCAAAATACTAGCGGCGATGCTGCATACATTCCGCTGAGGTCAACTCTGCCTACCCCGCCTCCGATAAATTCCCCCGCGGATGAAAATCCCGATCAGTCGGGGAGTTCGGAGCTACAACAGGTCCTGAGGCTCCTGCAAAACCTAAATAACCGGATCGACTGGCTGGAAGCAGGCCAGAGGATGCCTAACACCACTGTTCCCCCACCCCCCACCTGGAACAACACGACACCACCCCGATTGGACGCGGCCCCACTCCATCAGAGGGCATATCCGAACGATATGGTGCGAACCTTGGTGCGAGATCCAACTCCACGGATCATTGAGAGCTGGCACATCAAGTTCAGCGGGCGCCACTCCAGTACCCCAGTGGACCGCTTCATATTCCAGGTGCAGTCGTTGACAGAGATGTCCTTGGGAGGTGATTTTACGGCCCTTATGCAGCACATCCACCTGCTGTTGACTGGAAACGCAGCCGAGTGGTTTTGGGGTTACATCCAGCTAGTTCGACGCCGAGATTGGACCGCTTTCTGTGCCGCGCTACGAAATCAATTTGACGACGGCCTGACCGATCGAGAGATCCGGGAGCGAATGAGGACGCGAAGGCAAGGAGCACACGAGTCCTTTAATGATTACTATGACGAAGTCATGAGGATTGCCGCACGACTAAGGACACCCATGTACGAGGAAGACCTGCTGAGTTTGATCCAAGACAACATGCGGATCGAGCTGCGGAACAGTCTGCTACACGTCCCCATTTCCAACATCCACGCTCTACGAATGCATGCCCGGAAACAGGAGCGGTTAGACGAGCTGCGAGGGGTTTTCCGTCTTCCCCAACGTTCCGCAGGTTCCGTCGTACGAACCCGCAACACTTCTGAAGTAGCCGTGCCCTTGGAAGCCGTAGTCGAATCACAACCGCCAGTCCCCGAATTTCAGCCGAAGACAGCAATTCCACAGGCCGATACGGACACGCTTGCCGCCGTAGCAGTGGTGAAACCCGCGGTCTGTTGGAACTGTCGAAAGCCTGGTCTCCGCCCTCTACTCTCCACAAGCAAATGCTTCGGAACGCCTGAATCGTACACTACTGGCCGCTATTCGCGCGTACATCCACCCGAACCAGAAGGACTGGGACCGCAAGTTGTCCGCTATCACTTGCGCCTTGCGTTCCTCGTACCACTGTGCCACGGGTTTCGCACCTTACTTTGCCGCGTTCGGGCAACTTATATGATCTGCCATGGTGGATCATATAAGTTGCTCCGGCAATTAAAGTGTTTGGGCGAACCCGTCGTCGCAGTAGAGCCCCACGAAAAACTTCGGGCTCTGCGCGATCAGATTCGGCAAAACCTACAGGACGCAAGACGCAGGAATGAAAAGCAATACGATCTGCGATCCCGTCCTTCTGAGTTCAAAGTCGGAGACGAAATCTTCCGACGAAACTTTAAGCCCAGTAGTGCCGCGAACCATTACAACTCAAAACTGGATCACAAATTCTTGAAGTGCCGAGTTGGGCAGGTGTTGGGACCCACTCGGTACCTCATCACAGACCTGAACGGTCAAACAATCGGGGTATACCACCCAAGGGACCTACGGAGGTGAAGCACAGCAAGGCCTTCGTCAACATCACCATCGCCAGCACAATCATCTGTTCCACACGAACGACCAAGCGGCAAACCTTCAGTCTCTCCAGTCTGTAACCAGCATCGTAGAGACTGTCCTGTTGTAATTCACCCTGTCGGTTTGGCAATCCTGGTCGGATTGCCATACTTGAGATGCAAATTATCCCATTCGTATCGCAAGTATGGCAACACGAAACGGAAGGTCACACCGACAGAGGGAGAGAGGAACACTTCCGGAACGGGGGAGTTCGTCGAGGGCCGCGAAAAGAGATGCACGCGCTTAGAGAAAAAAAAAAATATATAAAAAAAAAGAGTGAACGAAAAGACGAACTGATAATTCGAAATAACATCGCGTTACTTGTTACGATAATTTGAAGTGCTTAAAGTGAAAAACTAAGGAACTATAGAGAACGATGGAAAAAAAATACATATTTACAGATCGATCGTAAACAGTTTAGTGCATTGAGGCGCGCTTTAACTAGCGATCAGTGTTAATATAAAAGAGTTTCAAACAAATGCATGCACTAGAGACGTTTGACGGTTCTAAATACAAATAAAAGTTTTTTCCGACATTTTATTAAGCCCACAAGAAAAAAAAGCCTGCATACAAATTCAATAACGAACCGGAAAACTAACGGGTATATTTCGCCTAACACAGTAATTACATCTCGAATGTGTAAACGTGGTTGCAATAAGTTTTTATGATAAACAAAGTACTATGTTACAAAAGTGAAAGCGCAGCACTTATAGAAAAGAATAATACCAAAACGAGGAGAAGTGCTAGCACTCAGTTTAGCCTGGAATCAAACACATATTGGGTAAATAACTAATCGCGAGACACTTGTTAAATACAAAACGAAAAGAAGGTAGTTTCTCATCTCCGCGTATCAGCAAATTCTCTTCCGCACCGCCACACCGAACTTGCAGATTTTTTCTTTCTTCCCTGAATAATTGAAACTTAAGGATCGCAGCGTGTATTGTAAAATCAGGAAAACGAAAACGAAGGAAAGTAATCATTGTAAAGATAAAAAAAAAGAATAATTGAAAAAAAAAAAATATTTCCATATTGAAAAGTTCGTTGATTTTAAATTTAATTCGCATGAACCTTTTAATAAACCGTATATCTGTTAGTATGAAAATAATTCTTTTAAGTTTCCATCCGTTTATATTGTATATTGTTATGATTTTGGTGATGAGAATAATCTTTTAAACAAATTTTGCCAATTTAAAAAAAAAAATTTAGATTGCAATCGTAAATTTTTTTTTATTTGTATCATAATTACAAACAAAGGAAGAAATGACAATAGTTAATTTTAGGACCTTCGTAAGACTTGGATTATTTCTTACACATTTAAAATTACTATAATCTACCACTTGGACAATTTAGTTTTAAAAAGGGTTATCGTTCTATTTCTCACATGCGTGTTCCGTGACGCGCACTCAAAGTTATAGAACTTATTTAATTTTGATTATCTAACTCGCTTTTCTATATATATTTTTTATTTCTTTCATTCGATTGAAGCCATTTCTTTTGTAAAGAGCGTTAAGAATTGCAAGGATAAGATGTTGTATTTGAAAAAAAAAGAAATATATAAAATGAAGTGCTGAAAAAAATCACATTCTTTCCTTCCAGCAACCTTTTTTCTTTCAGGAGGAAATGGTGCGAAGGTAAGTGCATGAGGATGTAGGGCCAAAATTGTCTTTCGTCGCTCGGGTTCCGCGGTGCTGTAGGTTTGAATCGGGAGTAAGTGGTAGTCGTGTCGCGGACTACTTGTTCGGTTTTCAATTCTTTGACGGTCGCAAAAATAAAGTAGTTTGTTTTTAGGCACCGCGGTATATCGGTTCGCGAATGCGCGTTTGTCGTCGGGTGTATTTGGATTTTGAATGGTAGATCAAAAAAATAACTTAAAGTAAAGTAGCATATTTCGAAACGTCGCACAGGAAAATGGGGTTTTTCGGTGGCTGGTTCAAAATGGAAACCAAGAGCGGAAGTTCACTTGGGTCCGACCCACGACCGTAATCCTCGCCGCACTGGGCTAGTCCGCCAGCAGCCACCAACGCGAGTGAATTTCCGAGTGGCCGAAAGGTTGACCCGCTGGGGTATATTTCGTTGCCACGTCTCGAGGACTGCACGTCCAAGTGTCGGTGCGAGGCCGACTTCAGTCCTTAGTCGTCGTCGTGACGACTGGGACCAAATCCATTACAATGTCGCCCAACGTGGGGCCCTCAAACAGTTAGTTTTCGGTCAGTTTCTGACTTAATATGATCTATTCGATTCGGATATCCTCCGAATGAGGGCTCCCACACACGGAGTGGTGAAATTTTGTGTCTGACACACTTGAGTCGCTTCACGCGAGCCACCACTTTCACACTCTGATTTGTTTTTTGATTTGAGTGATACGCGATAGAGTTTCTCCGACGTGTTGTCTGTGGTAGCAATACCAGTAAGGACGGTTGGGCTTTTGATGAGAATGGTCACTAGTGGGGTCATACTCCGCTAGTTGGACTCTCAAGAGTACTTACCCTCTCCTTACCTTTGTGTATTGGGGAAACTCTCGGTTTTTTTTGTGATAAGGGATGCGTCGATCCGCGTAATAACCGATCATAGCTGGAATTACGAAGCGCTGTAATGCCAGGGGCGTCGCGCCTTCGTCCGCATGATCGTTGTTATAGGCGGGTTCACTCATTTGCCTCGTAACGAGTAAAGTAGCTTATAAATATTAAAACGCGAAACACTTTGTAATTGTATAGACGAAACCCTGGTTGGTCCTGCGTTAGTCATAGCACCCCTGAGCGCTTCGCTTTCCGACTGGAATTTGGTTTGTTGGAAGGGAAGAAGAAAATCATTGTACCCGCTTTTCTCTAACGTTCTAAATTTGTTAAATTTTACTTATTTCAACTTTAATCTTAACTATAAATTCAAATCAAATATTGTTTTGTTTGTCAGTAACGAACGCGTTATGGCAGTACGTCGGAGTCCACAGCTATTAGGCCCCATGATTGATGTTCCCCAATGTGTGATCTGCTGCAACGAATTCCTCGCGGCAGATCCCGTAATGCTGAGCCCCTGCGGTCATTCGTTTCACCCGAGCTGCATTACAGACTGGGTCAAGCACTCCAAGGCTTGTCCTCTGTGCCGAAAACCAATCACTCCCGGAGAACTGACCCGGAAGAAGGATCACGCACGACTCTCCGACCTCGGAGCTGTCGGCTCACCAAGGCAACAAGGTGCGATACCTAAGGAGGCACCCTATCAACTTAGGTCAAGAGGCCCACTCCTTCCGGCATCGTCTCCGATCCCAGCGGTAGCCGACCGATCGGGTCGGGAAGTAGGCCAAAATACTAGCGGCGATGCTGCATACATTCCGCTGAGGTCAACTCTGCCTACCCCGCCTCCGATAAATTCCCCCGCGGATGAAAATCCCGATCAGTCGGGGAGTTCGGAGCTACAACAGGTCCTGAGGCTCCTGCAAAACCTAAATAACCGGATCGACTGGCTGGAAGCAGGCCAGAGGATGCCTAACACCACTGTTCCACCACCTCCCACCCGGAACAACACGACACCACCCCGATCGGACGCGGCCCCACTCCATCAGAGGGCATATCCGAACGATATGGTGCGAACCTTGGTGCGAGATCCAACTCCACGGATCATTGAGAGCTGGCACATCAAGTTCAGCGGGCGCCACTCCAGTACCCCAGTGGACCGCTTCATATTCCAGGTGCAGTCGTTGACAGAGATGTCCTTGGGAGGTGATTTTACGGCCCTTATGCAGCACATCCACCTGCTGTTGACTGGAAACGCAGCCGAGTGGTTTTGGGGTTACATCCAGCTAGTTTGACGCCGAGATTGGACCGCTTTCTGTGCCGCGCTACGAAATCAATTTGACGACGGCCTGACCGATCGAGAGATCCGGGAGCGAATGAGGACGCGAAGGCAAGGAGCACACGAGTCCTTTGATGATTACTATGACGAAGTCATGAGGATTGCCGCACGACTAAGGACACCCATGTACGAGGAAGACCTGCTGAGTTTGATCCAAGACAACATGCGGATCGAGCTGCGGAACAGTCTGCTACACGTCCCCATTTCCAACATCCACGCTCTACGAATGCATGCCCGGAAACAGGAGCGGTTAGACGAGCTGCGAGGGGTTTTCCGTCTTCCCCAACGTTCCGCAGGTTCCGTCGTACGAACCCGCAACACTTCTGAAGTAGCCGTGCCCTTGGAAGCCGTAGTCGAATCACAACCGCCAGTCCCCGAATTTCAGCCGAAGACAGCAATTCCACAGGCCGATACGGACACGCTTGCCGCCGTAGCAGTGGTGAAACCCGCGGTCTGTTGGAACTGTCGAAAGCCTGGTCACAGGTTTACGACATGTACAATAGAACCGACGATTTTCTGCTACCGCTGTGGTAAGGCGAATACATATGCTCCGGATTGCCAAGACTGCAGGGCTCATAAAAAAAACTGGCAACCGAGTGCTCAGACCACCCCGAAGCACTCGAGGACACCCCACTAATCAGTCCTGCGAATGATAACGGACCCCGCGATTTGACCCAGCCCTTGACACCGCCAACACTTCACCCCGAAACACCGCTCATTCAAATTTTGACCCCGACAACAACTGCTTCACCGTCAGAGACCCCTAACTCCGAAAAGCCGCAGACCATTCCACCATACAAGCGGCCATACCACGTCCGACTGCGGGAATACCAGCTAGCCCGCGAAAGAATCTTTGCCGAAGATTTGGGCCCAAAGTTACCTCATCGACCCTGAAGATCCACTTTACGCCTGCGGACCTACTGGAAGAGGGTCCGACAGTCCCGAAGGTTTCTGCGAAAGGCGCAGATATTAGAACTGGCCTCGCATGATGTCCGTCACTATGCTTCGGTCGAAATCCTTGACAAGCAGAGGATAGGCTTAGTGGACACTGGCGCCAGTGTCAGCTGCATATCGTCTGACTTCGCCAAGGAAGTCCTGGAGAGGCATAGAGATCGACTTCAGCGTCTCACATTCCACCTGAACACTGTGGACGGAACTCGACATTCCATCCTGGGCAAGCTCACTGCCAACGTCACCTTCAAGGGCGTGAGCAAAGCACTGGAATTCTACATCGTGCCCCAACTGACCCAGAATTTATATTTGGGAGTCGATTTCGTCCGACAGTTCAACCTGGCCCCGACCCTATTTGGCTCGACCCTACTTAGGACTGTCGCGACCTTAAGCGACCCAACACCTACACCGCTTCCCTTCCAACATGGCCTGGAAAGCGCACAGCAACGACGGTTGGACGAGGCCATATCAGCTTTTCCATCATACGAAAGTGAAGGTCTAGGCCGGACCGGCTTGGTATCTCACATTATCGATGTGGGAGATGCTAAGCCGATCAAGCAAAGGCACTTCGCCATATCGACCGCGAAGGAAAAGCTGCTATATGCTGAAGTCGACCGAATGCTATCACTAGGCGTCATAGAAGAGTCGCAGAGCGCATGGGCGTCACCGGTAACGTTGGTCGTTAAACCCAACAAGGTTCGGCTATGCCTGGACGCTCGACGTGTGAATGCTGTCACTATCAAAGACGCGTACCCTCTCCCTCTGATTGACGGTATCTTGAGTCGCCTGCCGAGAGCTCACTTCATTACAAGTCTCGACCTGAAGGACGCCTTCTGGCAAATCTCACTAGACCCTGGCTCAAAGGATAAGACCGCCTTCACCGTGCCCGACCGGCCTCTGTATCAATTCGTCACCATGCCCTTCGGACTTTGCAACGCACCTCAAACCATGACGCGGTTGATGGATAAGGTCATATCACCAAACCTACGCCACCAAGTGTTTGTGTATTTGGACGACTTACTGCTGATCTCCGAGACTTTGGACGACCATCTAGTCCTACTGCAGGAAGTCGCCCTACACATCAGAAAGGCGGGCCTTACCATCAACGTGCGTAAAAGCAAGTTCGTGATGACGGAGGTTCGTTACCTGGGGCATATTATTGGACACGGCACCATCAAAACAGATCCGGAGAAGACCCGAGCCATCGAGGAGTTCCCTCTGCCCAAGACAACTAAGCAGTTGCGACGGTTCTTAGGCGTGTGCGGATGGTACCGAAGGTTCGTCCGAAATTATGCCACGTTGTCATCGCCGCTGACAGACATGCTGCAGAAAGGCCACAAGTTTCTCTGGACTGAGTCCAGCTTGCAGGCATTTGAAGAGCTCAAGAAAAGCTTGACCACTGCTCCCGTGCTTCACAGCCCCGACTTCACCAAGCCCTTCTCCATCCATTGTGACGCCAGTCAACATGGAGTAGGGGCCGTTCTGGTGCAGCTCACTGAAGCCGGTGAGGAAGCTCCCATAGCCTTCATGTCACACAAGTTGAACTCAGCCCAGCGAAACTACACCGTCTCTGAGCAGGAATGTCTAGCAGCAGTGATGGCAATAAAGAAGTTTCGGGCGTATGTAGAGGGCCATCCCTTTGAAATAGTGACCGACCACGCCTCCCTGAAGTGGCTCATGAGCCAGTCCGATTTACATGGCCGACTAGCTCGATGGGCCCTAAAATTACAAGGCTTTAATTTCACCATCCGACACCGAAAGGGTGCCCAAAATGTGGTCCCAGACACGTTATCTCGAATGTTCGCACCAGAAGGAGCTGAACTGGTGAGAGACGATGATGACACCTTGGAAATAGATTTAACCAGTCCACACTTCCAGTCGGACAGCTACAAGGAGCTGAGGCAAACCATTGATACCCAGCAACCACAGCTTCCCGATTTGAAGGTGCTGGACGGGTTCATATACAGACGGTTAGAAACCCAAAATGGAGATCCAACGTCCGAACAGGATGAGTGGAAACTGTGTATACCAGCAGAGATGACCGGGGAGCTAATCGCCCGCCCCCATGATCACCCTTTGAGCGCGCATGGTGGCTACGGTCGCACCATTCGGCGATTAAAGACATACTTCTTCTGGCCTAAAATGTCCTCTCAGGTCAGGGAGTATGTCCGTGCTTGCCACACTTGCAAGAGCACGAAAGCTCCGAACCAGACCACTCGTCTTCCCATGGGAAAACTCCCGATCCCAGAGCGCGTGTTCCAGCGTCTGTATATCGACCTAATCGGTCCATACCCACGAACCACCTCAGGGTATATCGGTGCCATCGTTGTTCTCGACCAGCTCTCCAAATTCCCACTGGTCGAACCCATCCGGAAGTTCACTGCACCACCCATAGCGGACTTCCTCGAGCGGCGTGTCTTCCACGTATTCGGCGTGCCGGAATACGTGTTATCCGACAATGGGGTCCAGTTCAAGTCTAGGCAGTTCCAAGGATTACTGGAGAAGTATGGCGTTACCCAACAGCTGACCGCCCTCTACTCTCCACAAGCAAATGCTTCGGAACGCCTGAATCGTACACTACTGGCCGCTATTCGCGCGTACATCCACCCGAACCAGAAGGACTGGGACCGCAAGTTGTCCGCTATCACTTGCGCCTTGCGTTCCTCGTACCACTGTGCCACGGGTTTCGCACCTTACTTTGCCGCGTTCGGGCAACTTATATGATCTGCCATGGTGGATCATATAAGTTGCTCCGGCAATTAAAGTGTTTGGGCGAACCCGTCGTCGCAGTAGAGCCCCACGAAAAACTTCGGGCTCTGCGCGATCAGATTCGGCAAAACCTACAGGACGCAAGACGCAGGAATGAAAAGCAATACGATCTGCGATCCCGTCCTTCTGAGTTCAAAGTCGGAGACGAAATCTTCCGACGAAACTTTAAGCCCAGTAGTGCCGCGAACCATTACAACTCAAAACTGGATCACAAATTCTTGAAGTGCCGAGTTGGGCAGGTGTTGGGACCCACTCGGTACCTCATCACAGACCTGAACGGTCAAACAATCGGGGTATACCACCCAAGGGACCTACGGAGGTGAAGCACAGCAAGGCCTTCGTCAACATCACCATCGCCAGCACAATCATCTGTTCCACACGAACGACCAAGCGGCAAACCTTCAGTCTCTCCAGTCTGTAACCAGCATCGTAGAGACTGTCCTGTTGTAATTCACCCTGTCGGTTTGGCAATCCTGGTCGGATTGCCATACTTGAGATGCAAATTATCCCATTCGTATCGCAAGTATGGCAACACGAAACGGAAGGTCACACCGACAGAGGGAGAGAGGAACACTTCCGGAACGGGGGAGTTCGTCGAGGGCCGCGAAAAGAGAAGCACGCGCTTAGAGAAAAAAAAAATATATAAAAAAAAAGAGTGAACGAAAAGACGAACTGATAATTCGAAATAACATCGCGTTACTTGTTACGATAATTTGAAGTGCTTAAAGTGAAAAACTAAGGAACTATAGAGAACGATGGAAAAAAAATACATATTTACAGATCGATCGTAAACAGTTTAGTGCATTGAGGCGCGCTTTAACTAGCGATCAGTGTTAATATAAAAGAGTTTCAAACAAATGCATGCACTAGAGACGTTTGACGGTTCTAAATACAAATAAAAGTTTTTTCCGACATTTTATTAAACCCACAAGAAAAAAAAGCCTACATACAAATTCAATAACGAACCGGAAAACTAACGGGTATATTTCGCCTAACACAGTAATTACATCTCGAATGTGTAAACGTGGTTGCAATAAGTTTTTATGATAAACAAAGTACTATGTTACAAAAGTGAAAGCGCAGCACTTATGGAAAAGAATAATACCAAAACGAGGAGAAGTGCTAGCACTCAGTTTAGCCTGGAATCAAACACATATTGGGTAAATAACTAATCGCGAGACACTTGTTAAATACAAAACGAAAAGAAGGTAGTTTCTCATCTCCGCGTATCAGCAAATTCTCTTCCGCACCGCCACACCGAACTTGCAGATTTTTTCTTTCTTCCCTGAATAATTGAAACTTAAGGATCGCAGCGTGTATTGTAAAATCAGGAAAACGAAAACGAAGGAAAGTAATCATTGTAAAGATAAAAAAAAAGAATAATTGAAAAAAAAAAAATATTTCCATATTGAAAAGTTCGTTGATTTTAAGTTTAATGCGCATGAACCTTTTAATAAACCGTATATCTGTTAGTATGAAAATAATTCTTTTAAGTTTCCATCCGTTTATATTGTATATTGTTATGATTTTGGTGATGAGAATAATCTCTTAAGCAAATTTTGCCAATTTAAAAAAAAAAATTTAGATTGCAATCGTAAATTTTTTTTTATTTGTATCATAATTACAAACAAAGGAAGAAATGACAATAGTTAATTTTAGGACCTTCGTAAGACTTGGATTATTTCTTACACATTTAAAATTACTATAATCTACCACTTGGACAATTTAGTTTTAAAAAGGGTTATCGTTCTATTTCTCACATGCGTGTTCCGTGACGCGCACTCAAAGTTATAGAACTTATTTAATTTTGATTATCTAACTCGCTTTTCTATATATATTTTTTATTTCTTTCATTCGATTGAAGCCATTTCTTTTGTAAAGAGCGTTAAGAATTGCAAGGATAAGATGTTGTATTTGAAAAAAAAAGAAATATATAAAATGAAGTGCTGAAAAAAATCACATTCTTTCCTTCCAGCAACCTTTTTTCTTTCAGGAGGAAATGGTGCGAAGGTAAGTGCATGAGGATGTAGGGCCAAAATTGTCTTTCGTCGCTCGGGTTCCGCGGTGCTGTAGGTTTGAATCGGGAGTAAGTGGTAGTCGTGTCGCGGACTACTTGTTCGGTTTTCAATTCTTTGACGGTCGCAAAAATAAAGTAGTTTGTTTTTAGGCACCGCGGTATATCGGTTCGCGAATGCGCGTTTGTCGTCGGGTTTATTTGGATTTTGAATGGTAGATCAAAAAAATAACTTAAAGTAAAGTAGAATATTTCGAAACGTCGCACAGGAAAATCGGGTTTTTCGGTGGCTGGTTCAAAATGGAAACCAAGAGCGGAAGTTCACTTGGGTCCGACCCACGACCGTAATCCTCGCCGCACTGGGCTAGTCCGCCAGTAGCCACCAACGCGAGTGAATTTCCGAGTGGCCGAAAGGTTGACCCGCTGGGGTATATTTCGTTGCCACGTCTCGAGGACTGCACGTCCAAGTGTCGGTGCGATGCCGACTTCAGTCCTTAGTCGTCGTCGTGACGACTGGGACCGAATCCATTACACCTTTTTGCGTCATTTCGCGCAAAACTTTGTTGTTTACGTGTCCTATTCGTTCGTGGCAGACACGCAAGTTGACAGTTGACACATTTGCTTCTCTCGCAACACTTGGTTTTCTCACTTTAAAGAGCATTGGATAAATCCGATTGTCTTGTTGCACACCGACACCGAAAACTTCACCGTTACGGTTAATTGTTACTAGTTTTCCTCCAAACAAAACATCGAAACCTTTTTCAGCGCATACACCGACTGAAAACAAGTTTTTTCGAATCTTTGGAACGTAGAGCACGTTTTCGATTCGAGCTTCACACCATTTACCGTTCACTAATCTATCGATGAGCACAGTGCCACTACCGGTAATGTCGCACGCGCCATTGTCCCCGAGCGATATCGAATCGCCACTGCTTGGTTCGAACTTACTGTACCAGTCCCGTCGGTAAGTGATATGCCTGGACGCACCGCTGTCGGTAATCCGATCATCGCTTGTGTCGACTGCCATGAGTCGTTCTACGACCTCGCTACTCGGCACTGTCTCCGGTTTCACTTGTCGCTATTTTTGTTCACTTGTCGAAATGTCGAACGCACACTCGTGAGGATTTTCACCGGCATTGTCCTTGTCCCTTTTCTTTTTCCAGCAATCGCGAGCTAGATGCCCTTACCTTTTACAATAGAAACACTCGTATTTCTGCTTTCTCGGTTTTTCTCACTGTTGTTGTTTTGATTCGCGGCGAACTTTTTCTTCTTGTTCCCGCCAAGACTAACAGCGGCTAACGCTCGAGTGGCGTCATCGTTACCTTCAAGTCTTCTTTCTTCCTTCAATAATCGTTTTAGTAGATTATCAAGGGTATGATTTTCTTTGGGTACCCTGTCCCATGCTGTCTGGAGAGCATTATACTTTACCGGTAGGCTGCCAAGTACCTTCGCCATTATGTCCGTGTCCGAAATCGCTTCTCCCAGATCCTTCAGTTGAGACGCCATGTTTTGTACCCGGGAAACGTGTTGTACAACGGACTCGTTTGGCTCCATGCGATGTCCGTGGAACTTCTGTAGCAAGAGCATCTTGTTCGACGCTGATTTTTGCTCGTGAATTGTCACCAATTTGTCTCACATTTGCTTCGCTGTAGTGCAGTTGAGCATGCAGTCGAGCTGAGACTCCTCTATCGACGAGGAAACTATGCACATGGCCGTCACGTTGTCTTTCACCCACTTTTTTGCCATCGGCCGAGTTTGCGTTTGCCGGCATCACTCGCGCACCCGTAACGAGGTCTTGTAACGCGTTCGCGATAAGCATCGATTTCATTCGAAATTTCCACGATTGAAAATTCGAGCCATTAAACTTCTTGATGTTCTTTATCAGAGTTGATTCCGCCATTTTCGTTCGATTGTTTTCCCGTACGCGTTTACCGGTACACTACAATGGCGACCACGTGTCGAACACCAAGAAAGAAAAAATCGAGATAAGCGTTTTTTCGATGATCGGTTGTTCACCGGAGTTGTTCACAGTCACGGACCAACTAAAGAAAAATTACCAGTGACGCAAGTAGTGCGCTCCGGCGCCTTAATACTGGGTTTCGCTCACGCATGTGCGGTGAGCCTATCGACGTACGATAACTTTACTTCTCAACATGATTTATGATTGATAATTGATGATTGATGGTTTTTGCTTGATTGTCTATTATCGATGATCGATGATTGATGATTTATGGTTGATTGTCTATGATCGATTATTGATGATAAATGATAGTTGATTGATGATTGATTATTGATGATTGGTGATCGATGATTGATGAGTGATGATTTATGATTGGTGATTGATGTCTGATAATTGATCATTGATGATTGATGACTGATGATCAGTAATTGACAATTGAGGATTGATGAATGATGATTTATGATTGATGATTGCTGAGAGCTGATTGATTATTAATGATTGATGACTGATTATTGTTGAGTGATGATTGATGGTTCATGATTGACGATTAGTGATTGATGATGATGAGTGATTGATGATTGATGAGACGTTTGTTGGTTGATGATTGAAAACAAAAAAATATCAACTTTTTTTGGGTTGGGAGGTGAATGCATTTAAGCACGCAGGGTGGGACGTCCATGGTCACTAGTGACTGAACTACCCACTATACACCTCCCCTGTCAACCTGAGATCCGAGCATGGAGCCGTTTGATGTCACGGGATGAGCCACGCAGTCCATCTTTCCTATGTGAAATTCTCCCAAGACTACTGCCAATTATTGAGTGAGCGTCTCCTTGCCGGGAATTATCTCTCGAAATTTCGTTCCTACGCAGGTAAATGGCACGGCGCTCCCTAGCAAGGAAGGCGATGGGCATCACATCTGCAATTACCCTCACTGCCTAATAAGAGACGGTTATGACGATACAATCCGCAATGCTCCTCTTCTCTGCACCAGTTCCAGGCGCTTTCGGTACGTCTTCGTATTGAGAACGTCGCACCAAATTTCCATTCCATATAGAAGCACTCACTCTACTGTAATCAACAAAAAGCGTCTTCTTGATGGGTTGAAGCTTCTAAATCGATCATAAGTTGACTCAGAGCTGATACGCTGGTAGCAGCCTTGTCTACCGTTGCCCTGATTTACTCACAGAAACTCATCTTCGAGGATCAGTAGATCCAGGTACTTCAGCGTTGGGTTCCATTCAACTAGTACGTCACAAACAGTGACCATCCTTACATAGCGATTTTTTTTAGCAAGATGACCTGTTCTTCAGTGCTAAACTGCACCGCAAGTGATTGATGTGATTGATCCAGTTCTTAGGCGGCGCATTAGTTTACCAAGTCTAAGTAGTGCTTGTTCCACATCGTGCGTTAAAGCCACAACATAATCCACGTAGCCGATCAAGCGCGACTCATCTGGCATGTCCAATCTCAATAGTCCGTCGAAAGGCACTTTCCACAGGTCCGTACAAAGGATAGATCCTTAGGCAACACTCGATGAAACCTTCATCCTGCGCCGGCGCTTTGTCATGTGATTAACGCTTCGGTCCTCCAAGTCGTCCCTCAAACTTCGCGAAACATATTCCGGAACTTGAAACATGTTTTTCAACGTATCCAGAATATCCACCCTTGTAGCGGAGTTGAAGGCGTTCCTAACATCGAGCGTCACCAAAAGAACGATCCGTCGCTTGGTTATATGCCTCTGTCTTTTGGACTACGCTCACCACTTCTGCAATCGCATCGATGGTCGAGTGATCTGCTCTAAAGCCGGACTGACGATAAGACATGTCCACAGCGGCACGAATCATATCAGTGAGGCTTCTCTTGATAAGGTTCTCGAGCACTTTCCCAGCCGTGTTTAGCATGCATAACGGATGGTATGCGGACGGCGATTCGAGATATCCCTTTCCCTTGCTAACCAGCACAAGCCTCGTCACTTTTTAGGCGTTAAATGTACTTGGCAGCAAGTCAGGACAATGGTGAAACACGAGTAGAATATATCAACTGGAACTTGATGATGGATGGATGGACCTGCTGCACAGCATGCAGCAGGTCCGTGCAGCAGAACTTTCAGAAGACTAAATGATTCAGGTAGGTGCGTTCGCTAAAGCTTCAAATCCTCCGCTTTTATGGGATTTCGGTAAGCTAGAATTGTACCGACCTCAACAATTCTACATAATGTTCTAATTAATAAAAGTAATTTATTCGAATAACCATGGATCGTTTCCATACCACGTTTACTTTCACTGCTAATATACATTCATCCAGAAGCCGTACATTGCCTAATGACGAAACATTTCACCTGTAGAGCGTAGTATAGATGAGGACCCTAGTTAGTCACTCCGACATTGTGCTCAAAAGTCCAACCTGTATTTAGCCACATTATGGAAGATTTTACCATAGATAAACAAAGAAGGAGTGCAATATTCCAAGAAAGAAAAAGAGAAGTTGTTCCTGCAAGAGGAAGCAGAAAAACACGAATATCAAGTATCATAATCTTAAATTAGATTTTTCAAATTTTAACAAAAATATTTATTTAAAAAATAAACACTAAATTTTGAATACAGAGTATTGATTTGCTTTTTATTAATTTGCTTTCATAGTGTTTGACTTTTCTGGGGCTTAATAACTCATAGCACAAAATATTTGAAATATTTATTTTGTAAATTTATGAGTATTTGTGTACGACCTTTGTTATAAGGGTGGTTTGGATCGAGAATTAAATAATTATCAAAATGACGCACGCCGAAACAACCAACGCCATTCAAATAAACCCCCTGAAATACTTGAATAGCTTGCCCGAATTCGATGGCAAATCCGAAAATTTACAGACCTTCATCAACTTGGTTGAAACGGTTAATCCAATGCTTCAAGCTTTAAACGAAGCATCACAACTTAAATTTGGCGATATTATCAAAAGTAAACTGAAAGGTATAGCAAAAGAAACTCTCGAAATAAATTGTCATGTCACACTTTGGAATACATCAAGCAAGTCCTCCAAAATAATTTTGGCGATCGCCTCAACGAACTCTACGACAATGAACGCGGCACAATTTTTAAAACAAATACGCTAGATTTCTATAACGAAATCAAAAGTAAGTTGAGGAGACTCAACAACAAAACTTTAGTTGTCTTAGGTGCGGGTAACACCACAACCGAGTGCGCCCGTAATAACATGAGAACGGCCCTTAACATTTTAAAAATAAAATCCCTGAACCCATGAAGACTATCCTTTTCTGTCGAAATCCTGAAAGTCTTGAAAAAGTTATGGATATTTTATTTATAGCGGGCTACGCCTATTATGGATCTAATGGGCAAATCATCAACTTAACAGACAAAACAACAGAAACAGGACACACAGACCCGTGAATCAAACTCACAATAATAACTTCAATTATAGAACACATAATAATAGTAATTCTAGGATAAATAATAACGATTATCATAGATTTAGAAATAGTAATCATAACAATAATAACAACAGTAGACCTAATAATAACAGCTATCACGATAATAGTGATAACGATAGGTTCCACAACAATCATTACAATAATGGATTTAATAATAATAATTATAATAGTTTTTCAGAAGTTTTTGGTAGATCAATTTTTCCATTTTCACTTACAACTTATAAGTGATTTATACCCTTGCTAAGCTAACTCAGCGAAGACTCATGGGTGCGGAAGTTCTGATCAAATGTTTCGAGTACCTCGATAGTGAATTTAATATTTATAAAGAATTGTGGAAAGAGCTCAAGCTATTATAATAGGTCTAACAACAATTATAGCAGTAACCATAATAACCAACAAAACAGACAAAGGAATCGCAACCAATGGAACGACGCATATAGTCCCCATAACTTAAGTCAATATGAAAATCCAAATAACCCTCGATATTTCGAGAGGCAGCCAACTCCTGAGCCCATGGATATTAATAAAAACGAGGCTGCAGAAAATTTTCGGCTACAGGCCTCGTACGAAAACTTCCTCATATAAACCTCAAATCGAATTCCAAAACTCTGAAATTCATTATTGATGCAGGAGCTACACACTCCACCATAAAGCCAGGTATCTGCCATCCCAAATGGAAAATAAACACACCCAGTGTCTATCTGAAAACCCTACAACATATGATCAATATAAATGAAAAGGTACTAATTCCTCTCTTTGAAGAGCTAGGTGATAGTACTCAAGAAATAGAATTATTCGTATGTCAATTCCATGAACTATATAATGGAATTATAGGAAACAATATACTAAGACAACTCAACGTAACCATCGACTACAAGAACCAACTGTTACATTCTGGGGACAAAACAGTCCCAATACTCTTCGAAAAACAAGAAGAAGATTAATATTGTCTTTTCAATAAAGCCGGATTATATGAAGTATCCGTGCCTGTCAACCACGGAAGTGGCCTGGTACACTTTCCAGGAAAGACCTCCAAAGATGAGAAGGTCCACCTAGAGGAAGGTATCTATGACGTAAAAGACTCTCAAATGCCCGTCCTAATAAAGGTATTAGGCGAAGGCCCTATTAAGGTCAAATTTGGTCCCCAAGAGAGTACACCGTAACCCTTGAAAATTTCAATATAATAGAAAGCAAATCAAAACGGTCCAACTCCATTTTAAATGAAATTAGAATGGACCATCTTAACGAGGAAGAAAAACAGAAATTAATACCGATGGTCAGGAAATTCGCTGATATATTCTATGGCGAAAGGTCAGATTTAACCTTCACTAATGTCATCAAACACGAAATCTTGACAGAAAATAACCTACCAATAGATGCAAAAACATATCAATACCCGTACATTCATAAGGATGAAGTACGAAAACAAATCCAAGAAATGTTACCAAAGAATATCATAAGACCAAGCAAATCTCCCTATTCCGCACCAGTATGGATTGTGCCAAAAAAAATAGATGCAAGTGGAAAACAAAAATAGAGACTTGTTATCGATTATCGTAAACTTAATGAAGTAACAGTCGACGACAAGTACCCTATTCCCAATATTGATGAAATCCTGGAAAAACTTGGAAGAAGCCAACACTTTTCCACGCTAGATTTAGCGAAGAGTTTTTATCAAATAGAAATAATGGATAAAGATATCCATAAAACCGCCTTTAACGTCGAGGGTGGACATTACGAATTCCCACGAATGCCATTCGGACTGAAAACAGCCCCTGCAACCTTTCAACGTCTTATGAATAATATTCTTTCATATTCTTTTATATTCTCAACTTCATTGCAAGAACACGTAGTTTCACTGAACAAGATTTTTAACAGATTCCGGGAATCCAACTTGAAAGTTCAGTTGGATAAATCCGAATTCTTTAAATATGTAACTGCTTTTCTGGAACATATCGTAACAAGAGAGGGATTAAAACCCAATCCACAAAAAGTGGAATATGTACGAAAATTTCCTATACCAAAGACCTCGAAACAAATAAAACAATTTCTCGGTCTGGCTGGTTATTATAGGAAATTTATTAAGGATTACTCCCAAATCATCAAACCAATGACTAAATATCGGAAAAAAAAGCTGCAAAATTAAACTGTTCCGACCACTCTGCAACAGTTCAAATATAGCACTCTGCAACAGTTTTTATACATAACAACAATATGAGTCTACCTATATAGTTATGTATAAAAAATGTTGCAGAATGTTCTATTTCTCTCAAATATAGCGAACCATTAAAAACGATATTGATCATATGAAAAAAAAAAACTTACATTTGGCGCTAGTTTGGCATTTGAAAATAGCAGAGCCGCATCTGTGCGC
Organism: Stratiomys singularior; assembly: GCA_954870665.1. Taxonomy (NCBI): domain Eukaryota; kingdom Metazoa; phylum Arthropoda; class Insecta; order Diptera; family Stratiomyidae; genus Stratiomys; species Stratiomys singularior. The sequence continues at coordinate 77,864,790 of OX940880.1, read as the reverse complement.
TTTTAAAATTCATATTAATGATTGAATGCTTACATTATACTGCGTTTCACAAACAGTATCTACATTGTTTGATGCATGGAAACCGTTTGATGCAGACTGTCCATGGAATTTTAATATGTTACTATATTTTCTTCAAATAAAAACATGAGGAAGCAATGATAGTGCAAAATTTAAAGTAGATTATAATCTTCTTTATACTAACGCCTTCCTGGACATTGAAACAAAATTCTCCATATTCGATGCCTGTTGACCTCGGTGTCCTCAGTTCATTGCCCTATTAGATAAATAATTAGCTAGGTATAAATTTTTAGACTGTCAAAACACAAACTAAAATTTTAAATTGCTGCGAAATTTCTGGTAACCGTTCCATTTCATAACTTGTACCAGTATTAACAATATTTATCGCTGAAAATAACCAAACATTTGCTGCCTGTAATTAAATAAATGTTTTCAGTTCTTACAATATTGATAAAAGGAACGGATTCTGGCGTTAAATGATCGCGGGTTCCGATTTGTACCACTTCTGTAGGTAAAAAGTGATCCATGCAAACTACTGAGTACTTGCTGGGAAGAAAACCGGATCTTCCTATAGCACGTATCCACTTCCCACGCAACTCCTCGTCTTGCGGAAATCTAAAACATAAATCAAAGAAAAATATTTTCTTGATAAAAAGAAGTAGATATACTTGAATAACAAATTTATCAAATTTCTTATCAACGCAATAAGTAAATTTGTATAAGTATATTTATTCCTATACTTTCGTAAATCACCGCCGATACTGATGAAAAGCCACTCTGTTCATAACAGCTGACTATACTTTTGACAGATTGTAGAGTATCGTAAACAAATATTACTGCAACCGATTTCATTTTATTATATTAACGAGTTTGATCGCAAAATTAACATGCACACTTAACTAAACGCAAAATTAACATGCACACTAATTAAATAAACACATACACACGAAAACTTGAATATCCGCGAGCATAACTAATAAATTTTTTGCCCGAAAAATGATTTCTCACGAAGAAGAGACGAGTTGCAACGGCAACCTGCGCCACAACACTTCATTTCACACGGTAAATATTCTACAATACGTGTTTTTTACACGACATTTTGATACTTTTACACTTTTCTAAACTTCACAATGTTTTTTTTATTTAGTCCACTAAAATTACTTCGCTAAGTAATTTGTACAACACTTTAATTGAGGGCGACGAACACTCTACTTTGAACGCTTAATTATTAGCAAGCGCCACTTGCATCTCTTTTGTTCTCATTAACGCTGTCTTGTTCTTACATGTTCTCCTTCGTTCGATTTTACTACGCTCAAGTATAGTGTACGTGTACCATATAGCTCTTCCTTTAATTTGAGTTCATTGGATATAAATAGTAGTGAAATTGTCATAAAGAGGGGGAGTAATTTTTTTGCGTCAAAAGATACGGACAAGCCTCTGTTCCCTATCACCCAATGTGAGGCTGAATTGGGGTGCCTTTTTGAATACCGGTCCACGTACACAATATAAATTGTATACCGTGAATATAAGAAATATAAATTAATAAAGTTTTTGTAATTAAATGAAACAAGAGTTTTATTTATCTCTCCGTCTAAGAAACATAAATGTTAGGCTTGCCCATCAGCGAAAAGATGAAAACGTGTGAAAGACAATCGAGATATTTAATTTTCTTTCGCATACAAAGCACAACGTACACTAAGCAGAAAAAGTCTGTATTCAACTGCGTGCAATCAAATTATGTTTGAAAATCGAAGCAAAATAAAATAATTTCAGATTTTGTGTAATAAATTTATTAGTAGATTAAAGAACTATCTTCTAGCAGGATTCCATTAGTTTTACTTTTACGAATAGTTTTCAAGCAGTTGTTCTAACAAAATACATACAAAATCAAGGCAGAAAAAGTCTGCGCACACGGAATAAACGTTTTCAAATGATTGATAATTACAGTTCTGAAGCCAATCAATACCGTTTAGGATATCCTCGATTCATTATGACCTCTTGAAGTCTTTTAGTCTTTTTAGCTTCGCTATCTTTTCTGGTGAGCTTTTCTCCCACTCTTCTCTGAGAATATTTTTGAGCATTTCTTTGTGCGTTATCGTATGTTGTCCAATTCTTCTCCCGAGCGAATCCCATAAATGCAATGAGATTAATTTCTGGAGACCTTAATCCAACCGCCACCATATTTTAAAGCGGATGGCAAATGCTCTTTTTGTACTGCTGTTCCTGATTTTCCCTAGAATATTTTCAGTCCTTTTATACCGAAACTTCGGAATTGGCTCTCCTCAAAAAAAACATTATTCCAAAAGTCTTCAGGTTGGTTCAAGTACTCCGATTAATTGGGGAAATGAATGGTTTTCGTCGTGCCTTTTTTTAAATTTCCCTGGTAGTGTAAGGACAAATTTGTTTCCAGAACATTTGCTTAATTTCTGCCGCTTTTTCCCAGTCAGTCAGTGATTTTTTTACCACTGTGAAAATATTCACAGTGAATATTTTCCAGAGCGGAGTTTCGGGGAAAGTTCTTTAGCTACTTTAGCTAATTTCAATTTAAGTAATAAGATCTGTCTCTTATTAAACTAATTTATTACTACAAAATGACAATTTAATTAACACGTGTTCTGATCTGCTGTGCGTTGTCTACTCGAGTCAGTGTGTCGTCTCTTGAAGTGAAGTGTGTCGTCAATTCCTCTTTCCCGTGCTGTGCACAGGTAGCGCTTGTGGCGCTACATATGCTCCCTCCTGAGTGACGTTGATGATAAGTGATGACAGCTGAATGATCGCTAAACGTCACGATTACAAGAAATTAGTATGTATGGGTGCGGTTTTTTCTTGCAGGTGGATAAGTTTTTAGTTTCGTTGGGGGGGGGGGGGGGGTTAAGCGGCGGCAGGATACCCAATACGTCACGATTTTGTTGCTGTTTTAGAGAGACAGGAACTGTTTTGACAGCTGATCGCTTTCCAACTGCTGTGGATGGAAATGAAGTTGACGGCAGGATTCGACGTTGATTTAGCGGTGAACTGCTGTGTGCATCAGGACACAAGTCGGAAACAGGAGATGTCATGACAGGTGATGGTGCCACTTGGGTTTCGACGGTTCGGGTTGGTGATGGAGGCACAGTTTTTTTTTGGGTAGGGAGGTGAAGGCTATTTACGCCATGAGTGTCGGACTCCCAGTGGACCTACTGGACTACCGACTAAACACCACCCCTGTCAACCGGAGAGCCTAGCCTGGAACCGTTTGACACATTACTTCGGGCTAGGCCTCCCAATTTTACACCTGTTGGCGCCTTCGGGTTACAGGGATTCCTTCTCCAGTTGGATGGAAAAGAGGAGGAGGATTGCTAGAGAAGGAAACCCTCCACCCTCAACGCCTCCAGCCGATTAACTATGCCTTTTTTCGTTATTAAGATTATCCAAGCGTAATGTGCCACGTGATTCCATTTGTCAAATGATTTCAGCATCTCTTCGACTAGGCTATCTGGGTGGAGCTCTCCCACTTTTTCGGCAAGATCACCGCGCTCTTTGTCCCATCTTCTGCATGAAAATAAAGTATGACAGGCGTCATCCTTCACACCAATGCAGAATATGCAATCAGGAGACCGTGACTTACCTATCTTGTGCAGGTAAGACTGAAAACAACCGTGTCCACTCAGTAGCTGGGTCAGGTAGAAATCAGTCTCACCATGCGTTCGACTGAGCCACGATCTCAAGTCTTTGATGAGCCGCGCGGTCCATCTTCCTTTTAGCTCACGTTCCCATGATTGTTGCCATTTGTCGAGAGTGCATCGTCTTTCATCGCGAGCAACTTTTTCTTTATTACCCTCGTGCCTTCGGAGGTAGACTCTATTGCGCTCTCTAGCAAGGAGAGCGATTGGTATCACCCCTGCAACTACCAACACCGCTGACTCAGAGACTGTACGGTATGCTGATGCAATCCGCAGTGCTCCTCGTCTCTGCACCTGTGCCAGCCGTTTACGGTGCAGTTCCTTGTTGAGAGCTTCACTCCATATCTCTGCTCCATAAAGAAGCGTAGATTGCACTACACTCATTAGCAGACGCCTTTTTGTTGGACTTGGTGCCCCATGATTGGCCATTAGTCGACTAATTGCCGAGACCCCTGCTGCGGCCTTGTTTGTCGTTGCCTTAATTTGCTCCGAGAAACTCAGTTTAGAGTCTATCAGCAAGCCCAGATACTTGACTGATAGTTTCGACTCTACTAATGCGTCGCCGACTCGGACCATTCTTACTCTGGGGAACCTCTTCTTGGTCAGGATGACCACTTCGGTTTTCTCTAACGCTAGGTTAAGCCCGTGAGTGGTCATCCAGCTCCCCACCCGGCGCATGAGTACATTCAGCCTTAATTGGGCTTGATTGACCGTGTGCCCAGCCACTAGTGCCGCAACGTCATCCGCATAGCCGATCAGTCGCGACTCTTCCGGCAGTTCAAGTCTGAGCAGTCCTTCGTAGGAGACGTTCCACAAATCCGAACCGAGGATGGAGCCTTGGGCCACACCTGATGTGACTAGTATCCTCCAACGATCTTGCGCCGTATCGTAGATCAAGCTGCGATCTTTCAGGTAATTTTAACCATCCGCATTAGATAGAGTGAGTTTTCCAGGGCTTCCAGAATATCCTTCCATCTACCGGAGTTGAAAGCATTCTTTATGTCCAGCGTCACTAGAAGAACTACCCGACGGTTCGATCGACCGCGTGTCTCCGCCTGTTGGACCGCACTTACAACTTCCGCGACTGCATCTATAGTGGAACGTCCCGTTCTGAAACCATACTGCCTTGGAGAAAGATCCCCAGTGGCGTAGATAACGTTAGCGAGTCTTCTCTTTATCAGTTTCTCGAGCACTTTCCCGGCCATGTCTAGCATGCAAAACGGTCGGTATGCTGACGGCGACTCGGGATTTCCCTTCCCCTTGCTGATCAGCACGAGCCTTGCCGTCTTCCAACGCTCAGGGAAAACGCCTTCCCGCAAGCAGGCATTAAACGTACTGAGCAGCAAGTCAGGACAAGAGTGATAGACCAGTTGCAGTACCTCGGCTGGAATACCGTCTGGGCCCGGAGCCTTCTTCGCCTTCATGGAGAGAACTGCTAGTTCCAGTTCGTTTCTCGTAAAGAGTGGACAGTCTGATGTTGTATCCCTGTTGGCGGCATCAACGCGGACGGGATGTTGGGGAAAAAGTGCCCGTACTATCTCGTTCATCGTGTCCGCTTGAAGTACGCAGGGGGCCCGTAGAGCGTCGAGCTTCCGCATAACTAGTTTATAGCCCAAGCGCCACGGGTCCCTGTTCACGTCTTCGATGAGGTTCTGCCAGCAACGGGCCTTACTCCTGTTAATCAGTTTGCGGAGGCATTTTCTGGCCGACCGATATACTGCCATTCTGGCGCATGCCTCGTCCTGGCTTCGCGCTCGTTGAGCTTCTCGCCGGAGTTTGTGACACTCCCTTCGTTGCTCAGCTATTTCAGTGGACCACCACTACACTGGAGGCTTTCCGTGTCTAGGTCTCCGGCTTACATGACTTAGAGATGACTTACAAGCAGAGATGATGGTACTCATTGTGGAGTTCACCATGTCTTCAGCAGTCAGTTCTCTGCTCCCCGGCCATGAGCCAAGCGGTGGTAAGCATGTCATGAGCGTGTCGACAAACTTCTCCACGTCCATCCTCTCAGTATTCCACACGAAGGCGGAGCGCTGATTGTCTGGGAGTTTAGGAACGTTGTCGCGGATTTCGAATGCTATGTACTGATGATCGCTGGCCGAATAGTCCTCTAGAACTCTCAAATTGTGTGTCATAGAGGAGAGGGACTCCGAGGCGAATGTCACATCCAGGATGGTGCCCACGCAGCCCAAGCGGCGGAAAGTGGGAGAGTTACCAGTGTTCACAACGGCTAGCCCTACTCTGGCTGCCATCTCCAGGATTCGATTCCCCCTGGGATCTGGCTTAGGCATGCCCCATTCAACGGCCTTGGCGTTAAAGTCTCCCTCGATAAGAATATGACCCTCTGTGCTCAAGACGGTGTCCTCCAAAGTGTTGAGCTTCGCCTGGAAAGATGTTATTGGTTCGTTCGGTGTCAAGTACACACTAAAGAATGTTATTCCTGGGCAACGGACCCACACGAAACCATCTTTTCGCCCATGACCCCGAACTCTCAGTTGTGTGCTGTTTCGAACCCATATGGCACACGTACCAGATTCATCAGGGTACCATGCTGATGAATTTTTATCTCAGTGTTGTTCGCTAAGCAGCAATAGATCGGCTTTCATATCCCTCGCGAATTGGTCAAGCAGGTCTGGGGCATTTGAGCTCCGATGTAAGTTTATCTGTAGGACACGGGTCATTGCAGAGCTGCTTTGGCTTTGGTTAGGGCTTCTTTGAATACCCGGCACTTCCCTGTCCCTGGAATATGTCTCAGGTCATCAGGTCTGGGATCAGCGTTCTCGCAGAGGATACAGTGCGCCTCTCCCGTGCATTCTGTTCTTTTATGTCCTGCGTTGCCGCATTTATAGCCCAAGGAGCTCCTATCAGGCCCTTTGCAGCCTTGTGCTGTATGACCGTAGCTTAGGCATTTGAAACAGCGGAGAGGAACTGCTCTTCGCCGTATTCTGCAGACCACCCAACCTATTTTTATTTTGCCCATGCAGAGGAGTTTTTCGGCATGTTTCTCGGTTAAGTCGACTATGGCCATACGCTGCCCTCTATTATTTTCAGGGGTTAGTCGTAATTTGATCCCAGTTAATTCGGGTGAAACCCTTTTGAGGCACTCTTTCACCTCCGTCTTGTCCGTAACGCAGTCAATGTCCCTGATTTCGAGGGTGGCCATTGGTTCAAGTGAAGCTACTGTTGCCTTTTCTCCTAGAGCCTTTTTGACTGCATCCCGGAATGAGTCGTTATTTGTTGTCTCAGGTCCAAATTCTACAAGGAGGCCACCAGATTTGGTTGGTTGGACGGTTCTGATGGCAGTTTGAGTATCATCGGGCCTAACAGCTCCCTTGATTTCCCGCAAAATGTCTGCGTAAGTTCTCCCATCCGTCGGTTTGACCAGCAGTGCATGCCTTAGGGTTTTGCGGCGTGGCTTGCTTCGTGGTTCTTGTTCCTTGTTTTGGGTATCTTTTCTTTTGTCTCCAGGAAGGAGCTTATCATTGGTGACTTTTTCAAGGAGGAGCCTTCTGGACGCTTTTTTGGTGGCCTTGGTTGACACCACCTGGAATCCATCATTCGACGTAATCTGTCTGTTCGCTGATTCGTCCTTCCTCCTTTTGTCTCGGTCCTCTTGGATTGGGCTACTGGCAACTCTTTTGGTAGCGCTATGCGCGGGAATAACTTGCGTTTCGACCGAATTACTGGTCTTTTGCTCTTCCTCCGCTTTAAGCCATTTGCGTCTGTAGTGCCCGATACGGTCTAAGAGCTTTTCAAGCTCTAAAATACCGTCCCTAATATCCTTGTTTATGTTTTTTCTGGGTATTGCAGGAAGCTTTGATCTTTTTAATTATATTTCCTGCCTTACGCATGAGACGCTCTTCTTTGTGCCGATCTAATACAATGAGATTGTCCTGCGCCTGGTTTTGAGGCGGGCTTTTTTGTATGCGTTAGGATCTAGAGCTCTGATGGCATCAGGAGCAGTGTCAGTGGCAGCATCGCGTTGAATCATGATCTGAATGTCATGATTCAACATGAAATTGGTGGTTTTATTGTTCATGCTTTTTATTGTTCAGGTATTAGTTATTCATGCTTTTCCCCTAGTGTTACTGGAAGTTCCGGCGTGCGCATTTTTTTTTTTGCTGCGTCCGAATGCCGCCAGTATTTCTGGTTGGTAGAGGCTCTCTGCCTTTTTGTGTTCGTTCGTGCGTTTGTCGTCTGGGTTTGGTTGTTTGCTCGATGTTTTTGATTTTGTTTCGGTTGGTATTAGTTTGTAAGGCATCATGCTAAAAGGGTCCCCCCTCGGAGCCGCTATCTCCACTCGTATGTGTAGTCGCCTTAATGGTCCCATGGGTGTCTGTGCAAAGCAGGGAGGCCATGCGAGGGTTGGCACCAGCCCTTATGGGGACAGGTGCTCAGAGCCAGACCAGCGCTAATCGGGAGTTCGTCTCAACCGAACCTACACCACCAACTTAATGGTGCGAGCTTCGAACGTACTCCGAGGCCTGCCAAGGTTTTACCGGGACGGAGACGGTACGATACTTACATTGAAGCCGTTCGCGCGCGAGTTTCACCTCGGTGGTACTTGGTCCAAAATATCGTGTCCGCCAGCCCAAGTGCGCCAATTGGAATTCGTTGATCTATTCGTTTTTCCATAGTCGTTGCAGGGTCGTTTTCCGCTGGAGAGGGCTTGCAGTCACCTCCAGGTACTCGGGTATGTGGGGACGACACTCCCCAAAGAATACTGGCTACTAGGAGTACTCCTGTTGACCAGCATCCCCCTGCGGAAATGCTGCGTGCATCAGGACACAAGTCGGAAACAGGAGATGCCATGATAGGTGCTGGTGCCACTTGGGTTTCGACGGTTCAGGTTGGTGATGGAGACGCAGTGGAAAACGAGGGGGTGATTGATTCTTCGAGACCCTTACACTCTGTGGCGATGCAGTCTGAGCAACTGGTGAGGATAATCGGGCTTCGATGGTGTGGGGTCGTGACTCGGAAGCGGTTTCCAGGAATGCAGGCTTGAGTCGTTCGGTCGATACGTTAACCACTCGTCCGTTAACATCGATCTTGAAAAGTACGTTCGAGATGCGGTTTATTACCTTGTGAGGACCAGAGTAAGGTTGTGTCAGAGGCTTCTTAACAGCGTCGTTCCTTAAGAAAACGTGGGAGCAGGTGCGAAGACTTTTATTGACAAATATTTGTCTCTGGTTGCGATGTACGGGTTGTGTCTGACGAACGTGCTTGATTGTGGGGCGAAATTGTGTAAGGAACGCGTGCGGATCCGCTTCAGTTGGCACTGGGGCTACTAGCTCCCCGGGAAATGTGAGAGTTGTGCCGTAAAGCATTTCTGCACAGGAAGCAGCAATATCCTCCTTATACGTCCCACGTAGGCCCATGAGAACGGTAGGCAGCACTGAAGGCCAATTAGGGTTCTCTTCATGGCACATAATTGAAGCTTTAAGAGTACGGTGCCAGCGCTCAACCATGCCGTTGGATGCGGGATGATAAGGTGATGTTCTATTCCTTTCACAACCCAAATACCGCGTTAATGATTTGTAAAGTGCCGATTCGAACTGCGTGCCCTGGTCCGTCGTAATAGAACGTGGCACTCCAAAACGTGCAACCCAATTGTTAAAAAATGCCTGGGCTACCGAGTTCGCCGTTGGGTCAGCCAACGGAATGGCTTCGGGCCACCTCGAGAAACGGTCAACCATCGTAAGGCAATATCTATACCCTTGTGAAGGAATTAGTCGGCTGACGATGTCGAGGTGCACGTGTTGGAATCGCTGTTTAGGCATCGTGAATGGCTGAACCGGATTTCTTTGATGTCAGCCTACTTTTGAGCGCTGGCACGGTATGCAATTGCGGGCCCAAAGGCGGACATCCCTTTTCATGTTGGTCCACACAAACTTTTTTGCGATTGTTTTTATGGTGATGCGGCCGCTTGAGTGCGAAGGCTTATGAAAAATGTCGAAAATTTTTCGGAATCGAGCTTGAGGCTGAGAGGTATCCATGATTATCTTACAATTTGCGCCCGTTTCCATCTGGCTTAGCTTTAGTGACGTATTATTCATTCGTAGGAGACGCTGAATTTCGTGGTCGCTTTGTTGTTTCTTCGCTAAGTTTTCCAGGTCAATGTTTGATGCAGTAGATATAGTTTCCAATCGTGAAAGTGCGTCAGCTACTTCGTTGCTGGACCCCGGAATGTATCGTAGATCTGTGCAGAACTCCGAGATGAAACTTAGATGCCGCAGCTGACGTGGAGATGCTTTCGAAGCCGGTTGAGTAAACGCGAAGGTGAGTGGCTTATGGTCTGTGAGCACATGAAAATGTGTGGCCTCTAAGTAGTGCCCGAAATGCCGAATACTGTCGTATGTGGCGAGGAGTTCGCGATCGTACACACTATATCTACTCTCCGCAGGGGACAGTTTTCGTTGGGAAAATGCGAGGGGCATCCAATAGTTGTTTTGTTGCTGTTCCAGCACTGCCCCTATATCCACGTCTAAAGCGTCTGTTGACAGTCTTAGAGGGTTGTTTGATTTATAATGCACTAGCATTGTGCCCTCAGCTATGCTACTCTTGCAACGGAGGAACGCGTCATCGGCTTGCGGTGTCCAGACTATTGGAGTTTTATCGTTTTTTTTCGCGCCGGTGCAGAGTTTGTTTAGTGGTGCCTGGATATCCGCTGCATTTTTGACGAAACGGCGGTAGAAGTTCACGGTTCCAAGAAAGCGGCGAAGCTCGTTGATGTTGGTAGGCTTGTTGAAATAATGATGGCTTTTACTCGCGATGGTGGTGGCTTGACACCTCTTGCGCTGACCAGATATCCTAGGTATTCAACCTCGTGCACCCCGAATTCACATTTTGCCACATTGATTACTATGCCATGTTTTGCTAAACGTTCGAATAGTTTAGTAAGGTGCGCGATATACTGAGTCTCAGATTCTGACGCCACCAGAATATCGTCGATATAGCACACGCAGAAGTCTAAACCGCGGAGCACGCTGTCCATGAAACGCTGGAATGTCTGTGGTGCGTTTCGTAATCCGAACGTCATGACAGTGAATTCGAAGAGGCCGAACGGAGTTGTTACGGCTGTCTTTGGTATGTCGCTGTCCTCGATAGGAATCTGGTGAAATGCCTTGTAGAGGTCAATCTTTGAAAAAATTTGTTTGCCGTTAAGTTCGTCTGTAATGTCCTGGATATGACGCATCGGGTATTTGTCGGGTACCGTGGCATTAATAAGGCGTCGGTAGTCCCCACAATGCCGCCATTCTCCATTTTTTTTACTAGATGTAGGGGACTTGCCCACGGGCTATCCGATGGCCGACAGAACCCCCGGTCCAAGAGAAATTTAAACTCTTCCTTGGCTGCCTGCAGCTTTTCCTTCGTTATTCTACGTGGACGTTCCGCTATGGGAGGCCCGGAAGTGTTGATAAGGTGACGAACCTCATGTCTGATCGGACTCGATGCTGCGGTGGGATTGGTGAGGGTCGGAAACTTCCTGAATAATGCGTGAAAACGCGTGTTGCTGCTAACAGTGAGTACGGAGTCGTAGGAATCTCTGTTGATGTGATTTCGATTTGATGAATTAGCATCCGGATCAACTAACCGTCGATTTCGTAGGTCTACTAGTAATCCATAATGCGTCAGGAAGTCCGCCCCAAGGATTGGTCGTGACACGTTGGCTACAAAAAACTTCCATTCGAATGATCGCCGGAACTCAAATGACAAGTGAAGCGTAATTTTGCCGAATGTGGTTATTTCAGTGCCATTAGCCGCGAACAGTTTGTAAGAAGATTGTTTTTGAAAGCTGCCTGCGAGCGATTTGGGAATAACGGACACATCCGCTCCCATGTCGATGAGAAAAATTAATCGCGTATCGTTATCTCGTATTGTCAGGCGACTCTGTGAAGTACCACTAGCCATCGCCTGTAGGGCTAGTGGGTCAGTGCGTTTCCCGCCTTTGATACCTGGAAGGAACATGGGGCACGGCAACGTTTGGCTGCGGACCCGAAACGCTTGTGATAATAGCAAATCATGTCGTCTGATTTCTTTTGCGATGGTGCTTTCTGGGGTGGCAGGTGATGGCATGCACTACACTTATCTGTCACTGCTTCAGAGCGTATTCGGTTAACTTCTAACCTGAGCTCTGACACTTGCTGCAACAACTCTCCGTCGACACTGTTGTTCCGATGAGGATGTATGTCCGTGTTATATTGGATGCCTGCAACGCTTTCCGTTGCACCGCAACTTACAATACGATCAGCAGCGGCGGCCATTTTTTCCACGCTCTGAGAATCCACCACGACAAGTATGGAGCGAATATTTAGCGGAAGACGCTCCAGCCACAAGGATCTGATCAATGCCTCCGGCATGTCGACACCAGCAATAGACTGCATTTTTCGTAGAAGTTGAGACGGGCGTAGATCTTCCAAGTCAAGATGGTGCAGGAGCCGTTGCAGGCGTTCGTGGTCCTGTAAACCGTAGACCGAGAGTAGTCTCGTTTTGAGTGCGTCGTACTTGTTCGTTACCGGCGGGGCTCTTAAGATGTTGGCTACCTGGGCGATTATTTCCAATTCCAGCTCGGACACAACTATCAAATCGCATGGCGTCGTTTGAAATTCTGCTGCATTCCTATGTGGAACGTGTTAGTGGAAGGACGTATTCAGATCAGTGAAGTGAAGGGTTTTCCCCGAGCATCTAGTGTTTTTCTCAGAATCCTACGAACGCCATATCTTGGTTCCTGGCGTAATTACGATCTTTGGACTTTGACTGACATACTGGAATACCTTCACAAAGGAAAAGAACAGTGAGTACCCTTTTACTTTCTTAAGTGAAGTGAACAATTGGCGAGCATAATATAGCATACATCTAGCACCTTAATATTTCATTCTGTGAACTGCGACATGGAAGAAAACTATGAGGATAGACCCCCAGACCCAGGGGACCCAAACACCAAAACTCTCAAAAAAAAGAAGATTAGTTGAAAACAACGGTAATACAAAAAGCAAGGGAGAGTTGAAAAGCTTTGTACCAAATAACACATCCTTGTACTCAAACCCCTCTGAAGACATACCACGTGCCACACCATCTCAAGCCCCGCTAGCCAACATGAAAGTCAATAAATATCAACCCGATGCGAAAGGTAAATCCTTCGCAATCCTCATCGATAGTGTTGATACAAATGGTGACAGGGTTAGACTAACCCCAATGAAGATGTTCGTATACAACAAAAGCTTAAACATCCAAGGCATTAAAGATGTTAAGCAAGCTGGGTTCAATAGACTCAGGGTAATCTTTGAAACTGCTACAGAAGCAAACAATGCAGTCGACAACACCAAGTTAAAAGAATTTAACCTCAGGGCCTTTATCCCCGGCAATTTTGTTTACAGATATGGAGTCATCAGAGACATCCCGCACGAAATTAACACAGATGAGATAGTAAACTCAGCTAAGCCTTGCAATAGAATGGGAATTCTATTAGAAAATATAAAGATACTACAAGCACAAAGGCTGAATACCAGAGATAGAAACGACCCTAACAAAATTATACCAACCACAACACTAAAGATAACCTTCGCAGGAACTGACCTCCCGGACTCTCTGAAATTCGAATACATAATAAGCAAAGTTAGCTACTTTAAATTTCGGCCAAGACAATGTACAAACTGCGGCCTCCTAGGTCACTCGGCGCAGTTTTGCAAAAACAAAAAGAAAACCTGCCTTAAATGTGGTGCGGACGATTGCGACAACAAATGCACAAAAATCATGTGTGTATTATGTAAGAGCGAGGAGCACGAGGCAACACATCAAAGATGCCCCAAATGGGTAGCATATAAATAAGAGGTAGATGTTAGCTCTATCCTGAACATCACAAACAGAGAAGCAAGAGTTATTATCAACAGAAACAAATTTGCGGGTTTAGATGTAGTGGACCTTAATGAAGCCAACTTCCCCAGTCTAACGAACACAGAAAGACAGAATACCAGAAACCCCCAACAGGACACGCAAAAGGTACTATTCAAAAGCTCCTTTGCCCAAATCGCTGGCATAAACAATAAACCCAACACATCAAGAAACATCGTTAAAAATAGTTTCCCCTCTACTGAAACTCTCACCATACCGAACAAACCCATTACATGTAACCCACAAAAACCACTGAATTGGAAAAACTCCTAGGAAAGATGGTAGAGGAAATTAACAGAAATACCGGAGACAACAAAGAAAACGAGGACTTACTCATAACTAGTGTTCAAGCATGGGTAAAAACACTACAGAAATACCTCGCCAACTCTGGTAATGAGAAAAGTAACACAAGAAAGAGTAACAACAACATTATCATCTAACACATGAACATTTTACAACTAAACATCCAAAGTATCAACAAGCACAAGGACAATCTAGAATACTACTTATACAAGAATAACATAGCCTTCGCACTCCTACAAGAAATACTCAGTAATTTCAATATTAATATGAAGTTTACCAACTACAATATAATCTTCCAAACCAGAGACAACAACATAGGAGGAGGAGTTGCAATATTAATCAGAAAGGACATTAAGTTTAGACAGATCCACACGAACAGTCGTATAGAAAATGTAGTAATCCAGACCCTAAACCTTAAACACAACATAATTTTAGCATCCCTATATGCTCCCCCCTCGATCAATACCCAATTTTTCAAAGAAGAATTAGACAAGCTTTCCAACATCTTAGACTACACCAAAGACATACTCATCGGAGGAGATCTAAACGCAAGAAACAAGGCATGGGGAGATCATCTTAACAATGCCAAAGGCAGAATTCTGAAAAGATGGATGACGGAACACAACCTCAAAACATTGAACACTGGCATATACACTTATAAAACAACAAACAAGAACGGCAAAATTCTACAGTCAACGCCGGATATAACTATTAGTAACATGATAATATAGGAATAATATACTCTGGATGGAAGACAAAGAACACATCAGCAACAGTAATCATATAACAATTAAAATCTGCTTGCCCAGTACACCCATTTCAAACACCAAGAAAATCAAATATAGGAACATCGCTCAAGAAATAAATAAAACCCCTTTTTCACCAAACCTCAATAATATATACAATAAACTAAGCCACCTAATAGACCTAAACTCAAACACGATAAGATACAAGCACACACCCAAACACTGGTGGTCCAAGGATTTAGCAAGGCTCTGGAAAATAAAAAATAAGGCACTACTAAATTACAACAGACTCAAATCAAATGCCAACTGGGCAATTCTCCACGAGGCAAAAACAAACTGGAGGCAAAGATCCAAAGAGGCCAAGCAGAGAAGCTGGACAGACAAACTAGATGAAATCAGAGGCAGCGGAAACATAAATAACTTCTGGAGATTTATCAACAGTGTCAGGAATAATAAAGAACGCCCCTCAAGATACAACCTTGATGAGGACCACACCCAAACCTACCTCAACATGATTAAATCAAAGCACCACCCTGATAACACCTTAAACATGATGCCACACAACCCACTGGAACACCCACCAGACTTCGAACAGGAAGAACTCAATAATGTTATAAATGAGAAACGTAAATCCACAACCCCTGGTCTTGATAACATTAATTACAATCTAATTAAAGCCTTACTCACACATCACCCGAATAATCTTTTACAGGCTATTAATGATGCAGTCAATAGATGTGACATACCCACATCTGGAAGGCATATCAGAATCGTTCCCGTTCCCAAACCCAATAGAAATCTAGAAGACCTCAGCAACTATAGACCCATATCCCTCCTCAGTGTTCCCATTAAAATCATAAATAAACTTATAAAACAAAGAATCGAAACACACCTAATAAACACAAACCCACTACCAACTCTTACATTTGCTTACACAAAAAACAAATCCTCGACAACATGCTTTAACACCCTTTTAAACTTGAAAACAAATCCACTTTCCCCTTCAAAACTGCCTGTGTTATAGATTTTTCAAATGCATATGAGAAAGTCGACCTACAGATCCTGAACAAACTTCTTTCAGACCTCAATATCCCAAAAACCTACACCTCATGGATCATAAATCTAGCCAAGCCATTAATTTCCACTATAGTAGGAACACAGATATAATTCTCAAACACAATAACACCCAAATCAAATGGAGCAATAGCATAAAATACCTAGGCATCAATCTAAATAAAAATCTAACCTTTAGAACACAGGAAGAACACATCCAAACCTTTAACAACATAGGCAACATAATAAAATATCTTAACAACAACACCACCTACAATTCTAGCCTCCGCAATAGCGTAACAACAACAGCAGCAGAACTACACGCCATCCTGTCGGCCCTAAATAGGAACAACATACAGAACCACCATAAGATTTTTGTCTTCACTGATTCCAATAATGCTATCAAAAGTCTAAAGGAGAATCAAGAATACAGAAAGACCACACAAGATATATGGAAATTCATTGAAAATTACCCAGAGAAGATCTTCAATTTCATCTGGATCCTGGGACACGCGGTCATCATGCCGTTAGAAACAGCCGAAAAACAAGCCAAAATAGGTGTTTTAAGCCATAGTATCATGGACACACAATATGAACTGGACGAAATAATAAACTTAATAAAAGAAGAAATTGACGATGAATGGAAGGGCAGAATTAGAGCGCAAACCACCAACTACGCACCCTGCATATGGAAAGAGGCACACCATCTCAACAACAAAGGAAAACCATGGTTTCATAAAAGCAATATCACCCCCAAACATATCAAAACCATCAACAGAATCCTCACAAACAGAGCCTACAACAAACTTCGTCTCTTACAAATTAAAAAAAGCACTACCGATCTATGCATACAATGCAACAAAACTGACACAATAGATCACCGATTGTTTCACTGCACTAAATACGAAAGGATCAGGGCAAACCACAATCTTTTTCTTAATTACAATAATATTAAAGACCTTATTCTCAAAAACGACAGTAACTTACTTGACAGCTTTGGAGCGTTCTTAGCAGAAGCGAACCCTAACATATAACACCCAACGACATATCACTCATACCCACACAATCAAAATATAACTAAGCCACAGACTAACTATGAACAAGTAATAATGATATAATTCACAGGATCGACAACGCTGGCCAGTGCCATAGCAGCCCGGGCCAATTTTAAGCTGGTATCCTCCCAGTGTGAACTTAAAAAAAAAAAAAGAAATTCTGCTGGCTCGAAATTGCGCTTCGACTCGAGCGAACCACAATTTCGGATTGCTTGGCCAGAATGGGGGTAACTTGCACGCGATTGCATCGATTTTGAAGACATCCGACGGCGCATGAACATCGGAATTGATCTGACTGTTAACGCCGCTGTCTATTTTCTGAAATTCGTCGTCGGACATTTTGTCAAAATTAAAAATTCACCTTTAACGGGGTCACCAATTTAGCTACTTTAGCTAATTTCAATTTAAGTAATAAGATCTGTCTCTTATGAAACTAATTTATTACTACAAAATGACAATTTAATTAACACCTGTTCTGATCTGCTGCGCGTTGTCTACTCGAGTCAGTGTGTCGTCAATTCCTCTTTCCCGTGTTGTGCACAGGTAGCGCTTGTGGCGCTACAGTTCTTTTGTCAATTTGAAATTGTTTACAACTCTTTGAATTGACGAACATCGTCTTCCAGCAACTTTTCCTATATTTCGAAAGCTTTTCTCCCTGATTTTCCTATCAATTTTTCTTTTATTTGTCATTGCAATAAAAACAGGTTTTTTCACTATGAAAACTTTACAACATATTACTAAACACTTACCCAATTAGGAAAATTCGCTTGAAAAGTTGTTCTTCGGGGAATCCCCTAATTTGATAAGTGAACGCAGGCTTTTTGTGCATCGATTCTGTATGTTCCGCGAAAACTACAGTTATCTCAGGAATCGCTCGGAGGAAATTAATGAAAGTCTAGGTGCCTAGTGATAAACAAATTATTCATCGATTGGCGAAACAGAAATCTCGGAAATGTTCGATACGTTTCGTTTTGTAAATGTTGAAAACTAAATGGCATCAGGTGAAAGCAGACATTTTCTGCCTAGTGTATATGGTGAAGTCCTGTTGCCAGTAAAACCACCCTGGGATCGAGTAGCACATCGTTCTAATCGGATGCGTAAAGTTTTGTTTTTACCACGGACTCTGCTTTGGCCAAGTAGAGGACAAGCTCGCCCAGTGACACTGTTTATGAATGAACTTATCTTTGGTGTGGGAATTTGTATAAGTGCAAGGTGGGCCTCCCTCACCCTGAGGAGCAGCCACTGGGATACCCCCGAACTTGCAATCGACTTTCGACGCTTGACACAGGCAGTTTAGTATTTTTTTATTTTCCTAATGTGGCAGAAACGATAGTTTCTTGTTCTTAACATCTCTGTATCAAGTCCCCCTTCACAATTGATCCTACCATATCTTCCGCATTCAAAATCTATGGAGTGGCATGAACTGAGGATTTTAATGAGAAAAACCATATCAAGCGTTTGTCCGACAAGTGTCGAAAAGATTTACACGTCGATCGAGTGCTACAAAAGATATGACGTCGATCTAAAACATACGAATGTTCTCTATAGCATCTAAATTCCTATCCATTTGTGACTGGATGACAAATTGTTCTTTAAAAATTCAAATTTTAACATTTATAAATAAAATGAACTTTCTAGTCTCGCGTAGTAATTTTTGCCCATAATCATTATAATTTTTATTATTATTCACGTATCTTGGAATATTCTGTTGGTTCTTCACGTGTGGTGAATGCAAATGATACCCTGAGCTTTACGTGGTTTGGAGGAATTGTGGTTCACTTCAACTGGCTACAATGGATTTAGGTGGACAGTCTGCATTCTGGCGTTGAGGCATCCACGATTTGGTGCTGGATGGTCAAAAACGCCACAGTACAAACTAGACACTTGCGTGGTGTTCTTTGCACTTAACTCAACGTTGTTCCACGGCGCAGTTGACAGCCGAATGGTGAAACCTCTGGCAGCACTGATTTGGTTCGAACTTTAGGAGGCTCTTTCACGTTACTAGTGCAGGGTACTTGCCCTACGACCATCAGATTTTTGCACAATGCGGTAGGCATATCGCCTTCCACAGAGCTAGCTTGGCTGATTTTAAATCAACCCTTGAAATTATTCTGATGAAGATCATGTCTCCATTTACTAGTTAATGAACTTATGAATATTTTTTAAAGGAGATGTCTCCATGTAATTCATTGACTTCGAAGTATTTTAGTTTATTTTCGGCTGATGAACAGCTGTACCATATCTTCTTCTCTTTGGACGAGTTTATGATTCCGATGTTACATTCACATTCTAAACGTTGAACACGATCGAGCCTCAAATTGCGTTTTAGAATTTTAGTCTGCACAGACGCTCTGTACATGATGATTGGTCTCAGCACGTGGTGATTTGCCTGTCATGTTTCTGCCCACCGTTAGTGCAGTGCCAATCCTGCCTTTTTGTTCTCGTTGGTGTTGTTTTAAAATTGACAACTTGAATTTGAAGTGCCGTGCTTTATTTCACACGGTAGCCATTTGTACATTCACCTGCTCAAAATTGCGATATCTTCATCGTAACGCCGTAACTACTACTTCGTCTGCAAGATGTATGTGCGATGGAATATCTTGTAGATAACCACGAAACGTACATACGTTGATCGTCCTCGATTCCACTTTCCATACAACGTTTTCAATTGATAAGTAAACTGAAATGCCAACTGCCACTGATCGCGCTGAGTCAAGTAAACGCTGAGATATTAGTAATTAAATTGAAGATGAGTACCTATAAATCAGCAATCATTCATGAAAATGCTTCATAGTTCACAGAGTGGTTAGGTTTTTAAAGTTGCAATGGAATACTATGTTACTTATGATTGATACTGAAACCAGAACCTACAGCAGACGAGAAAACTTATATTGCAAATTAGAAATCAAGTTGGAAACAAATTGCACAACTTTTAATAATCCAAAAGTTCAATTGATAAATCAAAAACTATCATTTTCGAATACATATTCTCAATCAGGGAAAAAGTCGTGATAGACCGTTTCCAGATTAGCTTTAAAAAGCCGGTACAAATTCTATTCCTTTCATGTTACATCAAATTCTTTTTTTTTTTGTATGACATTAAATGCGGAAATAGAAATATCCAATATTCTTTTCTTAGCTCCTGGTAAATGATAATTACAGAACATATGTTGCTTTTACCCCTGACCCTGTTTTCACCATGGTATCTTTATGCAACTGATATTGTAGCTGATTTTTTTCAAGTCGTAGAGCTTCTCGCAACTTTTGGCCGATTTCAAGAGCTGCCTTTTCATTTTGTCCATCTGCTGTCCAAATGGCTGAAAAGAAATTTAAGAATAATAAAATCAATTGTAGCAATATTATTCCGTAAACTTGGCGTGAAAAAATATACAACTATAATATATTATGTTTGGGAACAAAGGTGCAAAGAGCTCAAGCTGGGTTTGAACACGCGTCCCTGCCGCTTCTCATCAGGTGCCAACTCAGGCCAGGACGCATCGATTGGCACTACCAGCTAATTGGATGTCGTCTGGTTATTTTTACTTGTTATGATTATTGCTCTCAGCTTGAACTTATCCTATTTTCCAAATTGCCTTTGGTTAGGTTTATCCAAAAACTTCTGAAATTGATAAACTTATGAGGAAATCACTCAACCCAAAGATGCCAATGCATAATAATGCAGAATGCAGAAGAACTCGATTTCGAAAATTTGTACTTTAGATTAGGGGTACTACTAATGTTCTGCGTAAATGAAGCGCAATTCCCCGCCACGGCTGTAATGGAATCAGGTCCATTCTTGATTAGAAAACAATCAACAAAATGCTCTTTACACGGCTGCTCTGATCAAGACTGTTATTCTGTGATATTAACAGAGGTATCCGATGAAGCAGCTAAATTAAACAGATATAAGCCAATCCAGCTACCTTTTCTTCTATGCTGGAATTAAGCTCGGATGGCCTGGAGGAAACGAGAAAGTGTTCCTGCAAGCATAGGTGTTTTAGTTCGAATATTATGAAACGAAACGAAGAACTAGAACTGATCCGAGAAACAATCCGAACTGAAATCTCAATATCCGCGATTCCACGTTAGTCTACTCCATAGAACCAAGCCATAAAGCGGGTGCTATGATATGAAGAAATCAATTAAAACTCTTTAAAAATACAGAATACTTTAAAATACAGAATGGCGGAACAGTTTCTGACCTCCGGCACGTAAAAGCAACAAGAACAAATTTATCGGCAAGACTTTTCAACAATTTTGACACAAATCCACCTCAAACGATAATAGCCGGCACGAAAGTTTTACGCCGGGCGGTTTTAGCCTAAGATGTTAACTCCTGCACAGTAAAAAGACGTGTTTTGGTTAAGTTTTTTATATGTACCCATATTTTTAAGTTAAAAGAAAATCATACGAGATAAAATAGAAGTAAGAATAAAATAAATATAAAATGTCAGAAAAAAAAAATATTCCCAGTAGCAAAAAAAAATCCAAAAAAATGTCTTGGAAGTTATTTGAGATGAAATTTTCTATTGATATAATCCACTGGGTTGTTGTGTACATATCGCTATAAAAAGAATAGAAATTGTGAGGTATGGGACAATCGATGGATAGAAGTATCAATAGAAGTTCCAACGTATCGGAGTATCAATGGATAAAATTAGAAATGTTTTACATTTATCCTTCTTTAGTCATACAAGTTGGAAAATAAACATAAGGAGAATCAGGAAGCTGTTTTTTAGCCCCAGAAGTCCTCGAATCGCCAAATCACAAAGCCCAAGAGAACAATAAGATCGATGCCAAGAAGATAGTAAGCAGGCAGCAGAGGGGTTCAGGACGCAGCGCAGCGGAATTCCTCCACCCAACAAGCTGAGGTGGAGATTCGTGCTAGAGGAAGCATGATCCGAGCTAGCGTAGCAGAACAAGTGAAGTCCCGAAACCAGCTGAGGTGGAGATTCGTATTGGAGGAAGCAGAAGTGATCAGAGGTAGTGCAGCAGGAGCAACTGAAGTCCCGAAACCAACCTGAGGTGGTGATTCGTGTTGGAGGAAGCAGAAGTGATCAGAGGTAGCGCAGTGGAATTCATTCAAGTCCCGAAACCAAGCTGAGGTGGAGATTCGTGCTAGAGGAAGCATAGGTGGTCAGAACCAGCGCAGCACAATTCACAGGTGGTCAAAATCAGCGCAGCACAATTCACAGGTGGTTTGATCCTATTTTTTTAATTTATTAATTTTATCTAATATGACGGAGTAAGCTCTTTCTGTGTGTGTGTTTGTGACATGGAAGTATCAGGGCTTAAAGAATGTCCGCTAGTCGGTTAAAAGTAACTTCCTTCGGCCGCCATTATGCGGCCTTTGTATTTTCAAATAACCCTGTCACTTTAACCTTCTTCCTTTCTTTCGCTGCAGGTGCGACCTATCGGTTGCCCAATATTTATTTAGCCCTTAACCACGTGTCAGCTGTCATGGTGACCGCAACGACTTTTTGAATTTTGTCGAAATCCGTTATCGCGTGTTAGTGTGTCTGTGTACCTTTTCTGTTGATGGTTTAGTGTCGCGTGTGCGCTCGGCAAGGATAGTAGTGCGCGCGTTTGGTTTGGGTGAGTAAAAATATTTTGTTGGTGGTCATGGTAACCGCGTGCAGGTAGTTATGTGATTATTGTGTATTACATTCATGTTTATTGTTTTAGCGTAAAAATGGATATAAACGACGAAAATATTGTGAGATGGTTAGAGGAGGAACTGTCGGATGTGGAGGATACTCTTGAGGAGAGTTGCAATGATGTGGAACCTGAGGATTTGGAAGCTCCTGTGATTTTAGAAGACTGTGAATCTGATGACTGCCTGCAAGTGTCGTCTTCTGATGAACAAAATGCCGATGGACAGTCTGAGGGTGGTCTTTCTACACAGCGCTTTTCTGTGAACAGGATGTCAGTTGACGAATTTTCTTCAGAAGACGAAGTACCCTTGTCACAGCTCTAGACTAGAAATCGAAACTATTTTGGAAAAAATCGTTTTCGGTGGTCTTCTATGCTAATTGCCAGTCGTACTAGAACTCAGCGGCATAACATTGTATCGCAAGCCCAAGGACTTAAATCGGCCTATCATGACGTTCTCAATGATTCTGCAACACTTCTTGATCTTTGGAGCCTTTTATTTACAGATGAGATGCTCGAAAACATAGTGATACATACGAACAACAAAATAAGGCAGTTATTGACCAAAATATAAAAAGCAAGGCTGTGTTCATCATGTTGATCTCATAGAGTTAAAAGCATTTATTGGTTTTTTATTCTATACATCTATTTTCAAAGAAAACCGGGAACACTATACGTCATGGTATAGTTCTGATGGTTCAGGAAGAGAGATATATCGATGCATTCTAAGTAAAAATAGATTCGACATTTTGATGAAAGCAATTCCTTTCGATGATACTGAAAAAAGAGCGCAACGGCGGGAGACTGATATTTCTGCACTAATCGCCTGTATTGATGAGATGCTGGTAGCTTTCCGAGGTTGTTGTCGTTTTAAGATGTTCATGCCAAAGAAGCCAGCTAAATATGGCTTACAAATTATGTGCGTTACAGTTGCCCGAAATGGTTAGTTACTCAATACTTACATATATGTTATAACTGTACTCAAAATACGCGCCCTGCTTTGCTATAGATAAATACCATAGATACATGTCATGTGTTACTTACTAATAAAGTTATTCCGTTTCTGTCATTCAACCAAACACGTTGTTTTATTTTTAACACCTAATAATCAAATAATTATTACAGGTTATGGGCCCAGGCCATTCCTGTTTTTTATAAAAACTTGTTTCTCGCGACAGTGTGTTCTAGTAATAGCAATAGTTGCAGTAAAGAGACAATATAGTTGTGCGTGAAGTGAACTGAATGTGTTGCGGTCGTGCGCAATGGCGTCGAACTCAAACTATTTAGTTAGCGTGCCTAGACTCAAAGGCCGTGAAAACTATAGCGAGTGGTGTTTTGCGGCAGAGAACTCTCTAGTGCTAGAAGGCACGGTAGGAATCATCAAGCCTGAGCAAGGACAACCAGCGATTTCAGAAGCAGAAGATGCCATGACCCGGGCAAAATTGATTTTAACAATAGATCAATCGATTTACGTACATATCAAAAACGTGAAATCTACAAAAGAATTGTGGGATAAACTAAAATCCTTGTATGATGATTCGGGATTTACGAGAAGAATAAGTTTATTGAGAAATCTCATATCAATTCGTCTCGAAAATAGTAGTTCAATGGAATCCTGAGTAACTCAATTAGTGGAAACGGGTCAGAAATTGGCAGGGACTGGCTTCAACATCAGTGATGAGTGGATAGGCTCATTATTATTGGCAGGATTAACAGAAAATTTTTCGCCAATGATAATGGCCATTGAGCACTCTGGAATGCATATTACAATGGACGCCATTAAGTCAAAGTTACTTGACATGGAATCGGGAGTGCAAAGTGACAGTGCTGCCTTTGGTAGTTTTCATCATAAAAACCAATGGAGTCAAGCCAGGAAGCATGACCAACCTGTAGAAAAACATAAAAGTCACGTCAACGTCAAAGTTGGCGGGCAGGTGTCAAAATCGAAAACTGTCAAATGCTTCAAATGTAAGCACGTGGGACACTATCGAAATCAGTGCACAAATAATACAAATTGCAAAGAAATGGACAGAAAACAAACTAATGTATTTAGTGCAGTGTTCTTAAGTGGTGTTTACAACAAATCTGACTGGTATGTTGACTCAGGAGCGAGCGTGCACTTGACCACAAATGAACATTGGATTCAGAATGCGTGTTATGAACAAAGTACGAAAGAAATTGTTGTTGCTAATGAAACCAAAGTGCCCGTTGTATGTTCCGGCAACGTATGTATTACTACGTGTACTGAAGAATCCAATTTTGATGTGACAGTGGAAGAGCTCATGTGTGTTCCAAACCTCACAACTAACCTATTGTCTGTAAGTCGGTTGATAAACAAAGGGAATAAAGTGAACTTCAGAGACAATGCATGTGATATCTATATATGATTATACAACAAAAAAGGAATATTAGTAGCTACAGCCACGTTATTCAATGGGGTTTATAAGCTAAATACACCAGTACACCTGTCAGCTGCGGCAGTGGTATCTGGTGATATGTGGCATCGAAGACTAGGCCATGTGAATAGTACTTATCTGAATAGAATGCAGAATGCTGTTGAAGGTTTTTCCATTGATGAGAAGGCAGATATTAGCAAAAGTTCCTGTATAACATGTTGTGAAGGGAAGCAAAGCCGTTTACCTTTTACAAGCAGCGACAACAGAAGCACTCAGTTACTCAATGTGGTGCATACGGATGTGTGCGGACCGAGGGAGTGTCTCTCTGGGAGGATCAAGGTATTTTATAATCTTTGTTGATGATTATAGCCGTGTGATTCATATTTACTTCATGAAAAATAAGAGTGAAGCTTTTCAATGTTTTAAAAATTATGCAGCTAAGGTAGAAAATTCACTAAATCTAAAAATCAAGGTGTTACGCAGTGACAATGGTACTGAATTTTGAAGTAGTGAATTTGAAAACTTCCTGAGACAGAAAGGCATAATTCATCAAAAATCAAACCCTTATACACCGCAGCAAAATGGGTTAAGTGAAAGGATGAATCGTACTCTCATTGAAAAGGCTCGATGTTTATTATTTGACGCTGATTTGAAGAAGGAGTTCTGGGCAGAGGCAACTAACACCGCTGTATATTTACCGAACCGCACAGTATCAGCTGGCTTAAATAATAAAACCCCTTATGAGTTGTGGACTAATACTAAACCTGATATTAGTCATCTGAGAACATTTGGAAGCACAGTAATGAAACATGTACCTAAGGAGAAGAGGCTCAAATGGGGCAAAAAGTCAGAAGAGTGTATTCTAGTGAGTTATGCTGAAGATGTAAAAGAATATAGAATCTATAATCCTAAAACCAAGTTGGTAACAAGCAGAGATGTTATTATTATTGAGAAAGATTTGCAAGCAAGTAATGTCATTGTAAATGAAAATATTTCAGAAACTCATAAGGATAGACAGGAGTTTGGATTTAGTGGGAGACAGTTCACAGTCAGATTATTCACTCAGATCTATAACCAGCACTGATGACCCTACATTTGTGCCGAGCGGAAGTGAAGACTCAGACAGTTCTAGCAGAAGTACGAGCAGTGTAGTATAGAAGTTACCTGTCAGAGAAAGACGTCAACCAGAATGGTATGGTTTTTCAAATATGTGTACAGAAAGAAGCATCATATTAGAAATTGATGAATTATCATTGGAAGGCCCAGAAAAAGAACATTGGTTACGTGCAGTGCAAGAAGAATTACAATGTTTCATGGACAATAGTGCTTGGAAGCTGTCGGATGCCCCAAAAGGTGCAACGGTTGTAAAGTGTAAGTGGGTCCTAAAGAAAAAGTGTGATAGTGAAAATAACATTTGTTACCGTGCCAGACTAGTTGCTAAAAGATATAATCAAAAAAGTGGTATTGGTTACAATGAGACTTTTTCCCCAGTAGTTACTACCTTAGGATTATTATTTGCTTTAGCTGTGCAATTAAATCTAGATACTGCCCACCTAGATGTTAAGACTGCGTTTCTTAACGGAGAATTGAAAGAAACCATATATATGCAAAGGCCTGATTGTTTTGAATGTCTTAATGATGATAAATCCAAAGTTCTTAAATTAAAAAAGGCAATATATGGTCTCAAACAATCTTCTAGGGCATGGCACAAGAGAGTTGATAATGTTATGTTAAGTAATGCTTATAAAAAATCTAAATTGGAACCTTGTTTGTATACAAAATTAGTGAATGGTCTCAGGACTATAATTACTTTGTATGTAGATGATTTTTTCATTTTTTCAAATGATTACACAGAAATGTCATTGTTAAAAGAGACTTTAAGCAGTCAGTTCAAAATTAAAGATTTAGGGCATATTAAACAATGTCTTGGTATAAATGTCAATATTGATAAAGAAAATAATATAATTACTTTGAGCCAAGAGAACTATGTTGATCAGTTGTTGTATAAATTTAATATGTCTGACTGTAAAAAAGTTGATACACCCACGGAGGTTAAATTGAACATTGTGAATAGTAATGATGTAAAAAGTAAGAATCCATATCAAGAGCTCATAGGGAGCCTTATGTATTTAGCTATACTTACAAGGCCAGATATACAACAGCATATGCTGTTGGATACCTGAGTCAATTCAATAATTGTCATAGTGATGAACATTGGTTATATGCAAAAAGAATATTAAAATATTTAAAGAAAACAAGGACATTGGGTTTGAAATATTGTAAAACTGAAAATGTTAATATTGTAGGTTATATTGATGCTGATTGGGCAAATAACCCTATAGATAGAAAATCATATACTGGTGATTGTTTTATGTTATCAGGTGCTGTTATATCCTGGGGCTGTAAAAAGCAAAGAACAGTAGCACTCTCTAGTACCGAGGCCGAATACATGGCACTAACAGAGGGTTGTAGGGAAGCTGTGTATCTTATAAATTTACAGAATGAGATAACTGAACAAATGTATACAATTAATTTATATAATGATAATCAAAGTGCTCAGAAGTTATCAGAAAACCCTGTATTTCATAATAGAAGCAAGCATATTGATGTACGCTACCATTATTGTAGAGAAGTAATTTCTAACAAGTTAGTTAAAGTAAATTATTTGCCCACAGGGGATATGCCAGCAGATATATTCACAAAAAGTTTAAATTCGATTAAGCATCATAAATTTGTAAAAATGTTAGGTATTGTAGATGTACTTTGATAACCTGTATTTTGAGAGTGGGGGTGTTATAACTGTACTCAAAATACGCGCCCTTCTTTGCTATAGATAAATATCATAGATACATGTCATGTGTTACTAATAAAGTTATTCCGTTTCTGTCATTCAACCAAACACGTTGTTTTATTTTTCACACCTAATAATCAAATAATTATTACAATATATTTAGGTAAAGACTCGGACGGGACCAATTTGACCCCAGAACAAACTCGATTTTCAAAACCTACTCAAGCAGTTTTACGACAGATATCCCCAATTGAAGGGTCGCGTATAAACATCACTGCTGATAATTGGTTTTGTTCAGTTGAACTAGTCGACGTTTAAAAACATAAAAAGTTATCTCTTGTGGGTACCTTAAAAAAAAAAAAGAAATTCTGCCAGAATTCAAACCAAGTCGGCGACGAGAAATTGGAACCTCGCTTTTCGGTTTCACTAAAAATATTACTTTGACATCTTATGTGCCGAGAAAAAACAGGGCTGTGGTGTTGATTTCCAGCATGCACCATACAGCTAACGTCGATGATAATTTAAAAAAAATCCCGAAATAATATTATACTACAATGACGAAAATTGGCGTTGATTTACTGGAGCAAAGGTGTTCGAACTATACCACGGCGCGAAGAACGCAGAGATGGCCTTAGTGCATTTTTTATCGGCTGTTAGATATATCAGCTTCCAATACATACATCATGAGCTTACAAAATCAGGCACAGAAAACTGGAAGTAGATTTAAATTTATTAAACAGCTAGCAGAAGAACTGACTAGGCCACACATGAAACGTCGAGAAAATTACGAGAACACTCCTCGTGACATCAAAACTTCTATTCGCCGGATCTTGAAAATAGAAGATGAATTGCCTACAGTTTCTGGAGCTGATCATCTTGAAACACGTAAAACGTGTTCAACTTGTGATCTCAAAAAGAAACGAAAAACATTTCATCTGTGTTTTATGTGTAAAAAACCAATCTGTGTGGAATGCTCCAACAAAATGTGCAAAAATAGTCGCGAAAAATTGTAAGACTTTACCCCCTGCAATTTTCTCGAAGTTTTGATTTTTTTTATACTTTAATTTTTTTATGTTATAAGATTATTAGATTCTTTAAAGAAAGTCATAATTTGATATATTT
Source organism: Stratiomys singularior (assembly GCA_954870665.1). Taxonomy (NCBI): domain Eukaryota; kingdom Metazoa; phylum Arthropoda; class Insecta; order Diptera; family Stratiomyidae; genus Stratiomys; species Stratiomys singularior. Next base: position 77,836,098 of record OX940880.1, on the reverse strand, counting down.
TGTTCCTATGTTAATAGATCTCATTATGTAAGCATAATTATATTTTTAGTTAAAATGTGCCAGCAATTTAATTGTTCACATTTATGAGAAGAATATGTTCTGTTGTTTCTTTTTTCACTTAAATAAATAATTTCAGGTGGTTAAGGGTTAATTCATTGTTAATTATATATTTATTATGTTCATTCGCGTGAATGAACTTCCGTACGCGACTCGTATTGATTAAAAGACGGCGTACACAATAATGAATAGTTACATCATGCACCACATCTGCCGACCATCCTCAATAAACAATAATCCTTTTTCCCTTTTTTATGACACTGTCGGTATTTCAAGAACAACCAGACTAATAATGTCTGGAAATAATTATGTTTTATTGAGGGTCATAGAGATAAGCAAAAGAAAATGTAAAATGTGTGAATTCTTAGAATCTAAGTTATCCATATCCTTGTAATAGATTTTAAGTATAAATAGAGATACATTTTGTATAGCTAGTCAGTAAGTATCACTCCATTGAAGGAGAAACTTATCCTTAGTAAATAAAAATAATTTACAGAAAAAACTTCTTTTTACTTTTAAAAATTAGAAGTGCATGTATGCACACCTAAAGTGCACACACGTAATTGGCGCAGTCGGTAATCAATTAACACTTAGTTTTGCTGGACTCAAGCCATAAATCCTTAACGAGTTCTGAGGCTGGAACTTGGCAAAACATTTGATAAGTGTTTGAATTAAATATTTTTCTCAAACTAATACATTTTTTCTGGAGCCTTGCACAATAAGTGTTAGCACCTAGAATAATCAAGCAAATGGATTACCCGAGCATTACGAGGTACATCGCTGGAATAACGGCATTCGATGGGACGCAAGAAGATCTGCACGCATTCATCGAATCAATCAACGCTATTTCGCAGTACATCTCCAGAAGCGAGTTTGAACCACTATTATATCAACAAGTTCTAATGAAAATCGTAGGACGAGCACGAAGTACCCTAAATTCGCATATGGTTACAACATGGGAAGAAGTCAGCCAACTTTTGCTACAACATTTCGACACTCCGGAATCGGAAATCCAATTGATGGCAAAGATTCAGGCAGCAAAGTTCACCACAACAACAAAATTTTACGAATACGTATGTAAGTTATTGCACAAAATTTGTAGTAAAATTAAGAATAGTGAATTAAGTGAAAACGAAAAAACCCTTAAAATTGATTTAAATGTAAGCTTAGCAAAAGATATATTTATTAGTAAATGTCCGGAACCATTACGTGGTATTCTTTGTTCTCGAAATCCCGACACCCTGGAAACCGCGTACAAAATTTTAGTTCAATCAAACTATCAAAATTTTTCGACCGAGGGTCATCAACCGCATTATTTAAATCAGTCATATGAAGTGAAACGTGGGAGCAGAGTGCCTAGAAATAATTATCGACCCAACGTCAATTCTCAAAACGTTCAATTCAACAGTTATCCTGATAACAGTGACGTGTCTATGAATACTGTTCGATCAACCGAGCAAAATTTTCATAATCTGGATTTTCGTCCCGGTGCCTCAAAGCAAAATTACCCATAATTGAATTAACGATTCGCGGAAGAAAGCTTAGGTGTCTTTTCGACACAGGATGTTCAATTTCTCTATTGGATGAAAATCTAATCCCTCAAAACAAAAAAATTCTTTCTCGAAATTTCACAATAATTTCATCCATTAATGAAAACTCCATGAGTACACATCATATTCAAACAAATTTACCTGACGAATTTGGAACAGAAATGTTAATACAATGGCACCTTGTACCTTTCACTCAAAAAGAATTTCATGCCATCATAGGGAATAATATTCTTGCAAGCACAGGTACAATAATAAATTTTAAAAATAAAACCATAGTTACCCCAAAACAAATTTTATGCTTTGGAGAAGAAACCGAAGAAGTGTATTTTTCACAAGCTCTCAAAAACTTTCCGGAAATGGAAGAGTCAGAAAATTCCACAGAGCAATATACAAAAGAAGAATCTGATCTCATCAAACATATTAAACAAGAGTTTTCAGATTTAGAATATAATGAGAAAGAGCGATTAACGTTTACTCATTCCATTAAACATGCACTTCCCTTGACGTCTGATATCCCAGTATATAAAAAAAATAATCGGATTCCCCAGTCAGTAAATGATTTCGTGAATCAACAGGTTAAAGAAGATTTACAGCAAGGCATTATACAGCCTTCTCAGTCTCCTTACAACAATCCCATATGGGTAGTGCCTAAAAAGTGCGGTAAACATAGGTTGGTTATAGATTTCAGAAAACTGAATCAATTAACCGTTGAAAACAAATATCCCATCCCAAACATAGACGATTTACTTGGAAAACTTGGAAATTGTCAATATTTTACGAGCATTGATTTGGCCAAGGGATTCTACCAAATCGAGCTTGAACCAAATGATAGGTACAAAACAGCATTTTCCACAGATATGGGACACTTTGAGTTCTTGAGAATGCCATTTGGGCTTAAGAATGCCCCTGGAACCTTTCAAAAACTCATGAACAACATATTACATAAATATATTAATAAAGACTGCGTCGTTTACATGGACGATATTCTAGTCTTTAGCACATCGCTACAAGAACACGCAGTCGCACTTAGAAAGATTCTAACTGAGCTTAGAAAAGCAAATTTAAAAATCCAGCTTTCAAAAACACATTTTCTTTGTAAGCAAACAACATTCTTAGGTCACATCATAACCGCAGCAGGAGTTAAAGCTAACCCAGATAAAATAAAAGCAATCCAAAATTTTCCCATTCCTACTACAGCCAAGCAGATTAAAAGTTTCCTTGGCCTAACAGGGTTTTATCGGAAATTCATAAAAGACTATGCAAAGATAGCAAAACCTTTGACGTTGAGGTTGCAAAAAGACTCTAAAATTGTCATTTCCGATGCCGATTATGTTGAATCTTTCAATCAACTAAAATCTTATTTAATTAATGATCCAATTTTGGCACACCCAGATTTCTCAAAGCACTTCACTCTTACCACAGACGCTTCAAACTTTGCCATAGGAGCGGTACTATCCCAAAACGCAAGAGCAATAGCATTTGCATCCCGTACACTCAACAAATCTGCAATTAATTACTCTACAATTGAGAAAGAGCTCCTAGCTATCATATGGGCCACAAAATATTTTAGGCCTTATTTATATGGTCGCCATTTTACTCTTTTAACAGATCATAAACCGTTGCGATATCTAGATAGCATAAAAGAGGATAATGCGAAATTGCAAAGATGGCGCATTCGACTTAGCGAATTCGACTTTAAAATTTCTCATATAAAAGGCAAGGAAAACAAGGTGGCTGATGCCCTATCTAGAATTCAGTTGGCTAATGCTATTGATAATGAGTCTGTAGCTGCAACACAACATACAGCCCAAGAGGATAATATCAACTATATTTACATTTCTGAGAGACCAATTAACTTCTACAACGCCCAAATATTTCTAAAAATAGGACGAATCAATCAAGTTAAATTAATAAAATATCAAGGTAAACGAATACTTCATTTAACATTTCAAGAACTTACCCTTCAAACAATTAGGTATATTCTAAACAATCACGTTGCAAAATTTGGGGTCACTGCAATAAGTTTTCCTAACAAAGAATCCTTACTATTAATGCAGGAAGAGTATTCCAAATTACGTACATTGAACAACAAGTTTACTGTTGTCCAAGCGACAAAAAATCTTCACAATTGTAACGAAGCAGAAATCAAGGAAATAATTGCAAGCCAACATGTTAATTCAAACCATCAAGGAATTGAAAAAACATATCTGGAATTAAAAGATAAATATTATTTTCCCAATCTCAAGACCCATATCTTAAATTACATAAACTCTTGTAAAATATGCAAGCAATCGAAATATGAGAGCAACCCGGCAAAACTACCCTTGAAATCTCCACCTTATCCGAAGGATATAAGACATACTTACCACGTAGATATTTGGTTCACAGATAGAAACTCACCATACCTCTCCATAATAGATAAAATATCAAAATTTCTAGCCGTTGAGCCAATCAAAAATCGGCAATGGGATACCATCAATCAAGCGCTGCAAACTGCTTTTAACAAAATCGGTAAACCTAATAAAATTAAAACAGATAACGAAAGTGCCTTAAACACTCAAAAAACAAAAGATTGGTTAACTGATAACAATATTTCTTACCATTTTGTATCTCCTGTACACAAAACTGGAAATTCTGACATAGAAGTAGCTCACAGGAGCCTGAATGAAAACCTACGAACATATCTTCTACGACAGCAACAAGAAAATAAAAATTTATTGGAACTCAATCCTGTCCAAGAGTGTGTAAAATATTATAACAACACAATTCACTCAGCGCATAAGGAAAAACCTTCCTCCATATTTTTTCAGCAGTCGGAAGTTCCAAATTCAATTATTCTTGAACGCATAAAATCCAACCAACAAAAGAAAAATGCATACCATAATAAAAAAAGAAAAGAAGTAGAGTTAGATGCTGAATTCATAAAAAACCCTAATCCCCTCAAACTTCAACCTCGATATGTACCAGCAAAAAGATTTTCTAACATTCATCCTCAGAGACATCGTAAATCAAAGAAGTTTATTTCTTTAGAGCAAGCCGATCAGTAAACCAAACAAACATCCGGATATTAGTGCTACGTTTCTCTACTAATTTAAAATACACTATTTATAACACCCATTTATAACTATGTATGTATATTACACAGAACATAACAATTCTTTAATCTGAGGACAGATTTCTCACTAAAGGTGGGAGGAGTTACATCATGCACCACATCTGCCGACCATCCTCAATAAACAATAATCCTTTTTCCCTTTTTTATGACACTGTCGGTATTTCAAGAACAACCAGACTAATAATGTCTGGAAATAATTATGTTTTATTGAGGGTCATAGAGATAAGCAAAAGAAAATGTAAAATGTGTGAATTCTTAGAATCTAAGTTATCCATATCCTTGTAATAGATTTTAAGTATAAATAGAGATACATTTTGTATAGCTAGTCAGTAAGTATCACTCCATTGAAGGAGAAAGGAGAAGGAGAAATTTAAAAGTTTAACAAATGAAGATTATTTACTTAAATTAGCATCTTATGTTATATATAAATTTTTACATCGAACTCTTCGAACAAATCAGCCTCTTGCATCGTCATAAATTGGTAGTGGTGCCACGGATTTCACACTTCTGTTGTAAACTCCTGATTTGGTTTTGACCGTAACTACACGCACCACTCCATCATCACCTGGGTGGACCATAAAAATACGACCAAGTGGCCAATGAAGCGGTGGCACGTTGTCCTCCTTCAGAATCACCATGGTGCCGACCTTTATGTTTTCTGATGACTGCGTCTGCCATTTAGTACGCACATTAAGCTGATGCAGGTACTCCTTCGACCACCTTTTCCAAAAGTGTTGTCGGATGAATTGTATATGTTGCCATGTTGACAAGCGATGTACTTTGAGATTCGTAAAGTCTTGTTCAGGTAAACTAGTTAGATAATCTCCTATAAGGAAGTGTGAGGGACAGAGTGCATTCAAATCGTTAGGATCAGAGGAAAGAGGTGTGATAGGACGGAAATTAAGAATTGCTTCTATTTCCGTTACATACGTATATAATTCTTCGTAAGTGAATAATGTGTCTCGGACTGTACGATAAAAATGATGTTTAAACGATTTCACACTTGATTCCCATAGACCACCAAAGTGTGGGGACTGAGGTGGTGCAAAATGCCATGTGATATTACTGTTCGCGAGTAATTCTTTCATTGCATTATTGTGAGGGTGAGAACGTACAAAATTCTGCAATTCTTTCAATTCTTTATTTGCTCCTACGAAATTAGTTTCATTATCTGAATATATATTTATGCATTTTCCTCTTCTAGCGATAAAACGTCGCAAACTAGCTAAAAAGGCTTCTGTCGTTAGGTCTGTAACCAACTCAATGTGAATAGCCTTTGTCACAAAACAAACAAAAATTGCAGCATAAATTTTAATTTTGCCGCTATTCCTGAATTTTTTCTCTTTAATAAAAAACGGGCCGCAATAGTCTACGCCAGTATTTATGACTTTGAACAACTCGGTTGTGAGGGAGGTTTCCCATTATATAATTATATTGATTAGAATTGGCTCGAAAACATTTTACACATTTTCTAATGATTTTTCGAACCGTACTTTTACCTGATACTATCCAATAATTTTTTCTAGTAGCGTAAAGCGTAGCTTATATACCACTATGAAAATTGTCTAAATGTGATTCTAATATAATTAAATGTGTTACGTGATGACTCTTAGGCAGTACAAAAGGATGCTTTTCATTATAGGATAAAACCGAATTTTTCAAACGACCTCCTACTCTTATCAAGCCATCGTTATCCATAAATGGGTTTAACGATTTTAAATTGCTATTGTTATTGATCGCAATTGATTTAGATAATTTACCGTATTCGATTGGGAAGGTTTCTTGTTGACACAATTTTATGATATGTTTCATTGCATTATTTTTCACACTTAAAGGACCTGAAAATTTGTTATCTCGATGTTTTAAATTATGTAAAAACCTCTGACTATATGCTATAGTTCGCTTTAATTTTCTGAGTGACGAATATTTAGTCGATAATGTTGTATAAATATGAGGCTCAACAGTTACTTTTAAAGAGATTGTAGCTCGCAGTTCTGATAGTGGCACTTGCTCGAAGTGTACTTTTGGCCAGTGTGACTGATCATGACTCAGCCAAGCTGGACCAATTGTCCACATGCTATTTTTAATGAACTCTGATGGTGACTGCCCTCGTGACAAAAAATCGGCTGGATTATCTTGAGTAGGGACATGACGCCATGATGATACTGTTGTATTATTCCTAATTTCCGAAACACGATTAGCTACGAAAGTCTTTAACAAATGCGGCTGACTTTGAATCCACTGCAATGTTATAGTGGAATCTGACCATAAATAAATCTCATCAACATGTTTGCATATTGCTTGAGTACAGATCTTAAGTAGTCGCGACAATAATAATGCACCGCATAATTCTAATTTTGGTAGAGAAATCGTCTTTAATGGGGCGACTCTGTTTTTAGAGCAAAGTAATCTGCATAAACTTTCGTTTTTATCGTTAATTGAACGGACATAGATGCAAGCACCATAAGCCTTTTCGGATGCATCAGAAAACCCATGTAACTCGATTCTTATAGCATTCTCTACAACTACCTTTCTTTCAAACCGTATGTTGTTAAGCAACTGTAGTTCATCATTAATGATTTTCCATTTAGAATGAATATTTGTTGGCCCGGATTCATCCCACGTCAATTCACACTTCCATAATTCTTGCATCAGTAGTTTTGCTTGTGCTATGACTGGGCCTAATATACCAATTGGATCAAATAATTTGGCTATTTGTGACAATATTTTCCGCTTAGTCACCTTGGTATCTTCGTGTTTCACCGCCTGATATTTTATAATGTCCTCTGATGCTTCCCAATAAACTCCTAATGCCTTTTGAGCATCGATTTTAAAATGTATTTCTGTTTTTGAGTTTTCCGATAAATTATGTACTAAAGTTAGATTATTTGACGACCACTTTCTTAATGGAAAGCACGCACGATTTGTGATTTCGATTAATTCATCTCGTAACTTTATAGTATCACTTATCGTATCGGCACCAGTGAGTATATCGTCGACATAAAAATCTCTTTTTATTATTTCCGCGGTTTTTGGATACTCTATTTTGGCATCTTCTGCTAACTGTATCAAACTTCGTATTGCTAAATATGGGGCTGGAGTTGTTCCATAAGTAACTGTATTACAACGATAAATTTTTAAACTGTCATTCTCATGTTCTCTAAATAATAGTTGTTGATATTGTCTATCTTGTTCGTCAACCAAAATTTGTCTGTACATTTTCTCTATGTCTGCTGTTAAAACGTATTGATGGATACGAAAACGTGTGATAATTGAAAAAATGTCCTGTTGTAGTGTCGGTCCAGTCTTTAAACAATTATTTAATGATATTCCTGTGTCCGTTTTAGCCGATGCATCAAAGACTACCCTAAGTTTTGTGGTGAGACTTGATTCTTTAAGTACCGAATGATGTGGCATAAAATATCCTCTGTGAATTTCATTTTCTGTAATTTCTGACATATGACCTAATTGAATGTACTCGCGTATAAATTGATTATATTGTTCCCTTAATTCTGGACTTTGAGATAATTTCCGTTCTAATCCTAAAAACCGACGACGAGCTGAATGATATGAATCTCCTAACATTGATATTTTTTCGTTAAATGGGAGGCGCACAACAAATCTCCCTGAACAATTGCGACGTGTTGTCTCTTTATAAAAATTTTCAACCTGAAATTCTTCTTCCGATAAGAATTTTTGATCAGGAATTTCTTCGATTTCCCAAAATTTATTGACAGCCTTATGAATTGCGTCCATGGCTAGCATACATGTATTTCTTTGCGGTTGAGGAAAATTTGAGTTGAACTTTCCTGCAATAATCCATCCCAATTTTGTTTTTACGATATGCCCACCGTCTTTTCCTAATGCTGCATGCCCTATACATAATAGATCGTAAAATATTCCTACACCGAGTAGTGCGTCGATAACGCCTGGTTTATTAAATTCAGGATCTGCTAACTTCAGATTGTTTGGAATCTTTAAATGTTTTTTTTCTATAAATTGGCCTGGTAAGTGATCACATACCTGTGGTAGTATGAGAAAATCTAACTCTACTCTAAAATTTGTACATTTAGAATACAGAGTTGCGTGTACTGATTCTGTTATTCGCGTTCCCATCTGTCCTAGACCGGCTACTGGAATGTTCATAGACGTATATGATGATCCTAATGCATCTGCTAATTTTTTCGTCATGAAATTCGATTGTGATCCATTATCTAACAGAACACGCGCTTTTATTTTTTGACCATTTTTGGATTGAAAATTCACTAATGCTGTAGATAATAAGGCTTGCGAAGATACCATGACGCTAAATATTTTAGTTTCTGAATTTTGTGACTTGACGTGTTGAATGTTTCTTTCTTGCGCGTTATCTAGTTTTCTGGGCTGTGCATCATTATGTAACAGTGAATTATGTTTCCTTTGACATTTTTTGCATCCTTGTGACTTACAGTCTCTCAAATGATGACCAGTTCTCAAGCAGTTAAAGCAGCCATTTTTTGATTTTATTAATTCTGAACGTTCTATAACTGGCAATTTTTTGAATTTATCACATGCAAACAGCTGATGGGATTCATTACAACACAAACATTGAAAAGACCTTTGTGAGCTGACCATCGCGTGGCGTTTATTTTGTTGAATATGATGTAACTTTGCGTGGTTAGATGAATTCACGTTATAATTAGTTACTTGTAAAACCTGACAACGTTCTTCTAAAAATTTCATAAACTCCTCCATTGAAGGAACCGCTTTGCCTGTTATTGATCTTTCCCATTCTTTATGCGTGATTTTATCTAAACCTTTACTGATACTATAAATTAAGAGCGTGTCCCATGATTCTACCTTTTCTTTTAATGTCTTTAATGCTCTTATGTGAACTCTGACCTTATCTATTAATTTTCTAAGTTCTATCCCGCACTCCCTTGTCATTGTGGGGAGTTCCATCAGAGACCTAACATGCGTTTGAACTATAAGCCTGGGATTGTTGAATCTTTCGATTAATAAATCCCATGCTTCCTTATAATTTTCATCTGATGATGGTAGTGAATCTATAATGCTAGAAGCTTCGCCCTTTAAGCATGAACGTAAATAACGCAATTTACTTGAATCTGATAGACTTTCGTCCTTGTGTATTACGTCATTGAACGAGTCATAGAACCCTAACCAATTCTCAAACGACCCATCGAAAGTTGCTAATTCTACTTTTGGCAAACGTACGGATTTTTTCAATTGATTTATAATTTGAGATGGACCTGGCAATGGTAATTTATTTGCAACGTTTTGATTTAGAGCAGCTTCTGCATTTTTTATTATATTGTGGGCGCGACTCATTTCTTTATAATATAAGGTTTCAAAATCGGTTAATTGGCTGTTCTCTGTAGGAACTAAATCATCTATTTGATTTTGAATGTTTTCAAACTCATCTAACAATGATTCAACCCTTTGCATGCGTAATTTTAATTCCATGATATTATTTGTTATATCTGGATTATCCAGAAAATGAATAAATCGCGTGAATTTACGCTTAATTTTTGTTCGTTCATTTCTTAATTGCGCGACTTGTGCTTCTACGTTCGCCATTTCGTTAATATTAAATTTTATACGTATGCAACGCGTGAGTTTAATGAAAAAATTGGAATAGGAGATTACTGAACTTTCTTACTCTGATGTTGTCTGCTTTGTTGTTGCACTGGATCGCCCTCGGAACTTGGTGTTCGTTGATGATGCCCTCAATGCTCGTGAATGGTTTGGTGGATTCTGTCAGGAACTCGATGTCGTTTCAGCAGCTTCTGGATTATTGTTGGAACGTTGTTGCGTTTTGTTTATATGCATTTTTTTTATATTTCACCAATTTTCAGTATGTCGTTATGACGACCACTACTCTGACAACTCGCGTTAGTGATTATTGTTCACGTTTTTTCGATTGAGCCCTGCGTAGCTAATCGACACTATTAATTATGCACTTGTCACATAACTAATACACAGTTTCCGAATAATTATACTTTCCGAATAATTACACTTTCCGAATAATTTTCAGTAATCCGGCTCGAAGGACCAAAATAATGTCATTCACGTGAATGAACTTCCGTACGCGACTCGTATTGATTAAAAGACGGCGTACACAATAATGAATTGTCTCGGTGAACAATAAAACACCACGTTTTTCTTCTATCGTCTATTCTCAGCGAGTATCGAAATTTAACAGAACAAATTTACAAATATTTCAGACTTTAAATACAAATGTACATAAAATTATTTACATAAAAGGGATCTAATTTACATAAAATTGTTACATGAGGGTTTCAATATGTTAATGTATTTTATGATGGTTTCTTCGGAAATACATCATAATTAAAAACATTTGTGGGTCTTTTGCTAACATAATTGTTTTATTGCCTGTAATGTGTAAATACCCAAATACTGAACATATTACTTTAGTTATTTTTTGAAAATACATCACAATAAGTTAATTATTTGGGTGGTGTTTTCTTCAATCACTTTCTTTTGTCCTTAAATATTTGGTTTGCACACGACAGGGGTGCCACTGCAGCGACATTTGCAGAAAAACTAGGGTCAGCAAGAACACAGTCAAAATATGGTGCAATGCTTAGGAAGGAAACGTAGAGGAAGTGGTCGAAAGTCGACACTTTCAGCAGAAGTAAAAAAGGAAATTCAAATATTGGCCGAAAGTACACAAGGATTGGGCCCGCGAACAGAGGAAACTTAGCAGCTTAGTAACTCTCCGGATGTCATTAAAACGTCGTTCTGTGATACATTCGCTCCACCAACTGAGGTCGACAAGCCACTAACTTACGAGACCTCGGAGCATCAATACGAGCCAAACAGGCAGAAATCCAATAAAATTATCCATAATATTGCGAGTACACCCAAGGTTGTCACAAAATGCGAAAAATCGCCTCTGGTTAGAAGATAGAATATTGCAGATAGACTACATAAAGCTATGAATAAGCAACAAATACCTTTAACATTGAATTAACGAAAAATTGTAACGACTTCACGTAACCTAAAAAGATGTGCATTTTTCTAGTCATAGAATGCCTAACTACGGAAGCGTTATACCAAATGAAGGTAGCCCTTTGGATTGTGAATAAGTGTCAAGTAGTAAGTTTTCTCCTACATACTGACAAAACTAATGTGTCCTTACTAGACATCTGTATGGGATGTATATTGGGGCCAAAGTCCGAATAAAGTAGCTTGAAATGCTGCTGGATGTCAGGCTCACGTGGAACGGCCATATTAATGCAAACGCTACCAAGATTCTGATGGATTACTGTAAGATTTTATATTTTGATCATGAGACCTATCATCGTTTACGGAATTTTATTATTTTAAACACAAAACGCCAGACGAGGCGTTCACTGGAATGAGTATTGCGTTTGTAGAACGGAAGCTATTTTAAACGTTCTACGCTGGAGCATTCCGCACACTCGGCAAATTGGCGGAAGACACCAGTCCATGTTGTAGCATGCTGAGGAGCAATGCCCCGCAGGAGAACGATAGTCTAGGATGCTATATCGTTGTTGAAGAGAAATAGGGCACCTGACGGCGAAGCACATGTCGATTAAGGTGCACCAATAAATGGGGCAAAATAAATCAAATCACAAATTCGAAAATCAACGTTAAGAATGGAGACTCCATGTGCAAAATCAATCAACAGAGAAGCGTTGACTGATTGATAGTATTTGCTGGTTTATCTTGCACGACAATACGTCGTATCGAAATTGAGATCAAGCACCATGATGCATAGATTGATTTCAAGCAGAGCGATTTTAACCATGGCTGAATGGACACTATGATACCCATAACTGGTGGGAGGTTCAAGGTTAAATCCGGAAAAACAGACTGGTGTACACATGTAGGCAAATTATGGAAATAGTTTATATCACCCATATTATGCGACGGAGATTGGGGTAAAAAGTAGACATCTATAGTAACATTATGACAGCTAACGTTCAATTGAGTTAAAAACAAAATTGCATTTAAACGCTAGCTTAAGTACATTTGGCATTGAGTGCACTTGTTTTGTGCATGAAGTTGGCACCCATTTTGCCGACTAAACGTCGAGGCCGATTCATTTTTTTCAATTTGAATGTACATGATTATTTGAACTACTATTCAAATGTTTGACTCTCTTAGTGTGATGTTAGTAATAGCCACACCAAAAAATTGCAAGTTGTAACCGTTCTAGACATATCGTTCTCTTCGTATCTCATCAATTCCCAGCGCTTAATTTTTATTTTAGAACAAAAGCTCACCTAAGAAAATAGTATAACAAGTGTTTCACTGGAGTAATGTTGAGTGAAAGAAGAAAACATATCTTCACAATTGTTTAAGCGCAACAAACAAATAAAAATTCAAAATATAATCCTTTCGTTTAATTGGATCCGATGCAGTCTAGCGATCCAAGTGGAACTAACGGGAAAATATTTTATAACTAAAAAAAAGAAAGAAAACCAATGCAATTTTATATGCTATTAAAATCATTTTTTTATTGCTTTACATGTATTTCATTTAAAACTGTCCATGGATGCTTTCTAGGTTTTGCAAACAAGCATGTAACTTCTACTCGATCGCGTAAGGTGGTGGGAAAGGAAAATTCAATTATATTTTTTCTTTAATTTTTAACCAATTAAAATTGGTCACAGTTAACGTTTATTCTTTCCAATACAGTGGAGAAGACGTCGAATTCAATCAAATATGCGACGATCTAAATGGCGTGCTAACTTCACTGATGACCAGTGACCAACGAATAACGATGATAATAAAACTGGTACGTCCGGATTACCTTATAGTGTGGAAAAATCAAGTGGAAGGGATTTAAATGCATTGAGTGCGTGCAAACACAAACACGACACATTTAATATGATCGATTCTGCCGACGCAGTGCTACTGTGAGCCTGGAACGTGGAGCATTCCACTAAGATCGGGAAATTGATTATGGTGGACAGAGCAGTAACAATCGCAGAAAAGTATTGTAAAGCATTAAAATGTAATATAAAACATTGTCAGGAAAGAGAAGCAATTCTAACAATCTCTTTACCAACATTAAAAAATACACAACAATAAAAAGAATATTGTACAGTACAATTTCCACGCCCAACTTCAAGAGATTTTTTGTTCAACTTTAGATTTGTATATCTGAAATTACTTAAAAATTTCTCAAACGATTGCATTGCAGTCATGCAATTTGCAGTCAAAAAAATTCAGTTTTTAAATTCTCCCACAACCATGCGGAGTTTCCAGTTGATCTCAATAATCGATGGGAAAGTAATTCGGTGCAGATTTTATTATCGAAATTTAACAAACAGTAAATTTCAATGATAACATGTTTGTGTAAAATTTCATGAGTTTTCTTATGTTTTGAATCGATACTTACAAATTTTGTCTATTTTAGGTCGAACGTTGACTACCGCTCCACATATCTGATCAGAATGTTCAAATGCTTCTCCAATTAGACAAAGCAGCTGAAAGAAAAGAAAAAAACAGCTGAAATTAGAAAATATTTTAAATTTCGAGTATTGCGTTGTGTTAATAGCGCATAAACTTTTGATTTCACATCAATTTTAAAAATATGTATTTGTTAAAATGATGACATGTTTAAAACTGATATTTAGGTATATTTATATCATAAACTGAAATAAATTAGACGATTACTTAAATGAAATCCAATTGAAAATCTATTCAAACAAGCCATTACAGATCAAATAAGGTACAAAATTAATAAATAATACACGGGAAAAGAATATACAAATTAGCGAAGTTATTGAAAAAAAAACAACATCAACACGGCTTTCAAAACAAAGTGAAATTTGGGACAACTACTACGAACGCTGGACAAACAGAGTGTTTACAAATTAACCTGTGCGTGCCAACACAGCTACATTGGTCAATCAGCACAAGATTTGGCGAACACATGAGGGACTACAACAAAAGTCTACGGAAACCGGACGCGACAACTGAGTCTAACTTCGCAAACCACATGATTGAAAACAAATGTATACCAACCCGCGTCAAGGAAACAGTGGAGGTACTACATGAACAGCATAAAAGACGACGGATGAACGCACTAGAAAACTTCGAAGTATACAAACAAAAAACATTTGACGGACGCATCATCAACGAACAAACAATCACTTATTCGGACATAATCTGCGAATCCCTAAAACTGCTCTACAAAAATCAAAAGAAGCGCTACACGACCACAACAGCCTAAGAAGCCCGAGACGAAGCCATGAAGCCCCTCAAAATAAGCTCACGGACTTATTTCTACCTGCATAAACGACGGACCTATAAATAAGGACACTTGACATCGACAAAACTCAGAACGGAACACCACACCGATGATGGCGCACCGCCAAAACGAAACAATCGAAGGAAGTGACGGGGAACGACGAAATGTTCCGAATATAAAAAATGATTAATAAATACACTGGAAGTATTTCGAGTTTCTTTAAATTTTGTGGATGCTTGTTAAGGGTTCACGTTTCACGAAGGTAGTACAATGCAGGCCTTTTCGTCGTTTCATATTTGGAACTGTTGTCCCGTATACGATTTGGTAAGGTAAAGTGAATAAATCGTGATAAACGTACACTGGGTGCAGGAACAACCGTTTAGTGAAATGAATCTCATTTACTGCCAATAAGAGCAACTTAAATGAATATCGTTTAATGGGCCGAAAGACACGAGGATAGTAACCGCAAAAGAATCTCTGGAGGCAATTTTCAGAACGTTATCTATCGAAACTCTTCCTCAAAGTCTATTGCAAGAAGATATGTGGAGTGTGTATGGGATCGGACAAGTGTAAGAGATCGTTATCTCTTTTGTGACGTGCGAACTGCATTGATAAGCAACAGTGAGCGATAACATTTCATACATCTGCATTTGACTCCCATTTCCATCCAATACACATTTTAACATATAAGCATTTTCATACAATGTATAGTGTTTCCATATTGTACACATCAGCACTTTATTTCCATTCTCATACAATGTATATGCATGGTGTACAATGATATGTTTTGGCTAAGTCGAAATCCGCTAATGCATGAGATGTATGCTGATAGGAAATTATTGTATTATATTCACTTCTATTCTGGCGTCTTAAGAATAAAGTCACTTTCTAAAATAAAAGAGCGAATCTTTTATTAACTCATGCTGGTTTGTCCTCTGAGTTATAAGATATAGAGGCCCTAAGCCCAAATTCGAAAAACATGCTTTTTTCATATTTTCATTTCAAAGAAGTTATATATTTACATATAATTGGACAGTATATTTTAAATATCAATCGTTCGAGAATCTTTGAGATATTGATAAATTCAGATATCATGTTGCATATAACTTTTCTTCAGGCGCGAATAGAGCTGGACAGCTGAAGAGGGGAAAGAGAGAGAAGTTTAATTGGGCATTCATGTACACGGGTAGGGAATCTCCGAACTACGTTCTAGAGTGACAAAATAAAGTGGACGGATTTTGAATGCAACGAGAGCGTGCATATTAGAGCTGTGCCAGTTAATCGGCAACAGCTAATTCGCAACGTTCCCCGCCGTCAACGAGTAGCACTGCTAACGAAAAACTAAATTAACAGCTAACGTTAGTTCCATACCAATTGCTAACAGTTAAGAATCGTAGCATAGGCATTGCGTTAGCAGCTACATTAATGAAAGCACTCGCGTCAACTATATGAGACGCATTTACGTTGAACTCCAGACAGATCAAATTATAGCAAAGAATTTTGTTGGTATTAAAGCTGTTAACTTGATACATGCGTTATTTGGCGCTAACGTTGAGCTCAATAGGAACGACAGTACGAGCGATCAATG
This sequence comes from Stratiomys singularior, assembly GCA_954870665.1. Taxonomy (NCBI): domain Eukaryota; kingdom Metazoa; phylum Arthropoda; class Insecta; order Diptera; family Stratiomyidae; genus Stratiomys; species Stratiomys singularior. The sequence continues at coordinate 77,819,539 of OX940880.1, read as the reverse complement.
CATTATCTAGCAGCTACAGTAGCAATCTGAATCGAATCCACTGACGCAGTTGAGTGATCAATGCATAAAGAATGGATTCATGGGAAACGGTATTCTATTGCTGTTAATTTTGCCACACGTGCAATACAAGAGCTTAGATTGGATGCAAAAACATAGTGTAGTGAGTGACAATAATTAAATTGTGATGTCAGTCTTTCCACTACTATCAGTTAGTGCGGACGTACGAGCGAATTTTCAGAGTGTCAGAAGCAATTAATTCCATTGTTTTATCTATCTTTCAAATTTAATTAATTAAGTGTATCATCAAACCCAAAGTGAGTGTTGATTGTTGTGAAAACTCCAACCCTGCCCAGCGCAGGAAAAGAAGTCGGGAATCATCCCCGATCGGAACGCTCCTCAGGGACCAATTCAAGATGGCGCGAAGCACATCTAAGTCATCCGTGTCAAACAGATTCCTGCCATTAGCTGACCTTGAAGGTAGCAGCGACATCGGTCAACAACCCAGCATTGAGCAGCAAGCTGAGGTGAGAGTCCTCCCAATCACCTTTACTGATCTTCCCCGCGGTACAATTGATGTCATCCTCAAAGAGCTTGAAATTGAAAATTTTTCAATTAAATTAATCTCCATTGGAAAACGCCTTTTTCTTCATACGTATGAAGATTACACTAATATTGAAAAATATCTAAAAGCCAAAAAAGTGAACTTTTTCACTTTCCAACGGCCAGGATTACGTCCATTAAAAGTAGTCCTAACAAGGCTCCATGACATTCCTACGGAAGATTTAAAAAATCCTGAAAAGCGATCATGACGTCAATTCATTCGACGTAAAAAAGTTCACTTCTAAGATAGGAGGAAGTGATCAGATATATTACTTGCTCTATCTACAAAGAGGGACAAAAATGGCAGATCTGAGGAAAATTAAAACAATTCTTAACACAATTGTACGTTGGAACTACTACTCTAACAAACGTAAAGGCCCGACGCAATGTCGAAATTGCCAAATGTATGGGCATGGCTCCTCCCATTGTCATTTACCCACTAAATGTGCCATATGTAGCGGCCCTCATGAACACTCTAAATGCACACTACGAAGAAAGCAGAGTAATAGAATAGTATGCTGCAATTGTAATGGCCCTCACTTCTCCAATGCTCCCGAATGCAAGAGCAGAACAGATTATATCGCGCTTAAAGAAAAGCTACAAAAAAGGAGAAGCAACCCAAAGCAACAGAGGAGCTCCAATACGTTTGCACTTTCGGAGAAAAATTTCCCAAGTCTTTCCATACTTCAACCTAAGACACAAATCTGTGTTGAAAATATTCCAAACTTGCCTACAAACTTAGTTAGTGCAACGAACGCAATTGGAAATAGACCTCAACTCTCCTACAGTGCGGCGACCAAAAACACTCCAACACTTTCTGGTAAAACTGTAACGAAGAATTTTTTCACCAGAGGATTTATTAAAGCTTTCTGATGAACTGATCATGAACTTATCAAATTGTGAAAATAAACAAGATATATTCAATGTAATAGTTAGCATTTCAGTGAAAATTGAAAATTTTAATATGGAATGCGCAAAGCATTAAAAATAAGAAAATTGAATTCTTTGATTTTATGACTAAAATTAAGGTTGGTATTTGTATTTTAACGAAAACTTGGTTGAGGCCGCATGATAAGCTAAGTTATGCTAACTTCCACATATATCGATGTGATCGTAAAAATAAAATTGGTGGCGGAGTTGAATTGCAATTAAAAAACCAATTAGGCATACACCATTGCTCCCTTTTGAATCGTCTGCCATTGAAAACATAGGGCTAATGTTAGATGAATCTGAAATCAAATTATACGCAGTTTACTTGCCTGGGACAAAACTTACGAAGGAAAAATTAACTGATTTAAAAAACGACTTAAAAAGGTTTACGCGTCAAAACCAAAAGTACTTGCTCTGTGGTGATCTTAACGCGCGTCATAGGCTTTCGAACTGTGTTCGAGCTAATAAAATCTGTCAATGTCTGTATGAAATGTTGAGTGAAGGGAATATATTTATTCACTTCCCGACCGAACCCACATTCTATTCGCCTCGAGGTGCCGAATCTACCCTAGATACTATATTAGGTGATGATAATATTGGCCCTTCAGACCATTTACCATTACTTTTCACACTAGACTCAAAGGGAGTTTATCGCTATAAACCTCATCAAGCCTTCCTCTTCAAAAAAGCTGACTGGAGGAAATTTCGAAATCATATTAACGACAGTATATCGATTTCGCAAAATACGTTTAATTCTTTGAACACAGCGCATGCGGTAGATGAAAAAATCGCCGAATTTAAGCAAACTATTTGGAGGTGTATAGAATGCGGTGTACCCAAATCTAATGCCAAATATACAAGCTTCGAATTAGATCAGGACGCTCTGAAGCTTATTCGGTCCCGAAATAACCTTCGAAGGCAGTGGCAAAGATCTAGGGATCCGGCCTTGAAGTTAGGCGTGAACTCACTCACTACAGCAATCCGGAAAAAAAGTCTCAAACCTACGGAATCAGTACTGGAATCAAATGCTCCAGAGCTTAGATTTTAACTCAAGGGGACTTTGGCGCTTAAATAAAATTTTCAAAAGCAAATCTCGCAAATCAAGCAAGTGACCAGCAGACTTACTCTTATGAAGCAAAACCAGATATTCTGGCTGATAAATTTCATAATTACCACAAAATCTCAAACAAAAGGCGCAATGATATCATAGAAACGATGATAGAAATCTCTGTGCAAAGTACATCTAACTTGCCCCTGGCGCCTACATCAAGACCAGAGAAATAGTTAGGCAACTAAAAAAAAACTTAAGAATCGCACAGCTCCCGGGACTGATGGAATACCTAATTCTGTGATGAAAAATCTGCCAAAGGGATTGTGCTCACTTGCCTCTTATTTAATGCTTGCCTCAAACTATCTTATTTTCCACTCGCCTGGAAACAAGCTGTTGTAGTACCGCTGCTAAAGCCTGGAAAGGATCCACATGATCCAGAAAGCTACAGGCCAACAAGCCTATTGCCAGCCTTTGGTAAACTATTCGAAAAGTTAATTCTCAAAAGACTCACAGACTTCGTGGAAAATGCCAACATACTTCCTAACTTTCAGTTCGGTTTCAGACACGGCTATTCAACGGAGCACCAGCTGTATCGCGTCTCAAAGGACATTAAGACTGCTCTTATAGGGAAGCAATCAGTTGGAATCGTCACCATCGATATTGAGAAAGCTTTCGATAGAGTCTGGCACGAAGGTTTACTTTATAAGCTCCAAGAGTACAAAACTCCAGCATACATACGTAATTTGATAGCTTCCTACCTCAAAGACAGATCATTTAAGGTAAAGGTCCGAGATAGTACCTCTACTGTAAGAAGCATCCCTGCTGGTGTTCCCCAAGGCTCATGTCTGAGCCCTACCCTTTTCAATATCTATACTTTCGATCTCCCTACAAACGAGCACTGTCAAATAGCTGCCTTTGCGGACGATACCTGTTTTTATACTTCAGGAACTCACCCAAGTACAAGAACAGCTAACTTAGAGAAAATGCTTGAAAAAGTATATCAGTTCTTCTACGGGTGGAAAGTAAGCATCAATATTGACAAAACTAATGCAATATTTTTCACCAAAAAACGTAAACGTTCCTTGCTGCCTAATCGACCGATTCACTTTTTCGGACAAGCCATACCATGGTCCGAAAATCTGCAGTACCTTGGGCTAACATTGGACAAGAAACTCATGTTCAAAGACCACATTGAACGAATAAGCATTAAAGCATTTAATTCTGTACTTCAACTGTATCCACTACTCAACAGAAGGTCCCAATTGAACATAAAGAATAAGATGATAATTTTAAAGATGGTAATTCAGCCTATAATATTATACGGAGCGCCTACTTGGAGCCAATGCGCTAAATATTTGAAATCAAAGCTTCAAGTCACTCAAAACAGATACTTGAAAATGGCGCTAAATAAGCCTTTTTATTTCTCATCACGTAAATTACATGAGCTTGCTAATATTAGCCCTATCAATAATATCGCGCTCTCACGCCGAAATAATCTACTAGCTAAGGTAGAACACGCGTCGAATCCATACATTCAAGCACTCAGGAGTTAGATTAATAGATCAACCTGAGAGATCATGCGTCCTCAACCGAGTATTGATAGTTATTACTAAGATCCAAAATAGTATGTAAATAGGTTTTAACATAGGTAGTAGTAGTTTAAGTTAGAGTGAAATTTAAAAGAGGCAAGAATTTTCCTCTACTATTATAAATATTTCATATGAATAAGAAACATTTGTGGTACAAACAGAAAAAAATACTGTAGATGCAATGAAAACCAAATTCAGAACTCTCACTTTAAGTATTAGCTTAGTCTTGTAAATTTTTAGAAACAATAAAGACCTTATTAAATAAAAAACAAACAAACTGTGATGTTACGGATTGTGGAAAAAAGTCATCAACAATATTGAATCATTTGAAAGGTAAAGTGTTAGAAAAGTTAGGAAATGTTTGCTTTAATTTATCTGTTAGTTTAAGGCGATATTTTCGAAAATGAAAAGGCGCAATAGTTCTATTTGGAATTACTTTTCTACGTTAGACGAAACAAAAGCATCGTGCAATATTTGTTAAAAAAAACGTGCTCTTACAAAACAACAATTCAAATTTAGGGTCTTATCTTAAAAGAGTGCATCCGATACAATTTGCGGCAATTTTAAATATGGATGGTTAATCAAATTATGAGAAGGCTTCGTGCACGTCTGAGTTTCGGAGTGAATCGGGGAAAAATAATGAGGAAATTGTAAATATTAAGGGCTGTTCCACAAAAGTATTCCCCCATGCGAGCACGACAGTGTTGAATTTGAGAGCTGGTAAAAGAAAGCAGAAGACAATAGCATCATTCATTCCACAAAAGCTTAGAATTAATGAAAAATTAAAGGTCGATAATTCATTGATGAACCTTTTTACAAAAGATATTCATCCTTTCTCTGTTGTTAAAGATGAAGGTTTTAAGGAATTTGTGAAAAGTTTAAATCCTTCGTACAATTTGCCATCTAGGAAAGCAATTTCAAATTCGGTGCTTCAAAGAAAGTACAACGAATGCCAAATCCAAGTTCAAGAATATATATCGATGAACAGGCAAAAGAAGTTTGTATTACAACGGATTGCTGGTCATCTCGCAATTTAGAATCGTACATTGCATTCTCTGTGCATTTTTGTACGCAAGATTTCCAACTCAAAACAGTTTAGATTGTTCCATACTGGTTGGCAGCCACACGGGTATACCCTTCAAAAGAAATCCGTCGAATTTTGCGAGAATGGAAATCTGAGGATAGCCCTGTCATCAAGGCTAACAAAACATCCGACTGAGAAAAGTAGCTACTGTTATTGTCGGAGAAAATTTGCGATCAAGAGGAAACGTGCGTCATCATCGAAAAAATAAGTATTCCACGAATGAATCCACGAATGCTTTGGTATGAAGCCAATGGTGAGACCAAATTCAATGCACCCGTCTATAGTGTGGAATACCTGCAAAACCCATGATGTTCGGTCACATTCACAGAACTCGTATTGTGATATCCAACATCGTCAGTTCAATAGTCTTCGTTTCGAAATCATGTTTTTAAAATTTTTTTCAGGTTTTATGTATAGACCAGTCTACGGCTCGCGACTTTTCCTCTTGAAAACTCGGTGATTTTTCCATCATAATAGCACTATTATTATACCGAATCTGAGAGCCACATGTCAGAACTGGTATAACCAGAGCGTTGCAGTAGATTATCTTAACCGTTTGGTTAACATATCTTTAGAAGTGATGGGTCGGTCATGAACGATTCGGTCAATTTGACCGAATCAATTACTATGACCGAAATGACTCGGTGACCTCAAACAAGTCAAGCCGTTCAATCAGTCAGTGTCCCATACTAACCTTACATACAAAAACGACTATGTGCAAATGACTCGGTCGCATAGACCGACCGATCGAACTGACTAATTGACTGAGCCAGTACACATTCTGTATGTATCCACATTTTCGACTTTGCGTCAGTTCATGTCTCTGGTTGACCGCCCGAATGGCTAACAAGAAGAAGGGTGTTAAATGAAATACGGAATAGCGAATGTTCTATATAAAAATAGAAAATGAGTGAAAAATAGAATGGAGAAAATTAGCTAAAGTAAATTAGGTTTTCATTACTCGCAAAAGTTTATGGTGTGCAACTGGAAAGTTCTTAGATTTAAGTAAATTTAGAGAATCATTTATGCAATTGAAAATGATTTACTGATAAGTAAATTCAAATAAAGTTACTTACTCTTATTATTGTATCATCGTGATTCAAAAATGACCACTAACGTATACGGTAATTTTGTGATTATCCGAAAAAAAGGCCAGTATTTTTATCCCGTGAGAGTTGTCACGTAATATATTTAGCAAATCTTGTTACTGGAAAGGTTTTGATACGACGATAAAGTCACAATTAGTACAAAACTTTGGTAGGTATGTAAAACAGTGATGTATTGACAACTTTTTTCTCTTAAAATTAAGTGGGGTTGTAAATACTTCATTTATGGAAAATTGTGTGAGCCATTTTAATCGACGTTATGAAAAAAGGAAATTAATTTATTTTGCATATTGAATAAACGATTAAATAATTATCCTACAATAACTATGAACACGAGAATGTTTGTAGATTATTCACTTCTATTCAAATTTAGTTACAAATCTTTCAACGAGTTTGCGGACCAGCCCGGAGGTGGAATTTTTACTAGTTATGGCATATGACGCAAGACTGCATAGCTCACGTAATTTTCTAACAAATATACTAATAGCTCAAAACAATAATAATAGAAGTTTCACAAAACAACAATTAATACAATAATTCAAAAATTTACCAGATTAGCTCAATGCTAAATACACACATACAATAAAGGCTTTAGGGCTGAGCAAAATTTGATTAATAATTTTCTCAATACGTAAATCCAACAGAAAAGTCGCTATGAATGGTTCCAGAAAACGAAGTGCGGTTTGGAATTGCTTCACTAAAGTTGACGAAGTGAAAGCAAAATACGGATTTTGCACATTTCTTTCACTTTCTTTCAAAGGTGGATCTACGAAAAATCTTTTGCGGCACATGGAAGCATCCTGCGATACAAGACTCTAGGCTTAGGTCAACCAGAACCCCTGTTGATAGGGACCTCGTAAGCTCGTAAGCAAAGTGAAAGTTTAAATCTGCAGCAGTCAGGAAATAATGCGCAGCGTGAAAATGACCATGTTGTGAGTAAAGGTAGTTGCAAACAGAACACGATGAATGAATATTTGAGGAAACCGTTACCAAACATCGTGTCAAAAAAATAGATAACCAATTAGTAAGGGTTGTTGCAAAGGAATATCAGCCTTTTTCCTTAGTTGAAGGTGTAGAGTTCCAACAATTTGTTCAACTATTGAAGCCAAATTACGTTCTTCTATGTTTTAAAACTCGATCAACGGTTTTAGTTCCTCAATTGTACGAGAAAACAAAAGAGTACGTCTAATCCTGTTTACAAAACATTGAAACCGTAGCGTTGACAACAGATGGTTGGACGTCACTGAACAACTAAAGTTATACCCGCAGGGGGAATGCTGGTTACCAGGACCGTTCCTGAAAGTTAGTATTCTTTGGGGAGTGCCGCCCCCACGTACCCGAGGAAATTGACGACATCACGGAATATGAACCTGAACCAATTGTGGACTACGATTCGACTGATTAACCAAAATTGATGCTTTGGGCTGGCGGATATGATATTTTGGACCTAGTTGCGTCGCACGGTAGCACCGAGGTGACACTCGAGTGTGAACGGCTCCAATCTAACGATCATACCGTCTCCGTCCCGGTAAAACCTTGGCAGGCCTCGAAGTACGTTCGAAGCTCGCATCATTGAGTTGGTGGTGTAGGTTCGGTTGAGAAGAACTCCCGATTAGCGCCGGTCTGGCCCTGAGCACCTGTCCCTATAAGGGCTGGTGCCAACCCTCGCATGGCCTCCCTGCTTAGCAAAGATAACCATGGGACCAATAAGGCGACTACACACGAGTGGAGATAGCGGCTCTGAGGGGGGACCCATAAGAAATGATAACAAATTAAACACAAAAGAAAATATGTCAGAACAGAAACATTCGAAAACGGATGGAGGAAAAGTAGGAAATCTGGTACAACCAGAGATTTTAACAGCATTTGGGCGCAGCAAGAAAACCATGCGCACACCAGAGCGACCAAAACAAGAAGAACAGAGCCTCTTGCAACCTGGAAGAGACGAACACACGGTGGAGAAATGCGAAACGGTTGAGAAACCTATGATTGTTGCCATCACCACCGAAGCAACTGAAGCACGGGACACAAAAAAGAAATCCCTGCACGTCAGACACGGAGCACTTCGATGATCATGGATCGTGCAGAGGAAGAGCGGCTACACCGTAAAGCAGAAAGGGTTATTAAACGCATCACTGCTACATGCAACGTACAAACGAACCTTAGCAAAGAGGTTAAAAACGGAGTTCTGGAGTTGGAAGACCTCCTAACCCGAATAGGTCATTATAGACGCAGGTGGCTAAAGGCAGAGGAAGAGCAACAGGCTAATACATTCGACAGCGCAGTAGCCATCCCGATTTCTACTGCCACCAAAAGGTTGGCCTGCAGTCCAATCAAAGGGGATCGGAATAAACGGAGGAAGGACGAGGACAGGACGCCGAACGATCAAATCGCGATTGAGGAGGGTTTTCAGACGGCACTATCCAAAGCTGCCAAAAAGGCAGCTAAAAAAGCGGCCTTGAAGTCCAAAATCGATAAACACCTACAGGAACCAAAATGCAGTGAATCATCGTAGATAACCCAGGAAACTAAGATTAAGAAGCGTCGAAAACCCATTGGGCAGGCACTGCTGGTTAAACCCACCGACGGTAGATCCTATGCGGATGTTCTGCGAGAAATCAAGGGAGCGGTAAAACCCGAAGACATACAAACTGCAATAAAAGCTGTACGGCCAACTCGCTCGGGGGATTTACTTGTTGAGTTCGGATCAGAAGCAAACAATAAAGACGCGTTCCGTGACGCAGTCAAGAGTCCTTGGAGAGTAGGCAACTGTATGGCAACTGTGCCATAATCGACCTCACAGAGAGGGAAGCAGAACAGCTTCTGAAGCAGGGCAAAATAAGAATAGGGTGGGTTCTTGTCGGATACGGTGAAGGGCGATTCCCCTTCGGTGTTTCAAGTGCCTCGGATACGGTCATACCGCACAGACATGTAATGGAACTGACCGAAGCTCCTTGTGCTACAATTGCGGTAAGACAGGGCATAAAAAGAAGGAATGCACAGACGAGTCACACTGTGTTCTTTGCCAGGAGTATAACCCGACACCAGATGATTTGAAACATATTCCAGGCACAGGGAAGTGTCGGGTCTTCCAAGAAGCCCTAACCAAGGCAAAAGCGCTTCTGCAATGATTCGTATACTCCAAATCAATCTACATCGAAGTATCATCGCCCAAGACCTACTGGAACAGGTCGCGAGAGACATGCAAGCTGACTTACTACTGCTGAGCGAGCAACATCACACCAGAAACTCCTCAACATGGTATCCTGACGAATCCGGTACAGCCGCCATCTGGGTTCGGAACAGTGCACACCTACAAGTGCAGGATCGGGGGCGAGGAGATGGTTTTGTTTGGGTTCGGTGTTCGGGAACTACACTCTTCAGTGTGTACCTAACTCCGAACGAATCGTTGTCGTCCTTTCGACTTAGGCTCAATGCTTTGGAGGACGCTGTTTCGAGTATTGAGGGCCATGTGCTCGTCGGAGGGGACTTCAATGCAAAGGGAATCGAGTGGGGCATGCCCCATTCAGACGCTCGGGGCAAACGGATTGTGGAAATGGCAGCACGAACTGGGCTCGCCGTATTGAACAAAGGCCACACCCCTACTTTCCGTCGATAGGGTTGCGTCGGCACCATACCTGATGTGACTTTCGCCTCGGAGTGCCTAGCACAATCAGTTAAAAATTGGAGTGCTTGAGGATTACTCGGCCACTGATCACCAGTACATAGCTCTGGAGAACCATCACGATGCTTACCGAAGACCACGCGCTTGTTATTCTGCGCTCCGATGGAATACTGAGAAAGCGGATATTGAGAAGTTTGTTGAAGTGCTTATGGCACGATCACCGCTGTCGGAAGCAACCTTAGAGGACGGAGAATCCGCGGCAAGAGATATCGTTAACTCAACTATGAGAATCATTACATCCGCCTGCAGGTCTTCAATGCCCCTACGAAGACCCCGGTACAGCAAGCCTGGTACCAATAAAGTACCTGGGCGTCCTGATAGACTCGAAGATGAGTTTTTCCCAACAAATCAGGGCAGTAGCTGACAAGGCTGCAGCGCGTGTGACGGCACTCACCCGATTAATGGCCAACATAGGGGGGCCCACCACATCAAGGAGACAGCTCTTAATGAGCGTTGTGCAGTCGTTTCTATTCTACGGATCAGAACTGTCCGGCGACGCTCTCAGCAAGGAGTTACACCGGAAGCGGTTGGCACTGGTGCAGAGACAAGGAGCACTGCGAATCGCATGCGCATACCGAACGGTCTCCGGGGGGGGGGGGGGCAGTGCTGGTAATCGCAGGGGTGATACCCATCACCCTCCTTGCGAGAGAGCGCAGAAGAATTTACCTGCGCAGAGGCGAAGATCGAAGAGAAGAGATCACCAAGGAAGAGAGACGTCGATCTCTCAGCGATTGGCAACAGTCCTGGGAGCAAGAAACAAGGGGAGGGTGGACTGCACGTCTGATTCCTGACCTGAGGCCGTGGTTCCGTCGAGTGCATGGTGAGACCGATTTCTACTCGACCCAGCTCTTAAGCGGGCACGGTTGTTTTCGGTCCTACCTGTACAAAATTGACAAAGCACGGTCTCCTAACTGTGTGTTTTGTGTAGGAGAGTTGGATGACGCTTGTCACACATTCTTCTACTGCAAAAGGTGAAGCAAGCAGCGAGGGGTCCTACTCAGCGAAATCGGAGAGCTCTGTCCGGAAACTATCGTCGGAGTAATGCTGATAACAGTTGACAATTGGAATCGCGTGGCGCAATATGCTCGGGCAGTGCTTACATTTAAAAAAAAGTTTTATTGGAGCGCTGGGAGGCATCGGGGATGGATGGATCTCTTTTGTAGCACTACCTTCCTCTCCCGTCCTTCCCGTTAGAGAAGAGATACCCATAATGCGAAGGCGCCTCTAAGCGTAGGAACACGAGGCCTAGCCCAAAGTAATGTGTTAAACGATTCCAGGCTAGGTTCTCAGGTTGACAGAAGACAAAAAAAAATTATATGGCAGCAATGGCGCACTTTATTACGGAATCTAAAAGCTGCGTTTCGATTGGGTAATTGGAACCATATTTCCTGCTTTGCGCATACACTGAACATATTCTTTAACAAAATCTTTTTTTAAATATCTGCACAACAAAAGTAAAGTCCCCAACTTACAAAAGGAACTTAAAAACTTGATCTGCTTCATACAAGAAAGCGCGATAGAAAAGTCTTCATAACTTAGAAAGCCACAAATTATACGCCGAATCAACATCCCTGGTCCCACGATTCAATAAACAAGCTTTCAACAATGAGGAATGTTTTGTAATGACAAAGAGCTTATTCGTTGACAAAGCAAGCCAGGTTATATTATCCAGTCCATACTTCGACTGGATAATATAACAAGACTATTTCGAACCACTGTTAGCCTGACCACAAATGAACGATACACAACTTTCTTTCTTGGTTTGGTCTGATTTTGATGTTTACGTTCAAAATCTGGTTTCACCAAAAAATCCAACATCCGAAAGCATGCAGGAGATTGACCGCTATCTCATGGATCGCCACTGTGATCCAGTGAAATGGTGGAGAGAAAGACAAATGCTGTATCCTAGGTTGTACAACATAATGAAACAGAGGCTGTATATCCCGGGTACTTCAGTTCCTTGCGAACGAATCTTTTCTGAAGCAGGGCAAATTATTACGGATCGTAGGAATCGAATTTCTGCTGGGAAAGATTCAAAACATCTCTTTCTAATTTTTAATTAATAGATTCCTTGTTTCTTTATACTGAAGTTAACTATCATTTAAATGATTAAAAAGAAAAATGATTTGTATCCTGTATTTTATACCAGGTGCGCAAGTTTAAAATGTTTCTTTCGTGAAAAATACGCAAATATTTAAGAACAATGGCAAATCACTTTTTATTTGAAGTATTGGCCCTCGTTTTTACACTTTTTTTCAATTCTGGGGCAATTTATGGATACCATTCCAAAAGAAAGCTTCAACGTTCATTGATATCCATTGATATTGTCATGCTGCAGAATGACTTTGCCATGTCTTCGAGCCCCTTCTGGGCGTTTTTCGATCAATGCTTGGTATAAATTGATCATTTGTTGTCGGTAGCGGACAGTATTAACTGTTTCGCCGGGTTTGAGAAGCTCGTAGTACACTACTCCCTTCTGATCCCATCACACACACACACAGTATTGTCTCCCTCCCAAAACGATCCACTGTTGCACTCGATGTTGATGATTGTCCTGGCGTTACCCATGATTTCTTACGTTTGTGATTCTCACAACATAGCCATTTATCATCGTCAGTTACAACCCGATGGAAAAAAACCCTTTCTTTTGTGGCGTAAATGCAGCATTTCGCATAGTTTTTCGTCTTCCTACCTGTCGTTCGTTCAGTTTATGTGCAACCAATTTTCCAACCTTCTGAATCTTTCCCATAGCTCTCAGGCGATCGGACATGGCTTGCCGAGCAACATTCAATTGCTATGCCATCATTTGTTGTGTTTGTGTATTGTCTTCGCCCAATAATGCTTATAATTCTTCAAACTTTTTTGGTCGATTTTCACGTTCTTTGTCAATAACATTGAAATCACTACTTTTGAAACGTTGAAACCAGCGTTCTCAAGGCTTGACCGTTGGCCGTAAGTTTCTACAAGAATTCGATGACTTTACGATGCCTTTTTCTTTTGATTGAACAAGAAAATTATTACAAGCCGCCGCAAGTGCTCTTCACTTGGCTCAAAATTCGAACACGAAAAAGAAGCATTCTACTAACTCGTTAACAACTAATCGAATATGACGTTTTTTAGCGGGCTGTCTTACCAACAAAATGGCGCTTTATCTCTTGATAACAAAACGACATTTTAAACTTGCGCACGTGGTAGCTAGCATAAGTATGAAGTTGATGATTTGTTCCTTTTACTAATGTATAAATGCACCAAAGAAATTTATTTTACTTATTTTCTAATATATCATGTTTCATTTTAATAACTTGGTGCAGAAGCTATTATTCCAGATTTTCACTAGCTTTTAGTTTTGCATTTATTTTAGATTTTTAGAACCTATATAAAATATTTTAGTCATTTACAGAATAGATATTTATTTTGTGCAATAAAGTTTATTGTGTTTTTCATTGAAACAAATGATTTAATTTGTGAGCGAAACTGCTGGACATGACTCATTGACGGAGTCAATTTGTTCGGTCATTTGAAATAAATGACTCACTTATACTGAGTCAATGGACTGACCGATTTGCGCATTACTAATCTTGAGTAGAATATTTTCCTTCGGGATATGATACCTTCTCGCACCTAACCTAGCATTATTTTCACATGTTTATTGCAGTACAGATACTGATTCAGATAAACAACTAGGTATCGTACACAGGATGCGAAACCCGTTTTGGACTGCCATAAACAGCTAGAACGTTGAAATTTTTCCGATTGCTTTTCAAGTCTTGACTACCCACACATAGTACGAAGTAAAATCGCTTTACACTTTTCAGACACATTCACACGTTTTCAGACATTTGTTGTTTTAATTGTTCGTTTTGAACTGAATATTGTAAACATGCCATAAAGATTTCTTTGAACTACCGAAGCTTTTCAGTCCTCTGAATAAATTACCAACCATGAGCAAACAGAGACCACGATGACTAAGCGAGATTTCCATCACTCACCACAAATAATTTTATAATATTTTATTTATAATAAAAACCTTGGGAAATTAGTCCAGCTAGCCAAACCGTATCGAAGACTTTTTCCATATCAATAACACACTACATATCTTCGATGCATCGAATATTTTTCGATGTAAGTGTTTATTTCATTTTTTACTGCTACTTCGGATTATGTTCGGCAGGGAACAGATCGACCGACAACTTTTTGCGCACGAAGCGTCTTTTTTGATATTGGTCTTTTTCCCAATCATTCGGAAAATATAAATTTGAGTACATCGAAAAGGTACTCGGATCAACTGACTAATTCTGTTGTCTCCTTCAAATACAACTAGAGCGCACCTGTGCTGTTCGTACGGGAATATCGATTGAGGGAGAAATGCTGGGGAGTGCCACGAAATTGTTTTCACGCATTGTAGCGAACTGCTGGTGTGCCGGTCAAATTCATGGGACTGGTAGTCCCGTTGTACCATTCAAAAATTTTTAAAACCTTCAGGGGAATATTCAATCGCCGATATTCCCAGGTATGTAATTTTAGGAAAATTCCAGAAACCACTGGATGTAGGAATACTGTTTGAAACCCCTTAATATTTAGAATTTACTTTCACTCTAACTTTACCGAATTGAACACCAATATACCAAAACTGGTCTCACCAGATTCGTATTACCGATCAATTTGACCTCTTGGTCGATGAATATGGAATGAAGAGTAATGGTATTGGTACGATAATGGCTAGTTGCAGTTTTGGAACTGTCGAAAAAGGTTGTTGACGTATGAAAAGGCTGTTTTCAATATTTTGACAGTTGGTTAAATGTTTCCTTATGTCGTTTCCGGGCTTAATCTTTGGAATTTCTATCCCGCTCCCAATCCTCCCTTCAGAAAGTTGTTTTAGTTGCTTGTAATAATGAAAATGTTTGAAACACATGTTATAGCAAACATTCAATCATGTAATTTAAAACTAAGCCGATTCTACGAAAATCCTAAACGCCCGATCTTCTTAAAGTACTTACGACGTCAAGCCAAAGATTATCGAGATCCGTCCTTCGCTGATTTTTATTCAATGAAATAACCCATCGTCCTCCTTTTTTGTTGGCTTCGTCCTCCCACATTGGCCTGAAGGAAAATGAGCGTCATTGAATCAACAATTTTTATGGCAAAAGTACCTGATTCCTTTTTTGAAAAGGGAGTAGTCACTTCCAGCTTTAATTTCTGAAGCTAACTTGATATGATTATACAAGCTGAAAATGATATGAAAATTGTATTTTGTCAAAACTTACAAAAGAAATTATGACTAATATTAGAATAAAATACCATTTAAAGGACTGTACTATAAAGGTAACTGTTACTATCAAGGACAGCCAATTTATATGTGAAACGCAACCTTTTTGTCTAAAAGTTATGCTTTATATTAAATTCACATAAACCCAAAATCTATTGAATCCAAAAAATTTACAATGATCTACGCACAAGTTTAATTTTTATGAAATTGAAAATACTGCGAAGTTTTTTTTTTATTTAATGAAATACGTATTAAACAAAATAAATTTTCAATGACACTTGTAAAAAAATTAGACATAGCGGACCTTCTTACGACGGTCAGTCATAGAGTAAGTTTAAGGGTCCGATTAGGGGGGAAAGGAGTGATCAAAACAAAAAAACTAGTTCATTTTTGGAAAATTCAGACATTTTCTTATTTTTCTACAAAGTCGCCATTCTTCTCGTTACATTTTTTGTATCCACACACTTATTTCGTAACTCCGACGTCGAAATGTTTTGCGTGCAAATTTCCAAAGTACGCTGTGCTTCGGTGATGTCATCTGTCGTCTCGAAACGCATACCGCCAAACGCTGTTTTTATCGCCGGGAAAAGGTGGAAATCACTTGGGGGCCAAGTCAGGGTAATAAGGAGGATGCTCAAAAACGTCCCAATTAAATTAGGCCAATTTTTCTTAGGTTAAACGGCCAGACTGCGGACGAGCATTATTGTGAATCAAAAACACTTTGCGACTCAACAAACCTGGCCGTTTGTTTTTGATTGCTTTTCGCAATTGGTTTTGATCGGAGCATTTCGGTCAACTCATCGAGTGTATACCGGGAAGCTGTTTAATAAGCGCAACGTTCCCCTTCTTCACTGCGCTCGTTGATCTGCCACGGCTCATACACTGCTCAGCGTATACATACGATAATTCTCGATAAATTTCACATTTGGACGCTACTTCTATCGGCGCCTCCATTTTAAATCGATGTAAAAAAACACAAAAATTTACTTATTGGGCTCAGCGATGCGTCAAATTGGTTAGGATAGATGAGAGAACCTCCTAAAATTTCGTTAGTTTATCTTTTCACCACGCGGAGCGCTGCCACCCTTAAACTTACTTTCTGAGTGACCCTCGTATAAACGACACGACACAAAGATCGCGTTTTAAATAGGCATCCGAATGCGTTTTTCTTTTGTTCCACAGAAGCTTTTCCTAAACCTCGTGCGTTATACTTTTCTTTTAAAAATTGATGGTTTCATCATGGAGAGGAAGAAAGGGGTTCGTGGAAGTTGTTAGCAATATTTACTTTGTTAGGGATAACACGTAAAGCCCAGTCATGACACAAAGAAAACGAAAGTAACAACTAACCTAAGTTATAAAAATGTGTGCCATACACACGCGTTCGACAAAGGTCAAAAAGAAAACTCAAATTACTACATCAATTAAGTAGACCTTAAGTTTAGTTTTAGAGCTACAAGATTCAATTGATGTTGTATGCAGCTATGTAGCTTCTGTGTCTTTTTATGGGATATGCGTTGATGCGGGATGCAAGAATCAGCGCAAATTGTGTTTTGGAGGAAGTCGAACGAACTAAGGGGGAAACCACCAAAAGCCTTGATACATAACTAGTGTTCTCGATTTAGTAGATCTTTTACTGTTCGTAATAAAAGGAAGAAGAGATTCATTTGAATTGCATGGTGTTTGTACTTTTGTCTATTTCTCGCAAATCACCTTGTTTGTCCAGGGTCTCCTTAATTTATGTTCATTCGTAGTATTTGTCCCAAATTTCTCCTTGTTTTGAAAGTTGTGTTAATGTTGTGTTACTTCAATAACTTCGCCAATTTGTATGTTCAGTTTACCGTTTTTTTTAATGTAGTCCAAGCGTTCTTGACGCTTTGTTCTTCTTTTCTGTGCTTTTTGGGTGTTTCGAAATTTCGCCTTATCTCCAGATCATTCTTGTACCCATTGTTTTCTGATTTCGTGTATATTGTGTTCAATTCCTTGCTATAAGCTTCTTTTATTAGGGCTGTCCGCTGCAGTCTTCCATTCCTAATCAGTTTTTTTATCTATAGATATTGTTATTGAAGCGGAAGTAATTTTGTTGCAATGTTGTAGCGAGGAGGTTCGTGAGCTGCAGAATAGTCTTTATTCTTCCTTTTGTCAGGGGTGCTCCTTGCAGTATATATTTTTTGTTTCTATTACGGGTTTTGATCAATTTAGATTTTTTATATCAAATTATACCGGTTTGGTATTTTTGCTGGTTTTATGTTGCTTGATTTGACAATCAGTCTCTTTTTGCCTTCTTTATTGCTTCTTGAATTTAAGCTTGATATTCGTCGGTAGAATCTTTTCTGATTTGCCAACCTCAATGAGCTTTTCTGTTTTCGCGATGTATTCTTGCTTTTGTTATAATAGTGTTTGTTTTCGGTTTCTCTTTAAGGTTTTTTAATGTTTTTGTTTCTATATTTGGTTCTTTCTTTGAAGTTATCTCTTTTTCAATAATTAACCTGCATTCGTACCTGGCTTGGCTTTGTTCCTCGACTGGAAGTTCTTCTGCGTCCCCAATGGTGTCTTCTAATTCTTTTTTCTTGTTGTAGTTGTGGAAGTTGTGTTTAAGGCCTTTTTCTAGTATCACGGTTTCTCGTTTATCAATTTCAATTCCCGTTAGGTTGACGAATCTAGCATGGAATTTTGGCTTATCGCTTACTTGAGTTTTTTTTTTGTTTTATCTTTTTTCTCGGTTAGTACTTCTAGTTTTTTCTTTAACGTTTTGTATTTTTGCTCCATGGCTTTTGCAATTTCCATTACATCCGGTCAAAAATTCCCATTAGAATTTTGGTTGGTATGCGTTCCCCCAATTGTAGGTGGATGACTATCAATTCTGAATTCGTACTTTTCTCATCGTGTAAGCTCTTGATCTCGTTGATCCCGAAGATGACCAACCGCCGAAACGAGTCTGTGGACGAAACAAAGATAGTGACGAAAACGAATTGGACGAAACGAGGACGTGACGGGTAACGACGGAATGTTCCGGGAAAAAAAAAATTGCATCCCTGTCGGAGGACAAAATTTTAGCGAAACAAACATTATTAATTGTTCATATTTCGAAAAACTGTTATACGATAGTTACTTATAAGACTTGAACTTCAATCACCCGTGACGGTCATTGACTATGGTCCATAATTTTTGATCATACGGATTTGATGGTGGTCTAACTTAGAGATAGTGCGAAAGCAGCTGAATGGAAAAAGAAGGTAATTTGGGAAATTCGAACCGTCTTTTATTCCTACTAGCTTTTAATATAAACCAACTTATGATATTGAAAAGCTCGAGAAGATAAAAGCATTTGCTCTAGAAAAGAAACAAAAATAACCACTTTACACCAAAAATTTGCACACAACCATCCCAAACAATACGCCAGATATGGGTTAATTTTTCTTCATTCTGTACTTATTTCAAACTAGAGAATGGAAGAATGAAAGGTATGAGGTTAAACTGAAAAAAATCAAATGTTGATCCAAAATATTATCTTGGCCTGAGTGATATGTCGTCCTACACTTGAACGTTACAAGCACACATCTAGTGTATGAACAGTATTTTAGGGCTGGGAAACATTTTTTTTAAAGAGTAGGTAAATTTGAATGTTTACCTATTGATCCAGGTTCTGGATTAGCTAATTAAGAAAACGTGTACTTCAAAGTGTCGTTTTACCTGTGTGTACGCAAATAATAAAAATATATTGTTTACTTTTAAATTTGTATCGTGTTTTCGAGCTCATTACGTTAAAATAGTCAATATGAATAAGGCAAGAAGTGATGCCGAGACAAACAAAAAGAAGCAATTTTAATTTTTTGGATATTTTTAAGTAGATCCATGTATCTCACATAGAAGAAATTAAAAAATCAGCGAAGATGGATTGATCAGCCGTCGATACGGAATTTCTTTGGATTTCATAGACCACTAATGAGTTTTCCAATATACTTCACTATTATACGTATTACATGATTTAGTCAATTTTCAAGTATGTAATGTAAGAAAAATATTTGTGCAAATGACGACAAACTTTCTTATCTAAATTAACATACTTTGAGAGTCGCAATAATCAAATAAAACACAATACGATCGTTGATACAAGCTCTATCACAACTAATTGTATGAACATGTTTAAATCATAGTCATGAATGAAATTCTTTTAAACTATTTTGCGATGGAAAGATTGAAGCAACAGGAAAAGGAGATGAGAAAAATTTCCATAATTTCATACCTCACGAAAAATAACTTAAAATGTAAATTAATAAGTTATGGATGCATTTGTGGTTTAGCTTTGTACACATATTGTGCTGAATTAATCATTAATAAAGGAAGTGTAATGAACGGAAAATACGAAGGTATAAGATATTAAAAGAAAACAGAAAACTTTAACCAATGTTTAACAGAAACTCACGGATTACATGAAAACGTACCTCCAAAAATCTTCCACTGTATCAAAACTCGTTATCTCATTTTGTAATTCTTCCCATGATTTACTGCGGTCAGATTCTAGGTA
This sequence comes from Stratiomys singularior, assembly GCA_954870665.1. NCBI lineage: Eukaryota > Metazoa > Arthropoda > Insecta > Diptera > Stratiomyidae > Stratiomys > Stratiomys singularior. Next base: position 77,799,703 of record OX940880.1, on the reverse strand, counting down.
CCACAGCGTCCAGACGTTTTGAAGAGGATGCTTAATCAAACATTCAGGTGGTATCTCATTGACTGCTATTTGTGGATCCTTGCATTCATCATTCATTTCCCTGTTCGCTAATTTTTTCTCGACACTCTGAATAAAATAAGAGAATACACATTTACAACACGGAAATCTTCATGTTTCATGATTGTACAGAATACTGCCTTCTTTTTTTGAACATCTGCTTTAGCGTTCTTTATAGTTTGTAATGAAATATTTGATTGTCTTTTGTTTCTTTCAAAACAAAATCTGTTCCCTCCTACGCCTGTTTATAAAATGATTAATGGTCAATATATTACAGTAAATATTACTAATACGTTGGAAAACTCATCACAAGATTGTATTGGGTATCAAATGTTTGAATTTAAATATTCGGAGTTCGAAACACTAAATTTATTTCAAACAGACTAGATGATCAGTTGTTTCGCAACAAATGTCAATTACAATGATGGCTTGCTGGGGACCATATTCATTATGTTCAAAATTGGTAGAACTGTAAAACAAATTGCCACCGGAAATTTTAAATCGATCTCAATATTGATATGGATATATGGACCAACTTCTAAACTATATGAACAACATCCATAAGCAAAATGAGTACACCATAAAACATAGGCAAACGAACAACTCAGCATAAATTCAGCATTCGTACAGAGCCTTCCTTTAACCCTATAAATTTCAGCAACTAATTCATCGAACTGCGTATCACATATAGGATAGCTGGGAAAAATATATACAAGAATTTTTTTTAAGCTGATCGCTCAAAATAGGAAGACAAAACTAGAGCCAGATACAACATAGGGCGCAATGGATTACATTCACGTTTATATGCAAAGTTATACCCAAATAGTCGATTTTTTCAAAAAATACATATAAACCGCATTTAAAACCAAAAATTAAAGAGAGATTAAAAAAAAGAAAAAAAGATTAAAGGTTAATACCGATACAACATTTTAGAATAGTTATGGAATTTTTAGGCATAGAATAAGAAAATATTATGAGTTAGACACTAACATTAACACGAGCCTTAAAAGCCCCATACTTAATTGACCGAACCCTTCGTAATGACATACTTTGCCCTTTCACCTTTCTCCGAATCGTTTACATTTATTTCTTCTTTCTTTCGCAGCGGAAAAAAAGACGTCCAGCTGATAATGCTTACAAATAACCGAAACACGACGAAGAGAGCAGGGCCAAACCAGCGCACATAAAACACAATTATACAATACGTTATGGGTCAAAATTATTCTGATTAACCATTATATTTATTTATACATGGTGGAACGAAAGTCCGTTAATTTTTAAATCGGTAGCTGCGACGCATAGCGACGACGGTGTGGGGCAAAGACAACGGGGTTACGAACCGAAAGAGCAGCCAATGGGAATTAAGTGTCATGGCGTCGTTCGACGGAGCACAACGTGCGTTCTGCACACGAGACTTCATAAGAAGCAACGATTCTTCGACTCTAGCGCAACGAAAATATTGCACTCATTACAACATACAGCATGAAAATGAGGTTCCACCGATTCAACTAATTAAACAATTTGTGCAGAAGTTCGCAGGAGATGGGTTCAACAATAAATATTCCACGATCAGGCCCACCAAAAACATCAAGGGATTCCGAAATCGTAAAGCGTGTAAGAGAGTTGGTTCGCGAACAACCTGGACTCAACTAGTAAGAGGTCTAGTGTCTTAAATTTGTCCAAAACATCTAAGTCGCATTCTTCACAAAGACTTACATTTACAACCGTAAAAAAAATTCAAATTGCGCAGGAAATAAAGCCTCAAGATCATGCTCACAGGTTGCAGTTTGCCAACGAAATGTTAAATAAGGTTTATTTCAATTTTTTCATTTTTGTTTCATTATTTTCTCAGACGAGGCGCAATTCCACCTACATGGGTATGTAAATAGGCAGAATTGCCGATACTCGAGTGACACTAATCCGCAGTTGAAGCATCAAACACCCCGGCATTCAGTCAAAGTTACTCTATGGGCAGTATTATCAACATAGCGGATTATTGGTGCGTACTTTTATGGAGAACGCAAGCCTGTTACAGTGGATACAGAGCGATATATTGCAACGCTACAGAACTTTTTCGCTCTAGCGCTACAGAGCTACGCTTAACTTCTACATTTCAATGGAAAAAGATATCCAAAAGAGATGATCATTTGAATGGTGACCAATTTCTGCTCCAGCTTGCAGCAGCGTCAAAATAATCAAAGGTCACAACTGGCCGTTTCAATTTTGCAAAGCAAATAAATTAACAAAGGTCAAAATTCATAGATAACAAACAATGAAAAAGTAGCAATTATGTTAAAAACCGTTCTCTTCTCACCCGGAGTCATTTATCACAATCGAAAGTTTCCGACGACTGATTTACAATATGATTGAAAAGTAGAATAGCATTCATTAAGAAACTCAAATAAAAGAAATTAATATATCAACATGTTAAGACAGTAATGGTAGAACAATTAGACAATTTAAACAAATTAAAAATTGAAACGGCGGAAACTTCAATATTAAACCAAATTGTAAGTTTACCAATTTTGAACTATGTGCCTATATTAAAAAGAATTACTTTTCCCACAATAAGTTTTACAATCGTTTTCTTTTATTTCAAAAAGCATATTATTCCGAACAAAATAAACGTCGGACAATTCAAAGAAGATTCTATCACTTTCAAATTTCAATGTTGCATTTCTGACGGCGGAATAGAAAATGATTTTTCCCCTAGACTATCAACGCAGCTAACTATTGTTGAAATTCAAGAGGGACAGTTCACGTAATGATAGCCGGACACATTGAATTATTAGAGGAAATACATGTTTTCGTCAGTTGGAAGAAACAAGTTCTATTTGATTTCATGTTATAAGTTAATAACAAAAAGCTGATTTCTTGTTAAATTTTTAAGGTAAAAAATGTATTTTCCTTTGTTTACATTTTTGTCTAACAGGTGATGAAAAAAATGCTCTATTTTCCGTCTGTTTCCTTGTATCGTAGGGTATCGTCCTCAGGGGAAGAATAAAAAATAACGACAATTAACACACAGCAATTCTAGCTTTTATAAATGGCGATTAAAAAAAATCTCAATTTCAGAGGGGTCTGGCCGAGTTTCCTACGTTACTTACAAGACATGCTACAAAGTGTCAACTATGACGTAAGTAATTATACTTTATATAACACTATAGCGTAATTAATGTCTCATTTTTCACATCTTTCACCAAATTTGATACCCATAATGCTTCAAACTATTGATACGTTACAAATGTCAGTTTTATGAATAGGGAATAGACAACATGAATACTAGTGCTTTTTATTCGGCACTGCTTGCATAGTTTCGAAAACCAACTAAATTCCGGTTATTACAATTAACATATCAAAATCTCTGCCAACTCACTACAGATTCGGATTTTTATTCCATGACTTCAGCGCAGATTTCCTTTTTTGAGTGTACTGGGGTAGCAAAAATTCACCACATTAGCAAATACATCTTTAGACGAAGCATGGTATTTCCAGGTAAATCGAAAAAAAGTGATGAATTCCTTCTTAACTTGATGTGAAAAATGTAATACAGAACTTTTCTACATTTTAAGATTCTTAAATCGAACCCAGCTTATTAACGAAACGAAGAGCGTGTTATCGTTTCAATGCTTTCACATTAATTGTTGAATGGTGAAAACACCAAAAGCACAAATTTAATCAAATTACCTCCGGTTCAGCAGTCGACAGGACCATTTTGACGGCTTGATTTTATAGGAAAAAGAACTGAGACCGCAGTGCAACAGAAACTCAACTTTTAGAAATGAATAACAGCACTACCATAGACGGAATATGCTTTCTTCACAGAAGTTCATCGTACACCTACTTCATGCGAGCTACTTCCATTATTTTCCAACGCTTTTAAGGCCTCTTAGCAACACTGACAATTACTCTCCAGCTCATATCATTTTTCCTCAGGCCGTGCGTATTATTACAACCAACAAGTCTACACTCGCGCAACATGGGATCAAAAGTTGGCCGACTCGTCTCGAAAATAAGTATGAGAGTTCGTAATTTTCTATGGCCGCGAGAAATTGATTTTTATAACCTCCCACTCAAGAAGCCACGCGAGTAGTGTCCAAAATAACGTCCAACCCAAGGTCGATTATTAAGGAAAGAATGAAGGCCGAAATACAATACTGCGAGACGGTGATGCGAGAGCGCGATGCGATTCTCGCTCGTCGTCGCGCAACGCATTCAATTTAAAATGCACGCGATGCGAGGAAGAATAATGTTCATATGACAAATCATATGAAAAGTTTTGTGTTAGGAATTTTTCTTTGTTTGGCAAATAATAGCCTCAACAATAGCACATTTCTAAAATAACATTGGCGAAATGGAAACTTCATGGGCGCTGCCACTCTATTACTCTCACAAAATAAACAAAACATCTCCCTTTTTATTTTAAACCCCGCTTAGGACCGGCTAAAATAGAGATGCCATTGATAATCTAAAACAAACAAAATGTCTTCCCTTGTGCAATTTGAGTCTAAGGTGATGAATGGATCAGCTTTTATAATGTAAACCAAATGTATTTAATTTATATATTTTTATTTTAAATAGCATAAAATAAGGTTACGAAATATTCGAATGAAATACAAATGAAAATACCAAATTTGATCATTAAAATACATGTCATGTTCAAGTTAAAAGAATTTATCTGCAACTTTTCGCTGCACTGCATCTCATTCTTCAAGATCTTCAAAAGACCAATCCAAAACTTTGCTCTGCTTCCAACGCAAACCCGGTGGGAATCTGAAATACTACCGAATTAAATGAAACACTTGCACCTTCATCGTATGAAAATGTTTTAAAAGTCATTCTAAATCCGAGCCTATGCAACAAGCAGCACCTTTTTTTCATTCAGGATGGAGGAGGACTGCTGGAAAGGAGACCCTCTAGACCCCGCGCCAAAGGTTATCCATGAAGAAGCACCTTAAGAAAAGCGATAATGAAACTTTGACTTCTTTCTTCATTTGACTTTTTTATTGGTTTTCTACATGTTTGCGTCTCGGGTTTCTTCCTAGCTTGAAGTTTACTTTTCAACTACATTTTCAATTCATTCAGGATTTACGTATTAAATGTGGAATCCGTATCATCAGTTTTTGACGCTTTGAACTTGATTGTTTATTACGAAATGAAGGATTTTATGGAAAAATATGACCTCAAAGTTCAAAACTTAAAAATTTGGTTGAAAAATTGTCTCGAATGAAAGATCATATACACTGCGCTGAAAAAAAATTGATTTTACATTTTTCTAGTTGAGCTGGCTAGCAACAATTAGTTGTGTAAATCTATGATTTGCGAAAACACAAATGGGACCCTCTGGGTGATTAAGGTTAAAGATCCAAATCAAGGTTTGGTCAATCCCCGATTCCCGTCATGCAGATAAAGTGTTCAAAACAATAACTCATTAGAACAGCCGTGCTATCATAGTAGGTTCATCATCTTCTTGATCTAATTAAGAAGCAGACGTTAATCATAAATTCCACAGCCAAGATTATCAAAAAAATTAAATTTTCTAAAATTCACAAATCATCGAATCACTTACCAACCTTGATAAACAGCATTAACCAAAACATTAGTGTTAAAAAAAGTACTAAAAGTGTTCTAACTAAAGTGTTCTACTAAAATTTTTTGCAGACCGAGCGCTTTTCCCCGTTTCGTTCCAGCACGTCCGCGCTGGATTCGCAAGTGCGTACCAGCACGTCACGTTCACAGTCACGTAAAACTTAATATAAAATGTGGTAGAACACAAAGCGATGTCGAGCCACATGCAGAATTATCAACTTTATCTGCATCAACCACAATTTTCGAACGACGTGAGAAACCTAAAAAACGACCTCGTAGTCCTCTCCCAGAATTTTAAGAGGATGCTGATATTCCTGGAACCAATTCTGGTGGCTTTACTGGAACTGCGCATGAACTTACAGCACAATAAAAAGAGTGTAAATCAATTTTATGGCGCAAAAAGCCTTTACAGCTATTAAAAATGAAGTGATGTTTTGTGAAACTGCAAATCATTCATCGAGTTTTAACGATTTGGAAACACCTTACCAATGTTTCACCTACTTTTTTTACCCAGGAACTTTTGACGAGATTGCAGAACAGACAAGTTTTTACGCTAGGCAGCATGACATCCAAACAACATTTTCAGTGACTGCTACGGATTTTCGCAAATTCATCGGCATATTGATATTCATGTATTCATAGATCCTCAAGTGCTACTGAATATTTGGGTCGATATGCTTTTGAGCCAATTCGCACAGTAATGACATCCAAACAATTTTAAGCGATTCGAAAAAATCGATTCGAAATTCGAAAAAAAAGTTTAGCACTGAGGAAGGATTGAGTGTGCAATCCGAAATACCGCGGTGTCTGCAATAAAGAATAAAAATAAATCAACGAATCAAAAGGAAACGTGTGTTTTTTTATTTTTCAAATAAAAAAAATTTATTTCGCGTTGTCAAAATTCGTTGTAGCATTCGACCAAGATACTATTGTACCGTAAACAGACTTTAGGATTATTTTACCATTTCAACGATGTGGCAATGGCGAATGCGTATTTATTATATAAGCGCATTCACGGTACATCGCATTCATTGCCAAATTTTATAGCTAAAGTAGCATCTTTGCTCTGCACATATGAAACTCCGAAAAACGGACTCGGCAGACCATCACTAGATTCACAACAAGATGAAATGCCAAATGCAAAACCGAGCAACAAAACATACACTGCTGAGCCAGATATTCGATTTGATGATTTGGATCACATGCCGAATGCGGTACATGTCGAAGCGAATGTGCAAAAATAAAGGTTGAAAATCCGAGACCCAGGTTTTTTGCTGTAAATGCAATTTAAATCTGTGTCTTTCTTCAACAAATTAATGTTTCCAAGAATTCCATACAAATCAAATTTGATAAATATTACTTTTGTTAATGTCATAAATAAATTTCCTTCACGTTTGCATATTTCTCTTATATCTGTTTCTTAGTAACCGGGCAGGTCCGTCTTAAGGCGGGGTGCCTGTTTTGGTACCTACAACCTAGGGCATTAAAAGTACAGATTTTTTCCAACACAAAATATGTTATGTGCAAGAAATACATCTCTAGAAAATTTTCCTATTAAATAAAAATTAGCCCGTTAGAAGGTTAAACTTAACTATTTTCCCCTCATCAGCTGTTCTAATGTTCTGGTTATAGAGGTATAAGATATAGAGAGGCCCTATCCGTGTACATAAGGGTACGGGAGCGCACGTGCGTATCCGAAGTTTTAAACTAATCTTTTTCCCTCAACAACTGTTCAAATGTTCGGCTCCATTCGTGTCATAGGCATCATGATATCCGAAATACAATTAGAAGCACATACACTCAAGACTCAAAATTCACTACCCAACCATAGGCAAAAATACGAAAACTTTATTCAAAATCCTTAACAAGAGCTGAAAAATGCATTACTTTTACATGTTCTGTACGATGGCATATATCTGCCTTCCAATTGGCAATTACCCAGCAATATAATTATTGACAATTTTATATAAAAGTTAACTAACTAAATATAGCATATGGTTTACAAATCAAAAACAATTTCATTCATTAAATTGTGAAAATAAAATCAATATTTACATTCTCAAAAATCTTTCGCTACCATCAGTTTTAAATTTGCCAGCGAGTTAACATTAGAGTTAGAAAAGCAATTTCTGTAAAGGAATGGTCACACATATTACTCGAATGTTCACGTTACCATGAAATCGGTCATTGAATAATGCACTTTATTCAGCCAACTATGATTGAAAATGTGAAAATGCTTATATTGAGCATTTCTAATTCTCATGAAGCTTCAGGAGATACTTATTACATTAACTACAGAATTATAGATTTGATTATATATGAACAGCCCAGTATAGCTCTCATATCAGCTTAAGATTGCCATTTACCATATTTATTCGCCTCGAGCAAATTTAATCCGAATTCGAGCATCAGTCGTAATTGTATGGAATGAGCGGGTCTTAATTCTTCGGGAAATGATGTTCATGTGGAGTTGACATTGCCGTTAAGCCGATTCTACTGTGTCCATGAGTAGCAATTTGGTAATGATCTGGTACTTAATGTAATGATATTAGTTCGTAATATTATCGATGTATGGACAAAATGTTGTTTATCAGTATTTGAATGATAAAATGCGAACCATAACACATCATGTGCTTGAAGGGTAGCAATCAAATATTATAATGTAATGATTGTACTTCAGATAACGAAATTTTGCCTATTCATTTATACTACCTCTGATTATTTTTACGTAAGAGTTGGCGAATTTGTGTTAATATGCGTAAATTTAGTGGGTCCGGAATAAAACGCAGACTCAAGGCTTCTCTATATCTTATTCCTCTCTGGTTCTGTTCCATTCGTGCCTGAGGTCGAGTTATATACAACATGATACCTGAAATTCTACCGAAATTTTATCGTTGTGTGCACGCTTAGAAACTAATTTATTTTCCATTTAAAATGCTATGTTTTTTACTTGTGACAAATATATATTCTGGATACAGCGAAGAAAAACGGATATGAAACAAGGACGATTTCAGGAATGATAAGAAAAATCAAACCAAGAAGAAGACGAGCTGACTTCACTACACGCTACGCTTAGAAGCCAAAAGCAAAGAGAACAACAAAGGGCAGTGGTCATAAAATCAGGGCTAACTAGTGCCTTAAGCAGATTGATAAAAAAAGTCAACACCCAGTTAATCCCAAGCAGTGCCCAGTTTCAACTAAAGAGTAGGCTCACAAACACAAAAGACACTAAGAATAAAAAAGAGAAGAGCCGTATCTACGGATCGTGGATCATGAGGCAGCCAACCGAAACTGGGCTCAATGTTGACCTTGGAAATGGATACTCTGGCCTCCTGGACATGGTGAAGTAGCGAGATAGTGAAAAAGAAAAGAGTACTTAGCCATGTACGTATGTAATAAAACTCCATTGTAATTAGACCTTAAGTAAGCATAAGCAAATCGATGACAGGTACGAATTCCACAAAATTCAATAGTAATTAGACCTAAGGCAATCAGGACTTTGTGTTAACTTAGTATAAATATCCCTATAAAGGCCATTAAGCATCAGAAAATAATTGACACTGAAGAAGGGAGCAACTTACTCCCGAAATATATATTTGTCGCAATTAAAAAACATAGCATTTTGCAAAATTAAAATCTAATCTAGAAGTGCTAAACACACACAGTAATTTATTTAATATTCCAAAATATGAAAACGACTTCCATAAATCATTAAAAATGTATTACTTTTACACGGTTTATTGGACGTTATATATCTTTATATTATCTTTATTTATAAAATTACTGACGATTTCACATAAAAGTTAGCTTCCTAATTAAACCATATAACATGAGAAACGAAAAAAAACTTTCGTTCATTAAGTATATAAACAGCTTTCGGTTTTAAATTTGACACTAAATTAACATTGCAGTTCGAAAAGCAATGGCTGTAAACGGAATCGTACGGAAAGTTATACATTTTTGAATGTTGAAATTATAATGGAATCGGTCGCTGAATCATACATTTTAATTCGTCAACTTTCTGTGAAAATCAGTTATAGTAAGTATTGCTAATTCTATTGTTATATTGAATTTGTTTGAATTAATTGGTATGTTGAATTTGCCAGTTGTTTGTAGTTCCACTCAAATCTTCGTAAAAGACACGATTTTTCGTTACTACAATTTATATTATTAATGCATATGCGCATTTCGGGGGCTACTTACTCTATTTATCAGTACATTTGTTTGTTTTAAAGATTAAAAATCGTATGTTAAAATCGTTCTCATGTGAAGTTAACTTTTCCGATAAGCTGAGATTCCTGTATCCAGAGGCAGCAAAAACTTGCTGAAGATGGAACACTGTAACGATAATTTTTCGTAATTTTATCAGTATAATGACGAAATTATATTTACTAATGTTTGTATACTAAAAGCAAATCAAAACAAAACATATTGTAGAATCATAGGATGCACATATTGTTATGTATATAATCATATACGAGAACACGAAATTTTTTCACATTCTTTTATACTACCTATAAGTGTTTTAACCGCGGGATTGCAGAATTGGTGTTAATATGCGTAAATACGGTGATTTCAGGGAAATATTGGTTCTTAGTGCCACCCTAAATCTTCCATCTCTTGGTGTGAATTCGAATTTTAAATTAGATTCTGGCATAGAGGTTCATGTGGTTTGCATTAAACATAAGTAAAAGTAGATTAATAAGTAATGAGTAGAGTATATAAGTAAAATACAAGTATAAGTAATTCACAATTAGTTGAAATGCGTGATTGTATAAATAGTTTGATTAAATGGGCGGAGCTTATATCTTAGAAGCTTCGTATGCAGGTGACATTTCTGTTAACTCGATTCAACTACCTTCATCGCAGTGGAATATTTCTATTTTTGGAGGAGATAATATATAATTAATAAAGAATAATTTTTACCGAGACCGATGATCTGGTAAAGAAAAATGTAATATTCGCTGACTTATTCGTTTCAGTTTTCATTATAATTTGCTTACATTTGCTCTTATGCTTATCGTTATCTTATCTTTATGCGAGCAATGGATTTCATAAGTTTTATTGTTCATTATTCATTAAATTACTTTCATAATATTCGTGACCCAAGTTTTCTCGGGATGAACGCCAGAAGTCGAAATGGTTCAAAAATATTGGAAATTGGATTCGATCGTTAACGACATCCTGAAAAATTTGCAGTGCTCATTTCAAACAAGAAGACCTGCATGCGATATGTATTGTTGTCAGATCTTGTCATGAAAGTGTCACAGCCCCTCTTGTCATATGTAAGTATTTTAATTTTTATTAATAATGCTGGTTTTTAGTATTTTTTGTAGGTTTTACCGTTTTATTATGAGTACATATTATAAGTTTTTTTTAAATTTTAATTGAGAATGCTGTTTTTATAAAAAAAATTGTGTGTATTACCAGCAAATATATTAAGAAAACAAATGAGGCTCAATGCTTTAAACAAAGATTTATTAATAAAATCTGATTTCGTTTCATCAACCGTTTTCCCCATAAGATAATCATTATTGCTACATATTAAACAAGAGTAAAGTAATAATTTGCAAATATTTTAACGATAACTGCAGTGCTCATATATTTGTTGGCGTGGTCTGTTTTCAAATGTGGTCGTCCATTCATAAGATGTCCCAACAAAGTGAGCATACAAATCTCGCGTTAAGTAAGCAACAAAATGCCTTACTTCCGCCACAGCCGGTCCCAAGCCCGTCAAAAGGAAGAGAGAGGCATAATTAAGTAGAACAAGTGGTCATGGCAAAATGGTAAAATTTGGTTTGACCTACACAAATTTTATCCGGTGTAATTAGTTTTATATTTGAATTACCTATAAATAATTATTAAATTTTGCTTACTAACTAAATATTTGTATATTTCATGCAGGTATTTTCAGGATACGGTTGATTAAATTATAGTGGCTAGATATCATTTATATTATAAACACAGTCCGTAGTACTATATTTTTGCCCCTTAGTTTGCACTACCTATGTGCATTTTGTAAAAGGGTCCGTAAAATTGTATCAAGATGAGTAAATTTTGAAGAAATTCGGGCGGAGCATTTAGCATAGGTATATCTTATTGCTCTATGTATTGTAGAAATTAAGGCCGAAATACAATACTGCGTGACGGCGATACGTGAGCGCGATGCAATTCTCCCTCGTCGTCACGCAACGCATTCAATTTACAATGCACGCGTTGCGGGGAACATTGATGTTCATATGACAAATGTCAAATAGGTGACGTTTCAAATGAAATTGTTTTTGATTTTTGAAAATTTTTGAATTTGGAATGTTTCTTCGTTTAGCAAATAAAAGCCTTAACTAGGATGCACGAAATTTTCATTCAAAATTCATTCATAATAACCAATGTACTTAAAAAGTAATTAAGGCGTTTGAATTCCAAATTTTATTTAAGTGCCATATTTCATTTGACAAACGTCACGATGCGATGAATTTTCGTTTTCCCGAATATTTCCGGCCTCGCATCGACGCATCGCAATTATTGTATGATGTCGCATACAAACGCATGTTGCGAAAACTGCTTGACATTTGCTGCGATACTGTCGTCCCGCTCTCGTATCGCAGGGAGTTTCGGTCGAGCTGTCAAGGTGACAAGACGCGACGTTTCTAGTGGCATTCATCCAGTAATTTAAACTTAAACTCAAACCCAAGTTAAGACTATTATCTTGTGACTTATGAACAAGTGAACATGATACATAATAATTAAAACAAAAATACAGGACAACCCCCGATCCCCACAATTTGCACCACCCGCCCGGGACAAAAAGAGACGCTGTCGAGCGCCATTTTATAGTGGAAGGTGATGAAGTGTGTGTAACATATCAAACGTTCCGCGCAAAAGCCAGTGCTACCCTTCACCGAAAAGACATTACACTTTCAGAGCAAAATATATCTAAAATCAAAAATAGAGCCAAAATTACGCCTCAGTCGCACGGATCCCGCCAGCTACTGCCAAAAGAGCAGGCGGCAAAAAAATGGAGCACCGAGCAAGTTTCGAATGAAAAATGCCCTCCTATCACCACAAATCAAGGAAATAATAAGTAGAAAATTACAAATCATATTAAAAAGTGGAGACCATCAGTCAACAGAGGACGCTATGGTACAAAAAACGAAAATTCCAAAACCAACAACCACACGAAGGGAAGAGACAACCGACAGCGCCGTTCGCCAGGACGTCGAAATGGAAAGCGAAGGCCAAGTCTGCACCAACAACGAGGTTCAAACCGCACACAAAAACGATGCCGAACGCTTCAAGCTGGCAACCGGTAGGCTAGTTATTAAGAAAAAGAATGTAGTTGTAGCTCAAAAGAATAATATGAACAATTGTAATAGATTTGAAAAAATATGACCCCTAAATAACTCCTCTACTCCACTATGTACTAACACGGCAACTTCAAAGCCATCCTGGTTGCCACCGATTTTTATTAATAATGTATCTCCGCCCACGCTCCGCGTGATGATGCGTAGCTTCCCTGAGGCAAAGTACCGCATCAAATCGCTGTCCCCTTCGTACCACAAGATAGTGGTCGACGAGACGAAAGCCTACGACGGTTTAATGAGCCTAATGCGAGAGAACAAATTAGGTGGCCACTCCTTCACCCCGGCCGCGCGCAGGAAACCGGTGGCAATATTATTAGGTGTTAGCTCTCTGTTCACAGAGAAAGAAATCCTGGAGGATATCATCGAGCAAATACCCGTATTTGTCACCCAGATGACTACCACTTGGTCGAGGCAGAACAACGTGTCCCTCAACCTTTTCAGAGTTGTTCTTGCGGCAGAGGAAGACCTCCGGAAAATTATTAAGATAAAATTCGTCCATAATTGCAAGGCAACTTGGGAAAAGCCCAGAAAAGGTGACCTTACCCAATACTTTCGCTGCCAGAGGTTTGGCCACGTTGCCGCCAATTGCGGCTTTTCCCAAAGGTGCGTAGCTTGCGGACCAGAGCACGAAGGCCAGTTGTGTCCTAGAAAAAGTCTAATAAACCCAAGAGAAGAGGCTACAACAGACCCTACCATGCCCCCAGTTTTCTGCGTCCTATGCTCAAGCATGGGCCACCCAGCTAACTTTTCAAACAGCCACGAGCGGGTTGGCTACCGACGTGACAGACGAGTGACATTTCGATTTTCTTAGCAAAAAAACAAAAAGTTAAATTTAGAAGTATTTCGGCTAAACCACTTTTCGAAAATATTTAAAACAAAAATAGGACTTGCCGTTGATCCCAGAACCTGAAGGAAGATTCACAACCAAACTTGCATTGTGGGATAATCCCCCACACAGCGTCCGAGATATCTAATATAACGGGAAAATGGACAACATTGTGTAGGCCGACCGACACAATGACCGAACAGCCAAGGACGAAAGCGGCCCGGAAGGAACTTCCATCCACCATGATGCAGGCGGAAGACGTGCCAGACAATTCATCGTGCTTAACAAAGGACGTACATCTAATAAATAGTAAGGTTAATGATTTTCTGTTAGCTAAGGGGAAATAAGTTTTTAGGCACAAAGCCCCGGTATCCTCCCATAACCACCCTACTCCTAGCGTTAATCCTTTTAGCGGCTTGGCAAACAACAGACCAAGCGAAGGTAATACGAACGTGAACGCACCAGCAAAAAAAGTTTGGTACCCACCAATCTTCGTAGAGCACGTCAAGGCGACTGTACTAAAAGATATATTAGACAGGTTAACCCCAGCAGACGGTAAACAATTAAGCTACCGAATAACGAGAATTTCAGACACTCGTTTTAAAATATCGGTGGACAAATTAGAAGCTCACGAGTACGTCCTAGATCTAATGAAATCTACCTCCGCTGTAGGGTACTCGTTTACACCAAAAGAAAAAAAAAGTGCGTAGTGGTATTAAGAGGAGTAAGTTCTGACTTTGGATCAGAATCGATACTTGAAGATATTCAAAACCAGCTTCCAGAACTGAAAATCGAAGCTGTGTCTCCGCTTACCACATCGTGGTCGAGAGCAAATAAACTTGACCTTGACCTCTTCCGAATCACGGTCTCATCGGAAGGCGACAAAAACGCGTTAATTAAATTGCGCTATGTGTTGCACCAACGGGCTACGTGGGAACGCCCTAAAAGAAGCGAACTGGTACAGTGCTACCGTTGCCAGCGATTTGGAGACGTGTCCTCCAACTGCCGCTTCAATCCGCGTTGTGTAGCGTGCAGTGACGAGCATATAGCACAGGAATGTCCACGGAAAGCAATGGAGAAACCGGAAATAGCTCCATTTTGTACCATGTGCAAAACACACGGTCATCCCGCAAATTTTTCCGGGTGTCCGGAACGAAAGCGACTGGTAGAAAGAGATAAGGAGATCAAAACAAAAAGAACAAATCTCAGTCCTGAGTACATACCGCATCCTTTTCATCAGCGTAGCGTGCCATTCTCTAATACCCCAGATAATATTCCCTCCATCACTTCCACGGCTACTTATTCTGAAATAGCCAGACAGGCTATTCCTTCACCTCTACCGACATCACCGACCGTTAATCCTATGGATTATTTACAAAAAATAACCATCGACTGGCTCGGGATATCTCCCTGTGAACTCTTCTCTAAAATCCGTTCCTTTCGTCCAGCCTTTGAGTCCACGCCTGATCAAGAAAAGCCAATGGCTCTCTTAAATTTCTACTTTAATCTTTATGGAAGGAAGTAGGCTAATTATTCTCTCCCTCAATATTAATTCGAAAGAGTTCTAAATACAACCCTGATAAAGATCCCATACGGCAGGGCAAAGTGGTTTTCAATGCTCCTTCAGACAAAATCGGCGCTTGGGAGGGATACTTCAGGCACCTATACCGTAGGCGTGAGTCTCCTTACGTAGCTCTAAACAACAAAATTAATACCGAAGTTCAGCTTACATCTGAAGGATATGAAGGTTCTTACCTTATCATATTCTCCAGTTCAAATAAAGCTACTTCTCCACAGCACCCAATTTTTGGCGACTTTTTCACTTCGAAAAAAGAAGTTGAAGAAATCTTCAGTACAATAAATAATAAGCTATCCCATGGTCCCGACGGAATCCCAAACTTAGTCCTCAAAAAGTGTCGGAAAATTATTTCCTCTTTCCTGGCTATAATATATAACAACTTCATCAACAACGGTTACTTTCCCCAACCATTGAAAGATAGCAGACTGATTCCTATACCAAAGCCTAACTGCGAGGGTAGAATTTCCAAGTTCCGGCTAATTTCTTTATTACCGAATCTCGGCAAAATCTTAGAAAAGATAATTCTTCGAAGTTTTAATAACTTTTACTTTCCCCTGACTCCAAATTATCAGTTTGGATTCGAGCGTGAACGGTCCACAGAGCAAGCAATCATGCTGCTACACAACAAAGTCACGAGTAATCTTCAGCAGAAAAAGTGCACATTGGCATGCGCTCTTGACCTTAAAAAAGCATTTGACTCAGTGTGGATAAACGGGCTCAAGTTCAAACTGAAAATATTGTCATGTCCTGTCCCGGTCCTTAGAATCCTTTATAGTTTCCTATCAAACAGAACCTCGCAAATAAAAGTAGGCAATATCACTTCAGATCCCATCCCAATTTACTCCGGGGTCCCGCAGGGTTCTATCCTTGGTCCTTCCCTATTCAATTTCTTCCTCCATGATATCCCTAGACCAAACAGCTCTGACTTAGATTTAATCATGTACGCTGATGACATCCTACTCACCGCCACGAATACACTTCCAACTCTAGCTCAAACCCAGCTGCAGTGCGCTGTGAACAACACCGTTTCGTATTTAAAAAAGTGGGGCCTAGAAATCAATGCAAACAAATCGGAGTTAATCTGCTTCCGAAATGCTAGTGGTAAAGGACACAGGTTAGCAGTGCCCCAAAGTAGACATCTTCAAATTCAGATAGAAGGCGAACTGATTCCTCTCAAAGACGATATAAAATATCTAGGAGTACATTTCAACAACAGGCTGAAGTCAAACAATTGAAGGAAAACGCTAAACAAAGCGAAAGCAGCGGCTGCTCTCATTTCCTCTCTCCTTTCCTCGAAAGCAGTAAGCTCGAACGTGAAAGTACTGATGTACAAAACACTGGTCAGACCGATCATCACCTACACTTTCCCAGCCTGGCTAGCAATGTCACCAACGGCAGCCGAAGAACTCCAAGTCTTTGAGGGAAAAATCCTAAGGAAATGTCTCTCGAAGTATCGACGACCCAACAAGAAATACTTCAAGAACAGAGTGCTGTATAAAGAGACAGTGGTTGTACCTATACTCCACTATATGCTCACAACGAGTAAGACCCACATAGAAAAGTGGAGAGATCACACACTCCGTAGTATCCGCGCACTCTTAGAATTCCCTAATGTAAATCATTCGTATTACCTTTATCCCCTCAATGTCCTCGACCAATACCACCCAAGTTCCTTCAATCCAAACACACCTAATAAACCACAGTTTTACGTTTCATCCAAACCTAATACATACCTGGGTTGAAACCACTAAAGTAGATTATATAACGTCTTCAAGTTAAATAAAAAAAAAAAAACACTTCATGTTAAAAAAAAAAATAAATAAAAAAATCTAAGATTAATCAAGGGAAATAGTGTTAAGCTAACGCCTTCCTACTCTAATTTGCCATCTAACTCAACTCCATGTGGCGGGCACGGGACGTCCATCCTCCCAGGAACCTACTGGTTAGGTACCGACGGGAGGGGAGTATAGACGTCATGACAATAAATACAATTTCAATGCAACATGTTAAAACTAAAATAGACGTAACAATTCTTTAACCTAGAGTAGTTATAAGAATAGGCATAGCATTAGTTTTAATTATAGTTAGGAATAGGATTAGTTTTAGATTTACGTAATCATAAGTTTTAAAATAATTTATATATTAAGCTGTCTCACTAAATAAGCTATAAGAGCGAATGGCATCTCCTAAATATGTAAAACTTCTATCTCTATATGTAAAACATATCCAAAACGGCCAAAGTGTATTTGACAGTTAACAATGTCAAATGTAAAACAGTCATTAAGTTCTCACTGTCAATTTGTTTAAGGTCTCAATAAAGTTTACTTACTTACTATCAGATAACGAAAATCATGTACGTATAAAGTCTCAATAAATAAATATCTATCTATCTCGTATCGCAGTCAGTATTGTATTTTAGCCCTTAGTCATTGCTCGCGAAAGTTGTGTGAAAACTTAGATGCAACGTCGTACCGGCGATAACTTTTAAATGAGTTCATCAAAAATTTGTTTATACATCTTGTATACAATCTCAGTAAGTGTTTCGAACCGTTTCGAAGGAGATTAATTCTTAAATTGGTTGTAGGTCGGAGCTTACGCTGTAATGACTGCGCAAGAGTGTCGACTAAGAGGCTTAATCAAAAGTGAATTGTTGTGCTCATTTTGTAATAAACTAGATGACAATGGCTTAACAAATATCAAGTAGAAGATACTTATTACCATAGAAAATGTTTGGATTGTTTTTTTTTTAGATCTGATTGTTTAAATTGCTGCCAAGCTGATACAGTTTCCAAAGTTATTAAGAAATATCCTAAAGCTGTTTTGGAAGTGTGTACATGTAAATTTGGCGCGTATCCACAAGTTCAAGCATTTATCAAATCCGACCGGCCCTTTAAGTTCCCCAACTTACATATAAAGTACGTGAGGGGGTTGGATCCGATTGTTAAATTGCTTGATGCTGATGGGAAAGTGAGAGAAACTTTGTCTATTAGTAAGTGGAATACAGATACTGTTGAAGAATTCTTTGAGACACACTTGGAGAATTTAGTTGGATAAATTTATTAACGTTTTCGTTCGAGAAAGGAGAATATAAAAAATTTGAAAACGATTTCGAGTGATTTGCTTTTTAATGTTAAACCTATTTGATTGCCTTAAAAGTTTTCTTAAATAAATCTCGCCCGAAGTCGGGCGTATTTCAATGTACTTCACTTGTAATCTTCGCCCGGAAAGGTGGCGTGTTTCGAGTATTATTAATTTTATATCGAATTTAGGTATCTGCATTTTGAGGATAATTCCAGCAATCCATACAGTATCGAAGGCTTTGGCTAGATCAATAGAACATGCGAGTGTTGGAAGCTTTTTCCTGAAACCAGCGTGGACATCTTCAGCTAGATAAATAAGGGCATGTGAGGTTGATTTGTTCTTGCAGAAGCCAAACTGTCGGGTGCTCATAATGCTTTCACCCTCACACGTAGCGAGGATTTTGTCTTTGATCACATATTCAAAGATTTTACTCTCGCAAGGAAGTAGTGAGATGGGTCTATAGGAAGCTGGGTGTGAAGCCATCGTAGTTGTCTTGGAAATGGGAACAACAACCGCTTCTTTCCATTCAGAAGGAAAATAAGATAAGTTAATACAACTATTTATTAGTACGGTTATCGCTTTGGCATATACATCCGGTAATTTTTTTATAATTTTGTTGCTTATTCCATTGCCTCCGGAGGAAACTTTGGGTTTTAGAGATTTAATAATTTCTCGAACATAGTTAGTAGAGACAAACCTGGAGTATGTAGCTGGTGCCCCTATTGTTTCACCATATGCATCAAAGTTGTTTGAAAATCGGAAAGTTACTATAGGAGATTTGGAAATTAAATTCGCGAGTTCTATATTGATCGTGTCTTCTCTAGAGGTTTTTGCTGCATCGGACTCGTTATGAACATTTGCAAAGTAAATTGCACATATGTTGGCATTGTCTTGTTCCGAGTGTGAGTTATCTACGAATGGCAATGATTTTCTTGTCCGTTGTCCAGAAAGATTTTTAATTTGTTTAAAGAATTCGGGACCATACTTAATGTTTTTAATTGTTGTATGGAGTTTGATCCTGCGGTGTTCCTCCAGTTGTTAATCAATCTTTTCATTAACACAGTCAAGCAGTTCCTTCAGGCATACGTGCTTGCGTCCACCTCTGTAAAAGATTTTTCTCAGGTATTTTTTGAATTTGACCAATTCAAGGGTGTTCTCATCTAGAATCAGTACGTTATTTTTGGTGACTATATTTTGGAATGTTGTTTTCCATAGCCTCTTTTGTGACGGAGTTTATATTCAGAATAGAATCATCTATTTCTTGTCCAGTTATATTCTGGTCATGAGGTGGCAATATTGTACTAAGTTTAATGTTATATTCTGGTCATGAGGTGGCAATATTGTACTAAGTTTAATGTTGGTTTCTCGTTTGAAACTCTTCCAATCTGCTTTGGAGTAATTAAAGATGTAAGTGGAGGGTTTATGGTGTATTAAGTCGGGTTTGATGATTAATTCAACAACCAAATGATCAGATTCAAAGTCTAATGTTTTAAGAAGAGGGCTTTGCATATGTTCTGCGGTAAGAAGAGAGTTTGAAATAATAAAAAAATCGATATAGGAGTAAGACGTTAAGTCAGTTCTAGTAGGATGTCTAGAAAAAGGTGGTTTTATATTATATATGTCTTCAGAGTCATTTAACCAGTTCTTGCGACGCTGGCCATTGGAGTTATTATTATAGTTGTTCCAGCTGGTATGCTTGGCATTAGAATCGCTGCCAATTACCACTGGACTATCACTTCCAACGTTGGTAAAGAGACTGTCTAATATACTGCTTGATAGTTCTCTATCTTTGAAGTAAACGGATGCAACTTTAAGCCATTCTTCCCCTATTTTGACTTCAATAATTGTGTTTGTGTGTACAGTATATTTTTGCTTAAAGGTAAGGTAGCTTTTGATGAGAATTGCTGTACCACCTTCGTCATTTCTGATTAATTCATAGTCTTTGAAGAAAACCGTATGCCTCTTTTTCAATCTTGTTTCCTGAAGTAGAACTAAGTCAAGACGTTTTAATTGACGGACATTAATTGTAAATAGTTTGAGTCTAGAATTCATTGAATTCTAGTTGTAAGGTGAAGTTTAACAGAGCTTGTTTCTTTGCTGCAAGTTCTGTCCGTGTATTATAGTGGATTGAAAAGTCCTTAACTTTTTTCATAAAGGTATCAAAGCTGCTACCAAAGCACTCGTTCGTTGCTTTATCAAGAAATGATTTAAATGTGTTTACAGTAGCTGACTTACTATTCTCACCAAAGTTGACAGGTGTAGTGATATGTTGCACCACCAATCAGCAAAAGAAACGCCCTCTTTGATAAGGCTTGACTTTATTTGTGGACTTTGCTTTGAAGTCATGATGTCTCAAAATTTCAAGCAAGATACACTTGTTTTTCCTTCTGTAGGATTTCTTGCCATCTTGGGCAACCCTTGAAATTGGCCGTATGACCTGATTCTTTGCAAAGTACACATGCGATTTCATTTTTTTCAGAGGCGTTACATTTTCCTCTTTCGTGAAATGTAAGGCACTTTACATACCTCGTCTGCATAGAGCAGTTCCTAGCAACATGCCCCACTCCCTGGCAATTGAAGCATTGGATCAGGTCAGGATAGCCCAATTTTTCAATCATGACCCTTTCGTTTAGGAGAAATTTAATTTTGGTGAAGTCGCCGATTTGAGCACTAGGTTCTAGTTTAAGTATGTAAAAGTTTAATTCCGGTTTTCGTTTTGAATTGAATTGAACGACCTTGTCTAACGCATTACATCCCAGCTCTTGCAAAGCATTAAAGGCTTCATCGGTGGAGAAGCCTTCAAAAATATTTTTTAACAAGAGGTTCGTTGTTTTTTTTTCTTATTTCGGGGTATGCGTGAAGGGATTGATTTCATGTGACTAAAAGTTTTAGAATTTCGTTTCTGGTATTTAATTAATCACATTGGATGACACATCTATTCTTGTTGTATCCTTGTGAGATACTGAATGAATTTTTATCTATGCCGCAGTCAATCGCTTCACTTATAAGGTCTTTAATTTTTAAATAACACTGGTCAACAAGGTTTTTGCCCATTGATAATGAGTTGTAATATCAAGAAGTACGTTGTGACTATTCATCAACCATAGACGTTTCACGGCTGGCTTAGTTCGATTTTCTGAGTTATGCTCATGGTGTGTTTGTTGTAACATGTATGGAGTGTTAACGCCGCGCATATCAAAAATTAAAAGAAAATTAAAAATTAATTAGGGAAAATTAAAAGAAGGGATTTTTATAGGGCCTCAAATACGAAAGTTGATAAACGACAATACTTTTAACAATAAATTGAATAAAGAAGAGAGCAAGGCTTGGAAATCCATGGTACAGTTTTTACTAATTTTCTCGGAAATGTGAGAGCTGAAAACTATAGAACACTTGTAAAAGATATGATTGAAGCCTTGCGCGTTATTGGCTGTAAAATGTCCCTCAAAATACATATTCTGGACTCACATTTAAATTTTTTACCTCAGTGTATGGGAGACATTAGTGAAGAGCAGGGTGAGCGTTTCCACTAGGATATAGCAGGCATGGAACAGCGTTATCAGGGGAAATGGAGCCCTGCTATGCTAGCAGACTATTGTTGGACGTTAAGAAGAGAAGCTGTAGATCTCGATTATAGAAGAAAAAGTAGTTCAATTTTACACTTTTAAGATTTATAAATGTATTAACATAAGTAAACTTTTGACTGAGCTGTAAGTCTTTTTATTGATATCCACAAAAAACCCGAGCTAACTAAGGCATAAAATTAATACCACACCACTGTATACGTTTTTTAAATGTTCTCTTAAAATCAGTTGAATTCTTTTCATGGGTTTGCAAAAGTTGTTTTTTTGTTGACCAGTGTTATAAGCTATAATTGGAGGAACATGTTTGAATTTTGCACTTACATTCATATTGTTTTGTAACGGATTTCGCTTAAAAGACTGCTGCTCACTTGGTCGCTCCTCAATAGGTTTCTTGATAGTTCTTCTCGACTTTACTTCTATCCACTCGTTGCTTGCACTCGTTTTCTCCAGGGTGTTCCTCTCAGCCATTACAGTTCCACTGGTTCCGTCTTGCATTATTTCCCCAGCCGCTGGATCATCAATAATCATTGCTGAATGCACTACACTGCCATTTTCACAATCACTCTCCAGTGTTATTTCTGGTTGTTGAGTACCATCATTGCTGTTGCTCGTCTCTTTTCCTGGTCTACTTCATGTCGTCTTGGATTTAGTCTTTCGCTTCTTTTTGTTTTCACTCGAGTCTCTTTCGGATCGCCTAACTTTTTCGTTCTCCTCAATCAAAAGGCTATTGTTCTTCACAAACCTTATATTGTCCTGTTTTATTTTTTTATTTTCTTCATAAATTCTAAGAAGTTCTTCGTTAACTTTCAGACACTCTGAACCAATTAAATTTTTCTCCGCTTAGAGTTTTCTATTCTCCTCTAAAATGTCCTGATAACTCATATTTTTTTCGTTTAAAAACTTCACTTTATCCCGTAGCAACTGGTTTTCACCTATCAATTCATTATTTATTCTAAAGAGTTCATTGCCGTCCATTTCACTATATGTATAATCTAATGAAGCTATCTCTTTTACACAATACTCTTTATATCACTTTGGTCTGTCTCCGTCAGTAAAAGTGTCTCTATGACTTCTCCTTTGAAGGACACTACCACTATCACTCTCTTTTTTAAAAATTAACTCTCTCCTACAAGGTTTATGTCACTATCACTACTTTTTTTTCTGCTTTAACAGATCAACAAATATCTGAAAGCTATGTCTCTCCGCCAACGGTCAAAATCTTCCACGTCATTTTACTCAGGCCTAAACCCAAGTTCAATTTTGTCCACACGCAAACTGCATTGCATTTACTCTTTGGAACACACCAAGTATTTTACTCCTTGAGACGTTTTCACTCGGCCACGTCTAACAGCCGACTCAAACTTGAAGTAGAACAACAGTGTACACTTTTATACGGAGCTGAAATATGGTTGGCACAAGTGCAGAAACGAAGAGTACCCTGGATTGCGTCTCAATACTAGACATAAATTCGGCCTTCCGAAAACAACAAGGATGACAAAAAAACATCCGATCAGGTTGAGGGACAATGCACTTCAGCGAGCGGTGACAATCCTGGAAATCCGCACTGGAGGGAAATATGACGCACGCCACACTTTTCTTTCATGAAAAAATGGGCGAAATGTATTGATCCTGACAAAACAGTGGCTTGTCTCTAACCGAATTGGCTTATTGAAGAGCTGTTGCAATCGGCTGGAAAAGTGAACCAGGTGGCACATAACGATAGGCTAGAATATCATAGCAACGAAGAAAAGCGTACTTGATCCGCTGGGCGCATGGAGAATGCAAACAAACCAGTGATTGACATATTCTGTAGCGCTGTCTGTTTCACACAGGCAGTTTAATTTTTAATATCAAAAACAGCCTTTGCATTTATATTTGTTACTACTACAGGAACTGGTACGTCTTTGACATCTTTAGTAAATTAGAGTTTTGGAAATCAAAGAGTAACCACTTAAGAGCACTAACGCAATGAACAAACTCCCAATCTAAAGTATTCGACTCTTATTGTCGAGATGTTATGGTATTTGCAAATAAAACTAATAGGCGAAAGGATAACACAGCGATGCGCAATGAAGTTCTCATAAGTTTAGTATTCATACACGGTAACATATGTTATTCCATCGGACGAATTATTCTCACATACATTTAGGCTCAGAAAGCTGACATTCGCAAGTTATCCAGACATCTAGGTCTGTTAATTTTAGCATTATATCTTTCAAAGCTCAATTTATTTGCTACATGGGGTATTCATTTTTTGTTTATATGTATTTTCATTTTGGTTTTGATACTGTTGCGCTTTGGCTAGGTGCGCGGCCTGTTTGCTCTTCGAAAATATTAGCAATAGTGAATGAGACACACCCGAATAATTTAAAATTAGGTGCTTGAAATTTTATTCTTAAAAATCACTTAACACGTTACAATTATTTCACTAAATCACTATTTCACTTTTATGAGTTCACCTTTACATTAATTTAGTATTCACTTTTATAATCACTTTTCCTTGCTACTCAATTTCGAATACGATTTTATTTCACAACACTTTTACCGCACTACTTTTAACGCGCACTGTCGCTCACTTCTTTACTTCATTCACAAGACTCCCTTCGCCGCTCGCCGTAGTCGCTTTTATATAACTGCCAATCATAGAGGTATATACCTCTATGCTGCCAATCAACCCAGAATGTGGATCAATGTGGATTGTTTTCGTGTTTACGCGCTGAGTCACTTGCACACGTATTTGTTGTACTCAATGCACGCAATGTGTTTATGTTATGCCTTCGAGAATTATCAATGTACTGGTAATTGAAACTTGTTTACGACTTTTCTCTTAAGACGACTACAGTGGCGCGTGACATTATTTGAACATGTCACAATATGATTCTCACTACGCCTGTGTTTGAACTTCTGCGCTGTGAATTTTTCCACAAATCGAAGACATAGGTACGTAATATCGGGTTCTGTGAAGTTGCACTTTTAAGGGTTCAATTTTAAAATCTTAAGAGTCATTCGAATATCCAGACTTTAATGAATATGCGTAGTATTTACAAGTTCGTTGCATCGTCAACGTTTAGAAATGCATTTGCATCTAGACCGGATAGGTTTAGTCCTATAAGTATTCCAAATCGGTTCCCAAAAAGACACCTATGTCGTATCGGATGTTTTAATATCGATTCTATGTACGACAGCGATTCATGTACGTTCCGTTTGCGGGTTCCGCTTTGGTGATATGAGAAAAAATAACCGTGTGCATAAGAATTATTGAAAAAATGTATTTCAATAAGTGGCTTAGACAAGTGAAACTTACGCGGGATTACAGTAACTTTACAATGAATATTGTATATAGATTTTTAGATTAATTTTTCAGATGAGACGGTACAATAAATCGACGTTTTTTTTAAATATAAAGTATTGAGCGCTGTGAGGCTGAATAAGATTCAGGCGTGTCAGCATTTAGTAGTTAGTAAAAAGTTAAACTAACTGCTGGTGCGAATAGTAAGGATAATAAAAAATAATTATTAAAATTGCAATGAACTTGTTCAATATATTTACATACTGTACAGTTTGAAATTAAGAGAGTAAAGCCAATGATCAAGTAGAGATGCGTGTGGAATACATACCTACTCATGCAATTGGCTTTCGTGAAGAAAACTTACAAAGTCTGTCACATGGTTACATTAAATGTTTAAGGTATACCCTATCAAAGAAGATAGGATAGGTATACCCTATCAAGAAAAGGAATACCATTGTGTTGTAAGATATACCAGTTTAATAAAAGAATTAATCGAATCGAGAGTTTTACTATCATTTACAATGAGGGTAATACGTTATGTATTCTGTATTTACGATTGTGTTATAATTTCTTATTCTTATTTCAATTTGATTAAAAAATTTAGTAAAGGGTTTTACTTTAATTTTAATGGGGTCAATACCTTTAAAATTCGCTTTTTTACCAAAAAAAGGATACAAAAAATAAACGAAATAAAATTAATTCAAAAAAAAAAACAAGAAATTCATGAATTTCGCTCACAGTCAAAGATCTCGCGAAGTTGTTTCTAGAAAGTTTCAAAATGAAAACGCCAATTCTGATTACCTTGGGAGTATGTTTTTTTTTGAAATTACATTTGTTAATCTCGTAACTGTTCCATCAGGCTACCATTCATCTTATACGAGCTCAGACAACATTATATCAACTGGTCGACCTGGAGGCTGGTAGAAAGTTAACTTGACTTTTTGGTCATCGGATCTGGAATAGTTTTCAGAAGGACATGATGGCTTCTCGCACCTTTACTTGCTTGATTTGTACATGTTAATTTCAGTGCAGTTACTAATCAAAATGAATACCGAGGTATTTTACAGAAGATTTATGCGGAACCCGTTCTGGGCTGCCGTCAACAGCCATAACGAGGAAAACTTTCCAATTGCTTTTCAGATCTTGACTGCCCACACAAAGTTTAGAACGAAACAAAATAAGTTGTTGTTTCGAACTACCGAAGGTTTTCTGTCTGCTGCATATATTATAAATGTTGTCAGAAACGCAACTAATGACTGCATTAGCGAGATACTCATAGTTGTTCAAAAGGTTTCAACGCAGTTACTGTTCGTTGGTGTAGAACATTCAAGTCTATTTAAAATCAGGCTTGGGTACTAGTTTTCACATATAACATATTTCAGTACACATACAACATTCGCATCATGGCGATGGGGTTTCGGGAAAATTTGTCCTGGAGGAGTTTAAAAAGCTAGTCCATATAGCTAAACGGCTTCGAAGGTATTTTCCACGTCAATAAGGCACGCTTCAACACATTAAATTAATCAGTTACCAACAGATATCTGTAATCACCTTTGTAGACTCGAATGCCTAGCTCGGAATCTGAACTGCAAAATCCGGCATTAACTTCTAATTTCACGATGTGTGTCCTTATAGCATTGTTTCGTATAATTTTGAACACTGCTGATGTTAGGCAGCAAACTGGCTGGTAAGTAATAATTTTGTAAGAACGAAGTTGCCTTCCGTTTCGTTAACATCGAACAAGGTAACACTTTTGGCTTTTGACATTCATTAGCATTACTATTACATTATCATCGAAAAACTCCTCAAACACATTAAAATCAGCCTCCTTAACATTTGAAAAGAACGGTAACCGCAGATGCAAAAAGCAGTCCTGAACTCAAGACCCTTTTTTTGTGGTAGGGAGGTGAAGGCTGTTTAAGCCCTGAGTGTGGACCTCTCAGACTAAAATAAACTACGATACCTGAGCCTAACACGCCTCAAGACAACATGACAGGATTAACCAGATGGAAATTTGTTTCAGCTTTCAAAAGGGAACTCTGGAAAAGATGGACTAAGGAATATCTTAGCGAGTTGCAGCATAGGTATAAGCAGAAAGACGAAGCGGCTGATATACGACCAGGCATGATGGTAATTCTAAAGGAAGGAAACATACCAACGCTAAAATTGAACTAAATGTTTTGCCTAGCTCAACCAAAGCTCGACCAAAGCACTGATTGCCTGAGAATTGAAACAGTTTGCACTGACTTAGAGACTTTTCCTAAGCCACCCTGCAATCTTTACAAAACTCAGGAAATCATCGTGCCTGAAGGCTCCCAGCCTGTTGTAGGAGGTACTTCAGCAGGTTCAGAAGTTTATGAGTAGCAGTTACTCCGAAGTATTAAAGTTATCTTTTTCCATCATCAGCTGTTCAAATTTTCGGCTCAAGTGGTAAAACCATTATCGTTAAGCTGATTTATCTCTATTTATAGGATATGATAGGGCACTTATGGTAATATATTATTGGGATTTTATTAATGTGATGACGAAAAAATGACGATGATTGTTTGAATACTCGATTCGAATTAAAAAAGCAACATGGGCTTTACATTGCTCATAGCGAGCAAACATTGATATCTTTATTATAATAGTTCACGTCATTTTCACACATTGATGAGTATTCTTAAGTAATTGGTGTTGAACTTTGTCAGCTCGGACACGAATTTGGGCTTAGGACCTTCTATATCTTATACCTCTCTGCAGGAAATACATTTACTTGAGTTTAATGCAAGCAAAAGTTATTTTTAGAACCAAGGCAAGCCAAAACTTGCCAAGGACTACAGGCGGCAGACCTCTTGTCTGCTAAGTTAAAAACCCTGGGACGCATAGTTAATGGGTTTTGACTCAGCTGTCTTACACCTAAGACCCTTACACTGTCACTCTTCCAAGCAGATGGAAAACTTAACTTCAGACTAAGAGTCCGTAATCAATACCGACGCCCTTTAAGCAGTTAAGACTCTTGAGCTGAAATTGACTTCTATGTCTATCCACAACTCATTCGAAGCTTCAAGCTAGAGTGGTTTTTGAGTTGGAAATTTTTATGGTATACACAGAAATGGCAATTAGTAGTCGTAACGCCAAAATACAAATTCGTTCAGGTAAAAAGTTAGCACTAGTCTCTAACCAAGCAGCTTCACAGTTAGTTAGCAAGGCGAAGTGAAGATATTTTTGGTCCTTGAGCACAGGGGTGTTAGAGGATCGAAATAATGGACGAATTAGCAAGAACCTAAAATCTAGGAATAAGTAAATGAATATGGACCTGATGAGAATTCCATAGGTTAGTGACTTAGTGCTGATGTTGACAGATTTTGTAAAGAGAATCTTACTTAGCCAGAATTGTGGCATATCGAGGAGAATCCACATGATGTTAATAAGAACGACCTATACTAGACTTGGAAGTCTATATGACCATCAGTAGGATGAGTTCGAGCTAGCATTATTATGACATTTTAGGATTTTATATCATCATGTGTGGACCGTGCTTCAAAGTACTGATGATATTATCGCAAACTAGTTCCTGCTTTAAGTAGTCCTATGGTAGTGAAATCTGTACTGCCTAACGATCGGTATGTCATTCAAGACATGCAAAGTACGCATTGTACATCTAAAAAGGGTACTTAAAAGCGGGAGGTGGCATGAGATCGAATAAAACCATGGTCGATGGCAGGCGCTCCCATACAGTCAGGTGAAACTGATAGCGACAATGGCGAAGTCGAAGTAATCCTCTCAATCGAGGTTGGAGCATATTCAATTCGAAGCGAGTTAAAGGCAGGATGGCCGAATGTGATGAAAATATTCTGAGCATAATTTTTACACGTAGTGTAGCAAAAATATTGTATATGTAAATGTAGAGTATAATCTGTTAGCGATTGATCGATCGTGAAGAGGACTTAGTTCGTTGTTCATGCGACGAATGTTTGTGCTCCTGTAAGAAGTAAGTTTTACTTATTAAGTGCTGTGTATATTTAGTATAGTTTGGTTGGCATGGTTGCATGTTATTTGTTATATTTGATAGTGGATAACCAATATAAGGGTTTACCGTCCGTGATTTAAGCAGTGGTGTGAACTAGCGTTAGCCGGAACCAAGATAATGGCGATCTTTCTCTGATGCATGGGTATCCGCATGTGAGATGGAGATCCCCCTTATGCTGGCATGCTAGTGTTCCACCGGAGGAGTGATGGCGAATCCTCCTCCACAACAATTGTTATCCAGTTATTGTTTTTATTGTTCTCCCTCATCCACAACCATCGCGCAATGGCACTTAACGGCTCCTTTATTTTACATCTTTTCAGGCCTTTCCGACCCCCGAATCCTACCTTTATCAGCAACATATTTCTGAATCTTTAGACAAACTTTGTATTTTCGATTAACATACGTTAAAAATATGTCTATCTGCATTGAATTTGTTTTTCTTGGAACGTAAATTGTGTCTTGGGTATCTTAAAAACGTATCAAACGTCTGAAATTATTTTTCCCCTACTGTAAAATTATGCGGAGAAAATGAATGAAAATTATCTTGATCCCAATTCTTGGTACTTCAATGTTCTCTTCCTAACGTAAACGTTGCTAGACAATTGACTTGTCAATTAAGATAGATTACCATTTGCCAACCATTGATTGACGCTGGACTATATAAAGCGATGATAGCGACTACAGTAGCATCGGAATGTTACGGGAAGCGTGTGACCTTATTGCAGTACAACAAATTGACTTGCTTACCAATTCCTATGGCAACGATTCGAAGCAAATTAGTTTGGACTCATAACTTATATGACCATTGGCTAGATTTCATTTTCACAATGCATACAACGAGGTAGTTTTTGGTCCAACTAACGGAACGGAACAACTATTCTCTAATAGCCTCCACGATTTTCTAATCTGTATTGAATCCGTTACTACTGATAATAAAAATCAACTATCGTGCAATAATAGAATTGTATATGAATTTCTCAATGCTGACTATAAAAGCATAAACAATGATCTTGAAAAACCTCCTTAAATGCCCGACCTTTCAGCATGTTGTTTACATATTATATATTGTTTATATTGCTAAGCTAACTCAGCGAAGACTCATGGGTGCGGAAGTTCTGATCAAATATTTCGAGTACCTCGATAGTGAATTTAATATTTAAAGAAACGTGGAAAGAGCTCAAGCTGATTTCGAACACGCGTCCCTGCCGCTTCTCATCAGGTGCCAACTCACAGGCCGGGACGCATCGATTGGCACTACCAGCTTAGGTGGATGTCGACTGGTTATTTACTAGTTATGAATATTGCTCTACAGCTTTGAACTTTTCCTAAATTCCAAATTGCCTTTGGTCTGGCTTTATCAATTTCAGAAGTTTATGGTAGATCAATTTTTCCATTTTCACTTACAACATTGTAAGTGATTTATACCCTTGCTAAGCTAACTCAGCGAAGACTCATGGGTGCGGAAGTTCTGATCAAATATTTCGAGTACCTCGATAGTGAATTTAATATTTAAAGAAAGGTGGAAAGAGCTCAAGCTGGTTTCGAACACGCGTCCCTGCCGCTTCTCATTAGGTGCCAACTCACAGGCCGGGAAGTATCGATTGGCACTACCTTCGATTGGCGAGTTCGAAACCAGCTTGAGCTCTTTCCACCTTTCTTAAATATTTAATTCACTATCGAGGTACTCGAAAAACTTGATCAGAACTTCCGCACCCAAGAGTCTTCGCTGAGTTAGCTTAGCAAGGGTATAAATCACTTACAATGTTGTAAGTGAAAATGGAAAAATTGATCTACCATAAACTTCTGAAATTGATAAAGCCAGACCAAAGGCAATTTGGAATTTAGGAAAAGTTCAAAGCTGTAGAGCAATATTCATAACTAGTAAATAACCAGTCGACATCCACCTAAGCTGGTAGTGCCAATCGACGCGTCCCAGCCTGTGAGTTGGCACCTGATGAGAAGCGGCAGGGACGCGTGTTCGAAACCAGCTTGAGCTCTTTCCACCTTTCTTTAAATATTAAAATAATGTTTTCATGTTAAAAATTAAACATACAAACACATTGATCAAGAAGAAAAATTGAATTGTCAGTTTGTATAAATTTACATAAATACTTTCTAACTAATAAGAACGAAAACCCTGAAAATGTTAGCTTCTGATTACATACCGTGCTTGTTTTTACCAAAAATATAGATGTTTTGCAATTTGGTGTTCAATTTACCCATTCTCCGGTCAACTGCAAACGAATTTTCCTCATTGTGGTATGTTTTTTAAGACGATCGGCATGTCAAAAGCCCAAGATCTGTGAACCCACGTTGCATTTACGAACACTAATTCGTTTCACACTGCCCATATTCTTTTTTAATTTGAGGCGTATTCCAAACCAATCCATAAGTGTTATCCAGTTCAATTTGCGATCATCATGCTCCGTCGTTTCTTTCTGTTTACCGCTATATTATTATGCACTAAATAAATATTATATACATAATTATGCATTAAATTAAATTAAATACATTATAATAAGCATTATATGACCAGTTTCTCTTTAAATTTTTAAAAAAATATATAATTGTAAATTCATTACGATGAGGTCTCCGTGGAAAAGACTAATTGAAAAGACTAATTTGTCTTTTCTCCTTGTTTCTTCTTTGTGGGTTACTTACTAATCCACAAGCAATTTCTGGATCCATAAGTACTTGTATCAACAAAAACTTCAATGCTGTTTTACTTAATTGATTTGTGATAAGATTAATTTTTCCGAAAATTCGCATCAGGTTTACATTCGGCTTTCGAGTAGAAATCCACTCGGTACGTTACATGCGATTCCTCCTGTTTAGTTTGCAGCTTTCGCTGCAAACAGCAGCTTGCTTGCTCATAGAGGAGTGCTAAAAGACATTAGAATAATATATTAGCATTATTGCGATCCACTGTTCATGTGGAATAAGTCAACTAAGCCATCTGAAACAAATAACTTCAATGCCTAACAAAGGATGAAGGAACTGAATGTTGTGAATATCCAATATTGGTAACATTTACACTTTTCGCTACTTGATGCTGGGTGCGTATCATTTCGGACCTATTTTTCGCGTCGTAGTCTCTTTTCAAGATATACAGATGGATAGTTCTGGAGTACTAACTGGGCATTGATTTTTAAAACTTTCGCGATAAAATCCTTGGCGCCACTCGGCGTTCGTTTTCGTATGGAACACTAGAAAGACGCACACAGAGAAGTTAGTCTTTCACGGAATGAAATCCGCAGTTTAGCTCTTTGCTGGCAACCAAACGTCTAGCTGAAGACAGACTTATCATTACTTGTAAGTCACCTGTTCCCCGCATTTTCCCAGACATGCGAAGCCTACGGTTTGCCGGGATTTAACTGATACCACTGAATGTGTCCTTTGTTTATGACCTAGATGTTTGCGTTTACTTTAAAAAAAACTCAAACACCCGAAGTTAAATGTTTAAACCGTTCTTAATTATTTCCGATTAATGACAAACTTGTCAATAATACAGTTTCTTTCGCTTAACAACTACCTGACCTAGAAAATACAATTTAGATTGCTATTTGCTTAATTAAGTGATCTGCATAAACATGTTTCTAATGTGGTCATCCAGGGATCCCTAAGCTAAGAACGGTCAATTTCGGGGTAAACAATAGGATAGACGTAACTGTCACTGAATTATCCGCCCTTGCTGGCAAACTTTAAGCTGAATTACTTGAAGTAGAATAAAAACATTTTTATTGAGGCAGACAAAACATTAATTTACATTTACATTAGTTTTCTTAAATGTAACATTAATGTTCATGCGACATCTAGGGTAATCTAGATTTTTCCGCACTTTTTCATAATATATTTCAATGACATGAACATTTTGAACTCAAGCTTAAGGGGTTACTCGGGCGAAAAAAAGTCTATTTTCAACAATTTTCTTATGCATAAAAAATAAAATTTTTCATTCAAACTTTTAACTGTCTTAAAGATATACATTTGAAGAATAATATTTTTAAGAATAATAAAACTCCGCCATTGTGATGTCATTTCGAATTTGACGAAGGAAAAAAAAGAAGCGAAAATTGCATTTTTGGCAGACATTTTTGCAAAAAAATGAAAATTTTGGTCAAATTTTCTCTACATATTTTGTTTTTTAAATAGTTGTAATTGAAAGAAAAAAGAATCCTTCGTCCAAATTCTTGAGAATTGTATTTCAAATACCAGTGTGAAATTTCATCAAGATCGGTTAAATAATTTTCGAGAACTTTTGACAACCAATTTTGATAACACAGTTTCGAGAAAAACGTGTTTAAAGTTTTGAGTAACAATAAACCTGGGGGAAAATTTTTTTTAACCAACATTGAATCGTCGATTCCTGGGCAATAAAGTTAACAACCTGCAGCAGCTGCAATATCCAGTGCATCCCTTTGCTCCTGTCTATGACGAATCCTAGCTTCGCGAGTCTCGCTTGCAGATTTTTTCTCAGCTGCGCACACATGGTTTTCATCAGCATTTCGGGCATATTCGTGGGAATTTTAGCCAAGTTTCAAGTCCATACCATGCATAAATAATAATAAAGCTGATGTTCCTTCATGAAAAATCCAAGCAGCGACTAATGCAGCAATATTAACGATTTTTGAACCAGCAGGAAGTTTTTTTGGAGTAATCTTCCAGATTAACTGGTTCAAGTTTTCATTATTAGTTAACTATGACTTTGCATTCGTTTTTTCAACACTCTCATTTTCTAGGTCAGGTAGTTATTAAGCGAAAGAAATTGCATTATTGATAAGTTTGTCATTAATCGGAAATAATTAAGAACGGTTTAAACATTTAACTTCGGGTGTTTGAGTTTTTTTTAAAGTAAACGCAAACATCTAGGTCATAAACAAAGGACACATTCAGTGGTATCAGTTAACTACCGGCAAACCGTAGGCTTCGCATGTCTGGGAAAATGCGGGGAACAGGTGACTTACAAGTAATGATAAGTCTGTCTTCAGCTAGACGTTTGGTTGCCAGCAAAGAGCTAAACTGCGGATTTCATTCCGTGAACGACTAACTTCTCTGTGTGCGTCTTTCTAGTGTTCCATACGAAAACGAACGCCGAGTGGCGCCAAGGATTTTATCGCGAAAGTTTTAAAAATCAATGCCCAGTTAGTACTCCAGAACTATCCATCTGTATATCTTGAAAAGAGACTACGACGCGAAAAATAGGTCCGAAATGATACGCACCCAGCATCAAGTAGCGAAAAGTGTAAATGTTACCAATATTGGATATTCACAACATTCAGTTCCTTCATCCTTTGTTAGGCATTGAAGTTATTTGTTTCAGATGGCTTAGTTGACTTATTCCACATGAACAGTGGATCGCAATAATGCTAATATATTATTCTAATGTCTTTTAGCACTCCTCTATGAGCAAGCAAGCTGCTGTTTGCAGCGAAAGCTGCAAACTAAACAGGAGGAATCGCATGTAACGTACCGAGTGGATTTCTACTCGAAAGCCGAATGTGAACCTGATGCGAATTTTCGGAAAAATTAATCTTATCACAAATCAATTAAGTAAAACAGCATTGAAGTTTTTGTTGATACAAGTACTTATGGATCCAGAAATTGCTTGTGGATTAGTAAGTAACCCACAAAGAAGAAACAAGGAGAAAAGACAAATTAGTCTTTTCAATTAGTCTTTTCCACGGAGACCTCATCGTAATGAATTTACAATTATATATTTTTTTAAAAATTTAAAGAGAAACTGGTCATATAATGCTTATTATAATGTATTTAATTTAATTTAATGCATAATTATGTATATAATATTTATTTAGTGCATAATAATATAGCGGTAAACAGAAAGAAACGACGGAGCATGATGATCGCAAATTGAACTGGATAACACTTATGGATTGGTTTGGAATACGCCTCAAATTAAAAAAGAATATGGGCAGTGTGAAACGAATTAGTGTTCGTAAATGCAACGTGGGTTCACAGATCTTGGGCTTTTGACATGCCGATCGTCTTAAAAAACATACCACAATGAGGAAAATTCGTTTGCAGTTGACCGGAGAATGGGTAAATTGAACACCAAATTGCAAAACATCTATATTTTTGGTAAAAACAAGCACGGTATGTAATCAGAAGCTAACATTTTCAGGGTTTTCGTTCTTATTAGTTAGAAAGTATTTATGTAAATTTATACAAACTGACAATTCTACCTTATCTCTAAGTAGTTATATCTCTGCCAGTTTTTCATTGCAAACAAAATCGCTTTTAAGCTTATTTCTTTTTCTTCTTGATCAATGTGTTTGTATGTTTAATTTTTAACATGAAAACATTATTTTAATGTTATTAAATTTCTAACATTAAAATTAACTTAGAAACTTGAATTCTATATTCAATAAACTTGATCAGCAGTCTATTAATATTATCAAAGTCTTGATAAATTTTCTTACGAAGAAAATGCTCATTCATATTTAGACGTTGTCTAAACGGTTGACCTGAAGGGTATGGTTCGTCCGCATTGGAACCAACTTGAATTTTTTTCCGTCCGAAGAAATAATGTATAAATGAGATCAAGATAGTCATGATAGTAGACGACGCGTTTATTAAGCGAGGATCGTGAAAAAAATTAATTTGTAAATTTCTTGACAGTTCCAAAAAATACCCTTGACATCACGTTCCCGGCTGACGGGCGAGTTTGGCTTTTGATGTCCTTGCTCCCTCTTTCTTCTCCGCTTCATACTTGCCCTTTTCTAATCCACTTTTCGTCAGACGTCACAATGTGTTGAATATTTTCCACTTTCTCACGCCTTTCTTTGAATTCGGCAAAACATTTGTGACCATGAAAGTGCATTCTCCCTAAAATTCAGTTGGCTTCCTTCGTTAAAGATTTTATTTATTTATACTGTGTTGGGCAATCGAAGATTGAACTTCTTTTTGCTCATTTTGAGGACTAATAAAGAAACCCTTCGAGCGGTCGATTTGGCCTCGTGTAATCTAGAGCAGATCCCCCAACCCTTTCCGATGCTTTCCTTTGGATCGTTTATATTTGAATTCCCCTCGTTGCCTTGGGGAGTAAGTTTTCTTATTATTTTTTGTATATTTATAGTACTTTTGACTAATAACATTCTGAAGCTTGTTTTATACTATTATTTTTCAAAATCTGCTCCTAATTAGAGGAAAAACGTCTCGTTGTGAAGAGGACGATTAGTGCTTAGTTGTCTAGGAAATATTCTTAATTAGTATTGTTACATGGGCGAATAATGTCATGCGCCACTGTATTTGCCCAAAATGCAAGATGTAAAACAATAACCATAGCAAAAACATGGATCATTCTCCAAGGGGAAAAAGTGTTGCGCGTTCGAGTATCGCGCATTTCGATGACACGATGCAATGCAAAACAATAACCATTACAAATACATGGATAATTCTCGAACGGCTACAACAAGCTCTGCACCAAATGCAGGAGCAACATCGCATAGAAATTGAAAGCTTACGACAACAGTTAGTGCAACCCGAAAGAGTTTTCCAATTAAGTTTCGACCAAGTCTTAAAAAAATTTTCAAGTGTTAAACCTTTTTACGGGAGACCCTAAGATTCACTACAAGAGTTCCTGAACACAGTCGAAAACGTGGCTTCTTTGTGTGGCGAAAATGCAGCGCTGTTACAATTTGGACTGCAGATCATCTTCAAGGAGAAAATACGAGGCACGTCCAGAAAGTAAGTGTACTGGTACACTCACAGTTGTAGGGAATACTTTTTCGACATGTTGGCAACACTGCCGCGTAGCCTGACCCCTCCCCTTCAAAACGAGACCAATCCGAGGTTAGTGTGTTGAAAACTCTTGACGCAGTAGCATCTCTCGGGAAAAATGTCGATCGTATCTCCCGCCAAGTGCGAAATTCGGGCCGTCATTCGCTACCTCGTTGCGAAGGGAAAAGCTCCGGTTGAAATTTATAATCAGGTGAAAACTGTTTACGGTAATAAAGCTATGAATCGTACGAGTGTGTACAAGTGGTGTTGCGAGTTTAAAAATGGCCGTACTTCCGTGCATGAAGATCAGAGGAGCGGAAGACCTTCAATTGTGACTGACGAATTTTTGGAAAAAATCGAGATTGCGGTCCGTGACGATCGCAGATTGACGTTAGATGAACTTTCTGCGATGTTTCCGCAAATATCCAGATCCCTGATACACGAAACAATCACAGAAACTCTCGGATATCGGAAATTGTCAGCGAGGCGGGTCCCAAAACAGCTGACAGAACAGCACAAGTTGAATCGAGTGCAGAGCTCCAAAGAGTTTTTGGAACGCTACGAACTTGAAGGCGATAATTTTCTCTATTCTATTGGTACTGGAGACGAAACTTGGGTTGCCCACTACACGCCTGAAACTAAGAGGCAATCTCAACAATGGCGTCACACCTTGTCACCCTCCACCAATAAATTCAAAACCACAATTTCAGCCAAAAAAATTATGGCATCCATGTTTTGGGACCATAAAGGCATAATTTTGATTGAATATCTGCCTCACGGGAAGACCATCAACGCGGCAAGATAATGTGAGACGCTAAAAAAAACTGAAAAGGGCGATTCAGAATAAAAGGAGGGGCATGCTAACGAAGGGAGTCTGCCTGCTGCACGACAATGCCAAACCTCACACGGCCAACACCACGAAGCAACTCCTGGACTCTTTTGGATGGGACGTTTTGAACCACCCTCCTTGCGGGTGGTTCAAGGACTTGGCCCTTTCAGATTTCCATCTCTTCACTTCCCTTAAGGTGCACATAGGTGGGAACAAGTTTTCAACGGACGAGGAGGTAAAGGGGGAGGTGGAGAAGTGTGCGAAAGAGCTGGCGGGAGACTTCTTCGAGGCAGGCATCAAAAAATTGATCCCGCAGCTCACCACTTGCATCGAGAGGGATGGTGACTACGTAGAAAAATAACTTACTTATGTACAAGTGTAACCAAGTATGTTTTTGTTTAATTAAATTGTTTTTGAACCCTACATAAATTGAGTACACTTAATTTCTGGACGTGCCTCGTACAAGGTGAAGCCAAGTTGGCGATACAACGGCTAGGCGAGGACCTGACATGGGAAGCGGTAAAATCGGAACTGAAACTTCACTACAGACCACGAAGAACGTACAAAAAGCTAATGGACGAAACCAGAACGTTACGATTAGGAAAATAAACTATCAATTAAATGAACTTTATGATTTCGATGAAAATAATCCCAGTAACTATAGCCCAACAAATAATGACAAAAATTTAGTGGATATAATTAAAGACATGCTAAATGGTTGTTACAGAGTCTCTATATGAAATGGTATAACTCTCATTGATGTGATCAATCTGTTTGATGGATTGGGGTTATTGGACGAAAATGACGTGATCCATTATGACTTTAAAAGAAATTTCAAAGACCTTAAGCATAATAATTTTAATAGCAGACAGAATGATAGGGACAACCGACCGAATAAAATTCAACATAACCCAAACAGAAACTTTGAACAAAAAAACAATAATCAACGTCAAATTTCAGACTACATAAGCATACCAATTTTCATAATACCAACTGGACATCTAGACGCAACCCCGAACAACAGAGACAATTCTTCAACAGAAACTCTTTTAATAATTATTCGGGACAGTTCCGATAAGATTTCGGAAACAACTTCAACTATAATTATGGAAATAATCCCAATAACAATTCCGGGAAATGTAACCAACGCTCTTCAAACAATAATCGTATTGAACCAATGGAAGTGGACAACATCCAACAAGGCATAAATTTTTCAAACGAGCCTCGGACACAAAACTCCCAATAGTAGCCCTAACCATCGCAGGAAGAAAACTAGCCTGTCTAATCGACAAAGAAAAACAGAAACTAGTATTTTGAAGCCAAAAATTTTAAACAGGTATCAAGAATTAAAACTAGAAAAACCTCTCTACTTCTCTACTATAAATGGTGTAACTAAAGTCACATCCAAGGCTGTCACACCTGTTCCAGAAGAGTTCCACGTTCAAGGAACCATGTCATGGACGTTGATGGACTTAACAAGTCGCAAATATGATGCAATAATTGGCCAAAACTTTTAAGCACCCCTTAAAGCGAAAATCGACATAGACAAAAAATTCGTAAAAATTAATAATAATAAAATCCCCTTTCAAAATAGTGATTCTTACTTCGTAATCAACGAAATCTGTAATTTTGAAAGGAGCGATTTAAGGAAATTAGATCTTGATAATCTTAATATCGAAGAAGAGGAAAATATCCAAAGACTTCTAAACCAATATTCTGAGTTATTTCATAGAGAGGGTGATAAATTAACGTCCACACACGAAGTAACCGGTGAAATCATCTACCGTCGATCACCCTATATATTCTAAAATTTATCGCTACCGTCGAATTCATGAACAACAAATCGAAAACCAAATAAGAGATATGTTGGAGCAAAATATAATAGTTCCAAGTAATTCTCCTTATAACAGCCTATTATGGATAGTCCCTAAAAAGATAGACAATTCGGGTCACCAAAAATGGCGCAGCGTAATCGATTATAGAAAATTGAACGAAATAACGATCAGCGACAAGTTTCCCATTCCTAACATCGACGGAATTCTAGATAAGTTGATTAAGGCGCATTATTTTACCACTCTAGACTTGGCAAAAGGCTTCTATCAAATCCTTGTTCGACCTGAAGACAGAAAGAAAACCGCTCTTTCTACTCCATTCGGGCACTATGAATATGTAAGGATGCCTTTTGGGCTTAAAAACCCACCTTCAACTCTTCAAAGTTTGGTGAATTCCGTTTTGAGGGATCTCATTAACAAAATCTACGTCGTCTATCTAGACGATATCTTAATCTTTCGTACATCCCTGGAAGAGGACATTCAAAGTATCAGAAATGTATTTTAAAAAAGAGTAAAGGTAAAAAGGTATAAAAAAATGACTGAATTTTCAGGACATATCCTGACTCCGGACGGTATAAAACCAAA
This sequence comes from Stratiomys singularior, assembly GCA_954870665.1. Lineage (NCBI taxonomy): Eukaryota > Metazoa > Arthropoda > Insecta > Diptera > Stratiomyidae > Stratiomys > Stratiomys singularior. The sequence continues at coordinate 77,759,342 of OX940880.1, read as the reverse complement.
CCCAAATAAAATAAAAGTTATTCGAGACCTCAAATTACCAACGACAACAAAACAAATAAAATCTTTCATAGGTACCACAGGATTCTACAGGAAATTTATTAAAGATTATGCCAATGTAGCCTACCCCATGACGATGTATTTGAAGAAAGGAACGAAAATAACCCCGAATAATCCAGATTACATTTCTGCATTTGAAAAACTCAAAGATATCATCAAAAATCACCCCATTCTAAAATATCCCGACTTCAGCAAAAGATTTAAACTCATAACAGATGCAAGTAACTTTGCTCTTGGTGCAGTCTTAACGCAGTAAGGTCATCCTACCTAGTATGCGTCCAGAACCCTCAATGACCATGAGGAAAACTACTCCAAAATCGAAAAAGAGTTATTAGCGATTGTATGAGATACTAAATATTTCAGGCCATACCTTTTTGGGAAAGAATTCGACCTACAAACCGACCATCAGCCAATAAAATGGCTTCAGGTGAAATATTCAGGGAAGGATATAAATCAAAGGCTTATCTCTCTAGGGGAATATGATATGAAAATAGATTATATTAAGGGAAGGGATAACAAAATAGCAGACTTTTTAAGTAGACTGAACACAGAAAAGAATGAAATAAATACGACCACGAAATGCGACATTGAAAAGCATTCAAAAACTGGAAATTTGAGTTTTTACGGAATGACCGATGAAAGTCTACACAATTTGAATGAGCAGGGCAGCATTCTTGAAACCGAAAATTTGGGTCTCACTTCGAATGACAGTGTCAAAGAAAAGGTTAACTCATACGAAAATGAAAAAAATTTGGGAACTGAAAATTTGAGTTCCATTTTTGTCGAAACACCTCATAATGAAATAAACGCTTTAAGTGAATCTCTAGAAAACGAAACTATACACTCTCAGGAAGAGGACAGAAATGATCATATACCTATATCCGAGACAATAGTTAGAACGCAAATTATTTTGAAGAAATCAAAGGAAAAAGAATATGAAAGTGTCTTCGGAAATATAAGGATCTTTGTTGATAAAAATGATCTACATACCCATAGTGTTAGTAATATACTTCGAAGGTATATATGTAAAGGCAAAATAGGAATTCATTCGTTCCTGTCAGATCACGATTACAACAAATTACAACAGGTAATCATAAACACATTTTCAGACAGTAACCAAGTAAAATTTGTCAAGTGCAGTAATTTTGCTGTAGATATAAAGAACGAAGAGGCTTTAAACAAGCAAATCTCACTTTTTCATAAACATGAATCTGGTCATTATGGGATACTGGCAACCTATGAGGGCATTAAAACCAGAATATACAACCCAATTCTTCGAACACAAGTTAATAAGATTATAAACAGAAACCCCATCAACAAAAAATTTCAACTAATGGAAACACCGTCCACTACAAACGAGCTCATTCACGTAGACACTTAGGTAAACAGCAAACATAGTTTTATTAATTTTATTGGCAAGATTTCGAAACATGCCATTACTTTTTATCTGGAGGATAGCACACAGACAATAATCGAGAAGCTCTGACAATCTTTAGCCATAAAATGCAAGGTTAAGAAGTTTATTTTCGATAACGAGTTCAACACTAGGAATATAAGAGAATTCTGTTTATCGGAAAATATCGACTATCATATAACAAAACCCAATAGTCATACAGGGAATGCAGATGTCAAACGGCTAAATAATACGTTAACAGAACGAATAAGAATTTTAAATATCGAAGAAAAACTTCCTATTAGGATACAAATGCTGAAAGCAGTAAAATTTTGCAATAATACCTATCACTCAACTATTAAAGCAACCCCTCAAGATGTAGAAGAACATAAAATTGTACACAATATCATCCGTGATAGGTTGAAACAAACAAAGATCAAGGTTATAAGAAAAAGAAATACAGTTCGGGAAGACTATGACGAAGAAAGAGAAGAAGGTTTTATAAAAAAATATAAATCCCTTCGGCACAAAGAACAACCCAAATGTAACACATATTGCATACTAAAATTGTAACTGAATATACCAATGTGGATATACTTAAAATCCATGTCGCATGCAATAAATCATGCAGTTACTTTTGTATACAATTTTATTACATAACATACACTCATCAAATTACTCATATGACATGAGCATACTGACCTACAATACAATTCAATCAGTCTACACTAAACATGTAAACAGATATCCAAAACAAATTTGAACTTGTCGCATGATCATAAATCATATGAAGACCACACACGTGATTCATAATGAGTTGTGGTCAAAGACTATTTGTATTGGACAAGTGTCGAATTGCATTTTTATTTATTGAGTGTGAATTGAATGAGGTCAGGTTAATGCATTAAAGAAGAATGCATATGACTAATTTTATGAAGTGTGAACTAAATTGGGTCAAAATATGTATGTGACCCATGATAAGTTTTAGGTCGTAAGAATAGTATTTAAGCTGTACATTTTGCTAAATAAAATCAATTCTGAATCAGATACTAGACTAGACAATAATAGAGTATTATTCTCTTAGAATAAGTTTGATCAGGATTCTGTCGCGAGGTTATTCTTGCGACTTTAGTAAAAACGGCGTAGTGGATAAAAATCGTTTTGATTATGTCCTCGCCATCTTATCTGCGGCTAGGCCGCTTGCGTAGGTAAATATATAATATTATATCAAAAAAAAAAGGATAACACTTACAAGCAATAAAACATACTGTAGTCAATTGCCACACGAAGACCAACGAGAAGAGATAACATTACATGGCGATCCTGCAACACACGACCCTGCGAATTTAGCTGTTGCGAAGTTAGCTGATGGAAACGCTGCAACACACGACACTGCGAAACACGATTCTGCAGATTCAACTGGTGCGAGACAGGAAGCTTGGGAAGAAGAACTAGAAAGACTTTTAAATCGATACGGAGAAGGCTTCGAAGAATACGTCCCGAAGACTACTGGGAAAACAGGTTTTAACGCACCTGCGTACATAGCAACACCAATTGGGACACCAGATTTTAGAGGGCCCAAACCAAGGCACATAAAAGAACTCTACAAAAGACCACATGAAAACCTAATAGTAACAAAAAGAAAACGTCACCCAAGGGGAGGTCTCAAAACCAAACTAAAGAAGGCTAGAGCAGAACTACATCAAGTCATCAAACTAACGCATGGTGAATCACGGAAACTTCTGCAACAAAAACTACTCGCTCTCAAACCAACACAATCAAAATGGGAAATAACTGCGCAACAATAAACAAAACCGTTATAGAGGAATACGAACAGACGATTGCAACAGCAGCTGTGTTTCTTATAGCGATAATTTTAATATATTTTTACAACAAATACAACAAAAATTATGTTAGCAAAAAAATTAATAGGAATATTGTAGTATAAAAACAAAAAAAAAATACATTTATATATAGAATATGAATTTAATCAAATTGAATAATTTTATATATGGACAAAATAAAAAAAATAGTAGGGGATAATGAAAAAGCCTTGCACAATTTAAAGAAAAGCTCAAAAAATTTATATATGTTCGAGACCTTATTAAAAAAAATAGAGAATTTAAGAACACAAAAAGAGGAATTTAACTCTTTGCTTAAGAACATATCTGAAAGCAATTCTGAACTTTTAGATCTAAAATTAAAATTTAGAGCTGAAGCAGCCATCCTTGAAGGAGAACTCTGGCTACAGTTAGGAAGACAAGGATATTCCAAACAGGATATAGAGGAAATTAAAATTGAGGAGACTTACATTCAAGAAGACTTTGAGCAAAGCCTATCCATCCTAGAAGAAAATTTCACAATGGCTGACTTTTCAATAGAAACAGCAATAAAAATAATTCCTGTTTTTGAAGGGAAACATAAAGAATTGGATTCCTTTTTAAAAATTGTTGAGATAATAAATTCTGGCCTCAACGCGAATGGTAAAATACTTCTTTTGGACTTCGCAATTAATGTCAAGCTAAGCGCTTCAGTAAGACTCTCACTTAATGATACCACTATTACCTCTTTTGAAATTTTACGCAATGCTCTTTCAAGCAAATTCAAAAATAATAAAACTATCCCACAAATCCACACCTTACTTGGCAATACAACACAAAGAAAAACAAGTGTTACAGCCTATAAAGATAAGGTTGCATCCCTAATATGCGATTTGAACCAGTTACAGATTCAAAATTTGGGAACCCAAGCAACGGAGAATGAAAAAAAAGTGGTTGCGAACATCAATGATGGATACGCACTTACAATCTTCAAGAATGGTCTGAACGACCAATTAAAAAATACAGTTTTCTCCGCGAGACCCAAAACTTTTAGTGAAGCTGTATCTTTGGCTCTGGAGTTGGAAAATTCTGAGCAACAAATTATGAATAAGACAATGCACATAGACTCTAAAAAGAAATACCATAAATATAACCAAAATAGCAATGGTTATAATAGTCGCAATTATAATAGTAGGAATAATTATCGTGACAGCAGAAACGTTAGTGACAATAATAGGAGAACGTATAGTAATAATGATAATAGGAATTACAGAGATAATAGAAGAAACAATGAAAATAACACAAGATACAAAAATAAAAATAACCCGAGATATTATAACGGCAGTAGAAAAAATATTAATGTTATATCGGATCAGGGAAACTACCAAGGAACCGGCGAGGATGTGGGGAACAACCTCCCGGTATAGAACATAAAATATTCAAAATAACCAATACCTGCACAAATTTTATAATGCTTTTTTGTCATAATGCAGGTAGAAATTTGACATTTTTAATAGACACGGGTGCCGACGTGTCAATTTGCAAAAATAATGTTCACAAACATATAGATTATGATATTAGAACTAATGATAAAATTAAATTAACTGGTATAACCAAGGAAGTTACTACTTCTTTAGGCACTTTGGATTTAGAATTAATAATTGGGGAACATAGATTAATTAACTCATTTCACATTGTAACCGATAATTTTCCCATAAACACAGATGGTATCATAGGAAGAGATATACTCGTTAAATATATGTGCAAAATCGACTATGAGACATATACCATCTTATTTAACGTTAAAGATGAAGAAATTGTGTTACCAATGAGTACTAGAAAACCCAACAATTATCGAATAAATGTATCCGCTAGAACAGAAGCGATAGTACCGATAGATATAACTCTTGATGAAGATAGCATACTGCTGAATACTGAGATACAAAAAGGTGTTTTTGTTGGAAACACGATTATACCCGCAAAAGGTATCCAGCATGTAAAGATTTTAAATACGACAGATAGTGATATTACCATAAACAAATTCAATGCAGAGATTGAGCCTTTAGGAAATTATGACATACTTGTAAGTAAAAAGGAAGTATACAACAAAGAACGCTTTGAGAGATTGCTAAATACGATCAGCAAAGATAATCTGGATAAACCATCAATGGAAAGTTTGTTGAAAAAAATTGAAGAATTCCAAGATGTATTTTACTTGGAAGGGGAAAAATTGACAATGAATAACTTTTACAAACAACGTTTGCAAACAACAGATAGAAGCCCTGTTTACATAAACAACTATAGATTACCTCAAGCCCAAAATGAAGAAATTCTACGACAAGTTAAGGATTTAGAAACAAATGATATCATTGAACCATCTGGTAGTCCTTACAATTCACCACTTTTGGTAGTACCAAAAAAGGCGAGTGATGGCGGACAAAAATGGCGATTAGTAGTAGATTTTCGCAGACTCAATGATAAAATTGTTAATGATAAATTTCCTTTAACAAGACTAGAAGACGTTTTGGACAAATTAGGTAGGGCAAAGTATTTTTCCACCTTAGACATGACCAGCTCTTTTCATCAAATTGAACTTGAGAAAGAGTCTAGGCCATTAACCGCGTTTTCAACAAACGATGGGCATTATCAATTTAAAAGGTTACCGTTTGGCTTAAAAATATTATCCAACAGTTTCCAGAGAATGCTAATCATAGCACTCAGTGGTTTAAAGCATGAAGCTTTCCTCTATGTAGATGATATAATGGTATTTGGATGTAGTATTAAACATCACAACGACAATCTTTGTAAAGTATTGCAAAGACTACGTAAGCATAATTTGAAATTGAATCCAGGAAAATGCCAATTTTTGAGATCGGAAGTTGTATATCTGGGACATTTAATCACCAACGAAGGTGTTAAAACTGACCCATCAAAATATCAAACAATTAAAAACTACCCGGTACCAAAAAACGCAGATGAAGTGCGCAGATTTGTGGCATTCTGTAACTACTACAGGCGATTCATTCCAAATTTTGCCGAAACAGCTAAATGCCTCAATGCTCTTCTAAAGAAGAACATGACTTTCTTTTGGTCTGAAGATCGCCAAAAAGCCTACGAGACATTAAAATCGAAACTTATTAAACCACCCATTTTACAATACCCAGATTTCGAAAAACCTTTCATAGTGACAACAGACGCATCCAATTATGCTCTAGGTGCTGTGTTGTCTCAAGGTGAAATTGGTTCTGACCTACCGATATCTTATGCAAGTAAGTCATTAGCAAAACATGACATCAATAAACCAATAATTGAGAAGGAACTCTTAGCAATCCATTGGGCTATAAATTTTTTTAGACCATACCTCTATGGTAGAAAATTTGTGGTAGTCACTGACCTATCCACTGACTAATATCTCTGCTTAGTCATAAAAATCCTTCATCAAAATTAACGCGAATACGTGTAGACTTATCAGACTATGATTTCACCATAGTTTACAAAAAGGGCAGCATGAATACTAATGCAGATGCCTTGTCTAGAATCGAACTAGATTCAGACCTTCTTAAAGCAATGATACCTCCGAACACTGATGAAAGTGTTAAACGAAAATTGTTAATAGTAACCAGGGGCATGGCGAATAATATGAAATATAAAAATAAGGTCAACAACGAATGCACCAACACTCAAATAGAATCTGATCAACTCTATTGTTGGGATTGCACTAGTTTGTCTGACATTACGGGTATACCAAAATTGAAATTTACTATGTTGCAGAATAAAAATGATAGAAATAAAATAGTACGTACTAATAAAGATATTGAGGTGTATTATAGCAATAAATCTGATGAGAAATCCGTTTCCTTCAATGAGAAGCTATCAAATACGAATGGCGCCATACAATCAAATGAGAGCAATAGCGATAAGCCTGATTTGAAATACGTTTCAACATTAGAAAAGCTATTGAAATTCGCAAAGAAAGAAAACATAGGCGAACTCTCCCTATCTGATAAAGATGATATATTTAAATCCATGGATAAAGAAGAATTTAAAAGAATATTTAATACGTTGCAACAAAAGAGAAAGCATGCTAAACTAAAGATATTAATTTACAAGCCGCCCAAAAGAATAACTGACTTAAATGAACAAACGAGGTTGATTCAAGAATATCACAACACACCCCACGGAGGACATTTTGGAGTACGTAAAACATTGCTCAAGTTAAAACAAAGATTTTGTTGGAAAAACATGAACGAAATGGTAAAGTTACATGTTAATAATTGCAAAACTTGTCGTATAAGTAAACAAGTCAGGCACACAGCCGAGAAAATGATAAAAACCGATACACCTTCCACAAGTTTTCAAACAATAGAAGTAGACACTATAGGTCCACTTAGAATTTCTAACGGTTATAGATACATATTAACATTACAATGTGAATTGACGAAATTTGTAGTAGCATTCCCTATAGAAAATAAGGAAGCACACACAGTAGCAATAGGTATAGTCAAAGAATTTATTTTGAAATTTGGACACTTTAGTATATTAAAAACAGATTTAGGAACTGAATTTACAAATAAGTTAATGGGTGAAATATGTAAGATATTAAAAGTTAGGCAGATATTTTCAACTCCATACCACCATCAGACCTTAGGTGCAATTGAGCGTAACCATCGAGTGTTAAATGAATATATGTATTCTTTCGCTGATGATTACGAATGGGATAAATGGATACCATATTATACTTTTGCCTACAACACTACTCCCCACGTAGATACTAACTATTCTCCTTATGAATTAATATTCGGTAAACTTCCAAGTCTTCCAAACGAGATAATTGAAGATAATAACAAAATTTACGATTTGGATAATTATGCAAATGAGTTAAAAATTAGACTGAAAACATCTCTATTAAAAGCACGAGAAATGATTGAGAATGTTAAAACAAAACGTGTCGAGAAACAAAAGTATATAAATCCTTTGAATGTGAAAATTGGAGACATGGTTCTTTTAAAAACAGAAAACTGCAAGAAACATCAACCACCCTATAAAGGTCCTTATAAATTATTAGATGTTAAAGATAGCAACATATTAATAGACTTAAATGGAAATCAAAAATTTGTACATAAGAATAACGTAAAATTATATAAATAAAATAATGAACGTCTAAAACTTATGTTAATTAGTTGTAATATAAAATGTCTATAATTAGAGTAAATTTTATGATTCGTCTTGATATATGAATTATAAATTAATATATAAGACTCATCAAAATAGGGTGGAGGTGTAATACATATTGCATACTAAAATTGTAACTGAATATACCAATGTGGATATACTTAAAATCCATGTCGCATGCAATAAATCATGCAGTTACTTTTGTATACAATTTTATTACATAACATACACTCATCAAATTACTCATATGACATGAGCATACTGACCTACAATACAATTCAATCAGTCTACACTAAACATGTAAACTGATATCCAAAACAAATTTGAACTTGTCGCATGATCATAAATCATATGAAGACCACACACGTGATTCATAATGAGTTGTGGTCAAAGACTATTTGTATTGGACAAGTGTCGAATTGCATTTTTATTTATTGAGTGTGAATTGAATGAGGTCAGGTTAATGCATTAAAGAAGAATGCATATGACTAATTTTATGAAGTGTGAACTAAATTGGGTCAAAATATGTATGTGACCCATGATAAGTTTTAGGTCGTAAGAATAGTATTTAAGCTGTACATTTTGCTAAATAAAATCAATTCTGAATCAGATACTAGACTAGACAATAATAGAGTATTATTCTCTTAGAATAAGTTTGATCAGGATTCTGTCGCGAGGTTATTCTTGCGACTTTAGTAAAAACGGCGTAGTGGATAAAAATCGTTTTGATTATGTCCTCGCCATCTTATCTGCGGCTAGGCCGCTTGCGTAGGTAAATATATAATATTATATCAAAAAAAAAAAGGATAACACTTACAAGCAATAAAACATACTGTAGTCAATTGCCACACGAAGACCAACGAGAAGAGATAACATTACACAAATTTAAAAAACATTATCTAACATGTATTCATGAAAGCAATATCAAACGCCCTTTAAAACTTTCAGATAATTCTGGCGATAGGGATTGTCTTTCTATTGGTTCCCTTAGTCCAAGGGAAAATCACGATAGAGAAGATTAACTCAGAATTGGGAAATTCAAAAATGAAAACCGACGAAGTCGGATTGGTGAGCAAATTTAACATTGTTATCTACCCCAATGAAGTTATAAATATCCCAAAGAGTTCAGAAGAAACCACAAATTCTCTATTACTCGGTGTCGATCGAGACATTACAAATCATCATATGAAAAGCGTGAAAAACTTAGTAAGTACCTTGATCCCTGGTAGATACAAAAGGGCATTAATTCACTTAGGTGGAAACGTACTAAAATGGGTATTTGGGACAATGAACGATCTTGACCGACACGACATTGAGAAACACCTAGAAAATATTGATAAAAACAACCATCAGATGATAGAGACTGTAAAATAGCAGATCAAAATAAACGACAACTTATATAAATTATTTACCCAAGCATACTAATCCAGGAAATAAGAACATACGACATCGATTCTACTAAACTATCACAGATTAGACCCGGCATAGCTACACACTATAACGGATCACTTATATTTGCAAAAAAATTCCAATAGAATTTCGGAAAGTTTATAAAAAACTATTAATTACAACACCAATTACAAACCACAAACAGATTGACCAAGATATAGAGTTTATATTCGAATAAGATCATAAAACACATATGTATGAAAATAATAAAAATCTCAAAGAACTTAAGATAAGAAAAAAAATTGTATTGCAGTTTTGTTAAAAATTATAATGAAGAATATTTAGAAATAGAAAAAGATGTCTTAATTTGTATAAAAGAAATTTTAGTAATCCTTGTGATGAAAGGAAGTTGCCTTTAACTGGAAATTACTTTATAAGCTTTCAAAAGAATTTACAAACAAGATAAATACATTTAAAAGTCATTTAGTAACATCTGTAAATAATACACTCGATTTGAATAAAATAGCATTAACTTTTGAAGGTACCGTTTTAACACAACAAAAGAATATAAAAGAAATCCAAGTAATTAAATATCAAAGGACTGTGAATATGGGAATCAGATCTTCTTCAACCATTCTTGTCATTAGAATTATAATCTTTGTATACTTCTTTGAAAAGAGGAGAAATTTCAAACTCGATATAGAAAAAAGAATTCGGGAGAATACCCACTCTAGCGGGGGAGGAGTTACGTTGTAACCAATACCCAAATGCGACGCCACGAATTCTATCGTGAACGCATCAATAAAATCAAACAAAGAACTTTTGAACAAAACGCTTTATTCTTTTTAACGTAGAGTTATAGCAAAACACAATAATAAAATCCGAAAACTGTTCCCACCTTTTGAACTACAACCTTTTATTGCCTTTCATTTTTCACACTCTACACTCGATATCCTTATTTTTATTACATGCAATTTTGCATCTCATACACGTCCTTTTTCCGTTTTCTAATTCTAATAGTTTTATGAGGTTGTCGGTATCTTATTTTATAAGGATAATACAAATCGCATTTTATATATGCTTTTAAGACATAAGGATAGGATAAATAGTATATAAGTAATTAAGAACTTCTTATAAAGGTAGTAGAGAGTTGAACGGACAAATAATAACAACTAAGTCCGATTTAAAGACGTGTTTTTCTGAAACTACAATTTTAGTAACAAGTTTCATTTTGCAGTTTAAATTAATTTGACTTCAGTGAAAACGTAGTTCTGAAGAAGTTAGTTGGAAGAAGTTAAGTTCGAAGTTTTTTTCCCGGTATAAAATTAAATTAAATAACCTGCGCGTTAAAAGTAGTGCGGCAATCAAATAGTGTTAAAGTTAAATAAAAGTGTACGCGAATCAAAGACGTTAATAGTGATTTTGAAACAGTGCTAATTAGCCTTGAATTTAGTGAAGTGAAAATTTAATCAAGTAAAGTGTTATCGGAGTTTATTGAAGTGACTCAGTAAAATTAATAGACAATTTTAAATTTAGTTATGTTTCAATTGCAAGAAATTTTAAATTTACGAGGGCAAAAGGCCGCGCACCTGGATAAGCGCAATAGTGGTGTCAGAAGTGGGAATATTCTTGCGATAGTGAGGTGAACACAATCGAACCCTTAATAAAAAAAAATCGCCAACGATTGTGGACATTTTTGTGAACTTTTACATTAAAGTCAACTCGTGAGAAAAATGCCGCCGAAAATCAACATTTCCACCGAACGAAGCAAGGCTAGATTAATCACCGCGTAAAACGAAGCGCTGGCAGCGGAAGGGATGGATTCGGAGTCTCCTAAGCAATCAACCGAATTAAGGGAGAAGCTCGAGCGGCAGTCAATCGACTTAAGCGAGAACCTCGATCGGCTATCGATTGCGTTAAACTAGCTTGACCGGCAATCAACAGACAGGAACCACAAACTAGACCAGCAATCAACTGACTTGAGCCAGAAGCTCGACCAGCAATCCGAAGACTTTAGCGAGAAACTCGACCAGCAATCAGTTGACTCAAGAGCAGATCAAGAGCAGAAAGATCATTACAACAACATTTCAACACAGAAAGTGGTCGTAAGTGCCGACACTGACGCACCAAAATCATCCGAAAGCATCGTATGGGCCAAATTTGAAGAAGATCCTGGAGACCAAAGATCCTAACTTATTGAACCAACATAAACACCGGCGCTGCGTAATCTAATTTTAGGACGGACATTAGTAAGAACAAATAAGAATGGATGCGTGCCGGTTAGAGTCCTTAACACCTCGGACTCAGTTTCACACATCAAAACTGGAGATATTGTCGGGAGCTGTCAGCTTGTCTCTACTGTAACATCTTTGGAGGTGGGAGTTAGTGGTGAGTTAGTGTCCACCTTGTTGGGGCCAACCAAGTTATCACCAGAGCAGTTCAAGGATGCCTGGGAATTGATGAACAAATATCGCGATATTTTCTCGACTAGTCAAGGCGATCAAGGACGAACGAGTATGGCGACTCATATTATAGACGCTAAGCCAATTCGGCAAGTACCAAGACAACTCCTATTAGCCAAGCAAGGAGAAGTGAGCGCAATAATTTCGGTAGTGGAAAAACAAGGAGTAATCGAGCCATCAATTAGCCCGTGGGCCTCACCTGTTTGTGTCGACTACAGACGTCTCAACAATGTCACGAAAAAAGACAGCTACCCGCTTCCACGCATCGGCGACATCATGGATACAATGGCAAATTCAAAGTGGTTTCGTACTCTTGACCTAAAGAGTGGGTCCTGGCAAGTTGAAATCGATAAGAAAGACAGAGAGAAAATTGCATTTTCATTTGGTACAAACCACAAATTGTACATACAATTTGTGGTTTTGCCGTTTGGGCTTTGCATTGCTCCAAAAACATTCGAACGTTTCATGGAATGTGTACTACGCGGTTTAAGCTGGAAAACTTGCTTGGTGTACCTGGATAACATCATGGTCATAGGGAGAACGTTCGGCGAACATATACACAACTTGGAGGAGGTGTTTTCAAGGCTACGACGGGCTAACTTGAAGCTGAGTCCAGGGAAGTGCACACTTTTCACAGCCGAAGTGAAGTACCTGGGACATTTTGTATCGGCAAAAGGCGTGAAAATTGATTCCGAGAAAATAGAAGCTGTTAGAAGTTGACCGAAACCTAATAAAAAAACAACTTCGAACTTTCCTTGGACCAACGACCTTTTATTGCCGATTCGTTTGCAAAAATAGCCAGGTGCCTCTCCTCCATCAACTCACAGAAAAGAATCGCTCCTTTATCTGGAGTGAGCATTGTCAAACAGCTTTCGAGATGTTGAAGAAGAAGCTCTGTGAATCGTCAATGCTAGCATACCCCAAACTAGGAAAAATATTCATAGTTGATCCCGATGACAAATTCAATGGGATTTGGCCCGTACTGTCAACGCAGGGTGACGGTAGAGAAAAAATAATTTCATACAATAGCCGAGTTCTGCCGAAAAATGGATTTAACTACCCGGAAAAAACTTCTGGCTATAATCGAAGCAACAAAGCAGTTCAACATGTACCTATATGGACAGAAATTCGTCCTACGAACAGATTATGTTTCGCTGTGATGGGTGATTCATTTCAAAAACACGGAAGGGCAAGTTACTACCTGGATCGATCAAAATTAGTGGGGTCAAGAAAAAAATTTTTTTTTTTGGGTTGGGGGGGTGAAGGCAATTTACGCCCGGAGTGTGGGACTCCTAGCAGCGCATGCTACGAGACTACCCACTAAACACCCCCCCTGTCAAGAGATCCTAGCCTGGAACCGTTTGACACATTACTTCGGGCTAGGCCTCTTTTTTACTTCGCGCTAGGGCGCCGTCAGTCTAGAGAAATCTCCCTCCAGCGGGAGGGGACAGGATGGAGGAGAAAAGAAAGAGAAAAGAGAAAAAAAAACATTAATCAGCTTGACAATTACCAAAAATACTTTTTCAATTGTTGAATATCTAATTAGATGTCAATTGAGGTCGTCCAATGTACGTGAAGCGCAAAATTTTGGATGACTTATTATAGAAAAGACTGCATCCCTAGTATGAGGTTTTATTAGAAGTATAGAACTTTGAAATGATATCAAATACAGATAAATTGTTTTGATAACCATGAAATTGTTTTTATTGGAAAGATAATTATCTCTTCCATTTGTAAATGATTTAGGGCATATGAGGAAGTGTAAACAAGAGGTCAGATTTTCGACTACTCGAACCATTCATTGGGGCCGTATTACGCCAATAACGGGACGAATGACGTTTCCCAAAAGGGCAAGTGTCTCAGTTGTGAGCAAAAACGAGTGATTTGACGTGCCCCCACAAGAAATTGTCTAGCGATGTTAAATCACATGATCTTACGCGACAGTTCTTCACAGATCCAACACGAGAAATTATGCGCTCATCAGATGCTTCTTTCGAATAAGTCGATGATTTCACGAGTTTTATGCCAAAGTTGCGGCATCTAATTGAAGTCAGAGGGCGCCTGCATTGCGATAAGTAAAATCTAGAACCAGAAAAGTCATTAATTATGGCGCTATAGCGGTTACTATCGACTGAAATGTTATTCCCAGCAGCATTTTTGAAGACATAGACCAGCGGTTCCAACCGTCCATAAAGCACAGCAAACAGTAACTTTAACAGGATGTAGTGATGTTTAGGATGATTTGTGATCAGCGGTAATCACCGGGGGCTTCACGATGACTTTCACGATGATTTTCTCGAACAGAATCATTTTTGTTTCCAAAGTTAGTTTGTAGAGGTAGGTTGTATGGTTGTAGGTAACTAACCATATCATAACAGATTTAAATCTATGTTTCTACATCAAAGCGTATATCTGCCTACTGAGTAGAAACAATTTATGAAACTCAGTTGTGGCAGCACGTTTTGCATTACGTTAAGCCACATTGCAGCCACAAAAGTTGAAATGACATATAGAAAAGCAATATTCATAAAGGGATGGTCATACTTATGATTCGAATATCGAATGTCTCTGAATCTAATTATTTATATATATTTCACTATCTTAGTGCAAAGGGGATAATTCCACATATTCTTTCGTCATTTTATTAAAAGAAGGACGAAAAATGTTGTTCAATATTTTTATAATACGAAGCATAACAAGTGACGTTAAATTGTTTTTCGAAAGTGTTTCAAGACTGGATCGGACATTATTTATTGGCTGAGTTTCCAAAATTAATCATCATAATTCTTGTCGTTGTATTTTTTATTGTCTTTTTTAAAAGCATAAATTAAACAGAGGGTTACTGGTGATACTATTTTAAAGTATTCATAAAGAAATAGTCTGTAAAGCCCGACTGACCTTACTGAGGACTTTGTCCAGTTAGTAGCTTTGTGGATAAGAAGATTTTGGATTATTCAATTTTTATTTAGAATTCGTTTTGATTGCTTCGGCAATAATTATTTGTTCTAGAAATTCAGATTTTTCACTCTCAAAGAAATTCATATTTATCACTGTAAATCGTCAAATTTTCTTTTCTACGCCATCCAAGATTTTATTTAGTAAGAGTTTATGATGGTCTTAAGACATATATATAAATACAATTATATCGTCCACATAAACAAAACAATTTTTTTTCCAATATTTTGTTAGAAAATGGCATCCATTGCATTCGTACGTGTTCACGATTTATTTCACGAACGCATAATGTGTCTTTTCTTTTGTAAGCGCCTTTTATGTAGATATGATTGGTACGTTCATTTATTTCTTCAGTAAACATTAAAATTAAAATTTATATTTATATTTTATATTTATAATTTATATTTAATATACTTTCTGTACAGTTCTACTTTATCTATCCAATTTTAAAAATTTCATTATCATTAGTTAATAATTTTATTGTGCGCTAGAGTTCTGTTTAATGTATCAACATTAGATAAATTGGTTTGTGGGATCCTTGCACTTGAATGGCTGATATTCGGCCCAAATATACTTACTTTTTTTTGGTTTGGGGGTGAAGGCAATTTACGCCCGGAGTGTGGGACTCCTAGGAGCGCATGCTATCCGACTACCCACTTAACACCCCCCCCCCCTTGTCAAGAATCCCTAGCCAGGAACTGTTTGACACATTACTTCGGGCTGGGCCTCTTTTTACTTCGCCCTAGGACGCCGTCAGCGTGGAGAAATCTCCCCCCAGCTGGCAGGATGGAGGAGGACTGCTGGAAAGGAGACCCCCCTAGACCCCGCACCCAAGGTTATCCATGGTATCTTGCCACTGAGGTCCATTTGTCGAAAGTATTCAGTATTCCTCCGACCAGATTGTCTGGAGAAAGTTCTCCCATTACCTCCCACAAGTCCTGCCGCATCCTGTTCCACCTTCTACAGTTGAAGAAGGTGTGACATGCGTCGTCTTTCTCCTGGGCAGAAAATGCAGTCTGGGGACCGTGATTTACCAATCTTGTGCAGGAAAAACTGAAAATACCCATGTCGGCTAAGAAGCTGGGTAAGGTAATAATCAGTCTCACCGTATCTTCGATTTAGCCACGATCCCACGTCCCCTATAAGGCGGGCAGTCCAGCGGCCATTAGAGTTGCCTTCCCAGGACTGTTGCCACTCAAGTATTGTGCGCTGCCTCTCCTCTCGGTTGACAGCATATCTTGAACCCTCCACTTTTTGGTCATAAATTCTCTGTCGCTCTCTAGTAAGGAGGGCGATCGATATCACTCCTGCGATTAACATTCCCAGTCTGCGCTGCTGTGTTCGACTGTGCGCTCGGCGACCAAAGCTGCTATATCATCTGCATAGCCGACCAACCGCAACTCATCTGGCAGCTCAAGCCTCAATAGCCCGTCATATGAGACGTTCCAGGAGTCTGGTCCCAGTATGGAGCCTTGCGCTACACCAGACGTTATCTCCATACTGCGCCGCCCATCTTGTGTGTCATAGAGCAGACTGCGGTCCTTTAAGTAATCCCTCAAAATCCGCATCAGATACCCCGGCAATCGGAAAAAATTGTCCAACGTGCCAAGAATATCCGACCATCTGGCGAAGTCGAAGGCATTCCTGACGTCAAGCGTCACTAGCAAGACAACTTGTTTGGAATCAGTTTTGTGCGCTTCGGCTCGGCGGACTGCATTCACCACTTCCATGATGGCATCGGAAGTAAATCGCCCTGCTCTAAGGCCATACTGCCGCGGAGATAGGTCCCTTGCAGCACGAATTGCGTCAGTGAGTCTTCCCTTGATGAGCTTTTCGAACACTTTCCCGGCTGTGTCCAGCATACAAAGCGGACGGTATGTAGAAGGCAGCCCGGGGTCCCCTTTCCCCTTGCTGATCAATGCGAGCCTCGCCACCTACCAGCGAGATGGAAATACACCTTCTCTCAGGCAAGCGTTAAACACATTGAGCAGGAAGTCAGGACAAACGTGGAAGACCATTTGTAGCACCTCGGTTGGAATGCCGTATGGTCCTGGTGCCTTTCGAGCTTTCATAGAAAGCACCGCATCCTCCAGTTCATCTTTTGTGAACAATGGACATTCCACTGAATCGACCTCGTGGGTAGCATCAACACGGACAGGATGAGTTGGGAACAGCGCCTGCACTATGCCGTCCATCTTCTCTGCTTGAAGTAAACACGTCTTCCGTGAGGTGCCGAGCTTGCGCCACACTAACTTGTAGCCGAGTCCCCATGGATCCCTGTTCACATCGTCCACAAGTTCTCGCCAGCAACATGCCTTACTCTCGTTGATGAGTCTTCGGAGTTCTTTCCTCGCTGATCTGTATGCTGTTGTCCTATAGGATGCTTCCTCTACGTTTCTCGAGCGCTGAGCTGCACGTCGAAGTCTGTGACACTCGCCTCGTTTGTCTGCGATATCTTTTGACCACCAATGTACGGCAGGCCTGTCGTGTCGAGGCCTCCGTCGAGGCATAGATGAGCTACAGGCAGAAGTGATGAGGCTCATCGTTAACTCCACCATTCCCTCGACTGGAGCCCCTCTCCTCCCGGAAGGGCTCCCGGATGTCGTTGCGCCATTCAGAATCACATCGGCGAAAGTCTCCACGTCCATTTTTCTGATGTTCCACCCGGGAGTGAAAGATCGTTGAGACGAGCGAGGAGTGGTATCGCCGATCTCAAACGCAACGTATTGGTGGTCACTTGCTGAATAATCCTCGAGTACTCTCCAGTTCAACGTCGTCGAAGCGAGGGACTCCGAGGCGAATATCACATCTGGGATTGTTCCTTCGCAGCCCCAGCGCCGGAAGGTCGGTACATTACTAGTATTTAAAACCACCAACCCAGTCCTCGACGACATGTCCAGAATGCGTTGCCCTCTGGAATCGGTTTGAGACATGCCCCACTTAATGGCTCTGGCGTTGAAGTCTCCTGCTACGAGTACTTTGCCATCTTTATTCAGAACAACATCCTCCAGCGCGTCTAGTCTCGTTTGAAAAGATGGCATTGACTCATTCGGCGTCAGGTATGTGCTGAAAAACGTTATACCCGTGCACCGAATCCACACAAAACCGTCTCCTCGGCCGTGACCCTGGATCTGGAATCGCATGCTGCCCCGAACCACAACGGCACCAGTATGGGAGTCATCGGAGAACCAGGCTGGTGAGGTCTTATTTCGATGTTGTTTGCTCAGCAGCAGCAGATCAGCCCCCTTTTCTCTGGCGAACTGCTCTAAAAAATCTTGTGCATTGATGCTACGGTCCAAGTTACTTTGAAGGGCCCTGGTCATCACCTCGTAGCTGCTTTTGCTTTTGCTAGTGCCTCTCTAAAGATTGGCCACGCGACTGTACCTGAAACGTGAGGATGCTCTGTTGGTTGAGAGTTAAGATGATTACATAACAAACAGCGCGGAATCTCAACGCACTCTTTTTTCTTATGCCCAGACGATCCACACTTAAAGCAAAGCATATTACGGTCAGGGCCCCTGCAATTCGAAGTGGTGTGCCCGTATCCAAGGCACCTGTAGCATCGAACTGGGATGGCTCGATGGTGAATTCTGCACACCACTCAGCCAATTTTTAGTTTTCCTTTGGCCAGGAGTTGTGGAGGATCTTTCCCCGTTACGTCGAGTATGGCCTACCTTCGCCCTCGGCGAATCTCTGTGGTAAGCTTAACTTTCACTAGAGTTATTTCAGGGAACTCCTTTTGAATGGCTTCTTCAACCTCAGTCGGGTCGGCGATGCAGTCCAGGTCTCTTACTTCCAATGAAGCCCTTGGCTCCAAGGTGGCGACGGTGGCTTTTGCCCCAAGGACGTCCTATATTTTATCGCGGAATATCGATAAGATAAGTTGGAGTCCGCTCTAAACTCGACGAGTAGCCCTCCAGAGCTCGTCGATCGTTGATCGACGACGACGACGACGTCGACCTCCGGCTTCAAATTTTTGCGGATATTGAGTAGAACGTCAGAGTAGCTCCTTCCGTCGGTGGGCTTCACAAGAATGGTGTCCCCAAGGACTCTTTGCTTCTTCATTTCTGGTTTGTCCACGGTATTTGTTGTTTTTTGAACAGGCACTGTTTTTTGGCTAAGCCTGATTCACGTTTTGCGGCTTGTTTTGCCGCCTTAGATAACACGAGTTGGAAGGAAGTTTTCTTTGTGGCGTTTCTTTTTCTGGCTCAACGTTCTCTTTACGCCTTTTCTCCTGTTCGCTCTCAAGAGGGCTAGCAGCAGTTCTCTTGATACTGGGGAGGAAAGGTTGGGTGACTTTAACGTACACCGTTTGTTCTAGATGTTCTTCTTCCAACTTTTTCCAGAGTCTCCTGTAGTGGCAAACTCGATCCAAGAGGTCTTCGAGCTCAAACACTCCATTTTTTACATCTTTACTGATTGTTTTTGATGTGAAACATCTATAGCCGCACGTAAAACAAATTTCTGGCGTGGCGACGCGTTGCCACGCTATATGATGGTGTATATATACAGTCTATATGCAGTAGTGTGTACTGTGTGGCGACGCGTCGCCATGCGCAATCGACTGCGATTCTCTTCCCACTCGATCCGGCGTTAAGCTATCTCTCTCTCGCCACACAGCTCGGATACCTATAGTGTATACTCCATAGTGTTGTTTACTGCGGTACACATAACCTGTGTTTTACTTGAAAACAAATTATTTTTTTTTTAATAATAAAATATGTCTGACAGTGATAATTTAGAGAGTGACAGTGATCAGCCTCTTGCAAAGAAAGCAAAATCACACTATGACACACTATCAAGTCATCAGTAAGTTAATTATATACGCATATAATATACTAGCTTTACAAACTGAAAATAAAATAAATTCAACTGCAATGGACATTATTTCTGGTTGTACTAATCATGAGCAGGAAGCAAATATGAGACAAAAATTACACAAAATGTCAGTGATTGATACAGGAGGTTTGCCATACGAAATCATTTTTGTTATTGGAAAACCTTATATTATTACAACTAACATAGATGTGGTAGACGGTTTAGCTAACGGTGCCGTTGGAAAGCTGGTTCATATAGAACAAAATGATGAAAATAAAGTAACTCGCATATGGCTCGTTTTTCCAGATAAAAACACTGGTATGGTGGCTAGAAGAAAAGCCGCTGCCTTTGTTGCGGAACATAATATCGATAGACGTGCTGTACCTATTGTACGTCGAACTTCAAGTATATCACTCAATAATAATAAAACCATTGTGGCAAAAAGAAATCATTTTCCATTGATATCAGGATGTGCTATGACTATTCATAAGTCTCAAGGAGGTACATATGACGAGGTGGTCTATGAGTATAGTAAAAGTCATTCTATTCCATTACTTTACGTAGCTTTAACACGTGTAACAAGTCTTGAAGGGTTGTTTATATGTAACAGTCAGGATAATTTAAGATTTTATCATGGAAGAAGAGTAGACCCATCAGTTTCAAGTTTACAGCAAGAATTTAAAAGATTATCTTTAAACAAACTTACTACATTGCAAGGACTGATCACTGATTTTATGAACTCTAGAAATAAATTAACCATTTATACTTTAAACTGCCAAAGTCTCAAAAAACATACTACTGATTTACAAGATTCTATTTGTCAAAGGAGTAACTTTTTATTATTAACTGAAACATGGCTTCCTGCAGATGAATCAGTTGACTTACCTAATTTTCATTGTATAGCTAAATTTAAACGACAAAATGTTAGAGCCGCTGGAGTTGCCATTTATAAAAACAACAATACTTCATATATTACTACACTCAACATGGATCTAGTAGTTCAAAATGCTACAGAAGTTCATGTCTCCCAAACATCTATCGGCGATATGTGTGCTTCACATGTTAAACTAGAAGATGGAAGTGAATTAATGATGATCGTCAGAGGCAACATCGAATGTAAATATTACCGAAGTCACTGATTGAACGAATGAAGTTACATAAATTGTTTTTATATTTAATGAAAATAAATGTTTATTAAATAAACAGTCATCATTTTCTGGAAAAAATCGTAATATTTTATTTTATTATTATGCCATATTTAGTTTATATCGCAAT
The DNA here is from genome assembly GCA_954870665.1 of Stratiomys singularior. Classification (NCBI taxonomy): domain Eukaryota; kingdom Metazoa; phylum Arthropoda; class Insecta; order Diptera; family Stratiomyidae; genus Stratiomys; species Stratiomys singularior. Next base: position 77,738,001 of record OX940880.1, on the reverse strand, counting down.
CTGTTCTTTTCAATCATATTACTTTTACAAAATAATGTCGATGTTTCACATCTGCCAGGCGTCCCGTGACGGCTCACATTTTTTTTTGGGTTATGCACGCTCCTGGCATACGTTTGAGGATCGCATAACATTTTGTAGTCAACCGTTCTTCCTCGGAACGGTTCTCCTCGATAACCTCCTTAACCATCAGCTCTTTTTCGCCGACTTTCTCCTCCGGGAGCTTAGGTTCTATGATGTTAGTTCCTCATACTGAGGTCGATTCAACAGTAGCAACCTTAAGAGTGAGGTGGTCGTAAACCTCTGGAGCCACATTTACTACCGGCCCATCACTGCTCCTTCCGCTTGGGGCTGAGTGAGACCGTGGTGGTGAACGCAAGGTTTTTCCACTACGGGCAAACACGCCAAGATAATCGTTATGGTTGTCAGAATTATTTCCATCGGCTCGTTTGTTCGTCTCCTCTGCATTATTCAGTTTGTTCTGTTTGTTCTTGTTGCCCAAAAATACTTAAAAAAGCAAATTTTTTAAATTAATTTTTTTCTTTACAGTTGGTAGAAAAAATTTAATACGGGAAGTTTCAACTCTTTCGATACTAAACAAAGTTTGATACGTTATAAATACCGTTATTTTAAAAGCTATGGGTCTTTAATTTACGAGTTTAAGTACGACTTACTTGTAGACTGACTACATTCATCATTGAATTGCTGAATTGTGATTCTCTGCAAAAATATTCTATGACAATAAATAAATAAAAGAGAGGATATGATTAACAGGAAATATATAAAGATAGTATATCAGATATCAGAAAATTAAATTAAGAAACCATCTAACCAACCAACTAACCATATGAACATAACTAAGAAAACGGGACCAAAAAAAAAGGACCAATACATAACTGAAAGCAGATATAACTACAAGTAGAATTAGTGATAGTTATAGTAGTTGTTATATTTTTAACAGAAAAAAATAAACAACAACTGAAATCACAAATGAAGATACATAAATAAAACTTCAAAATAGATATTAAAATGATTATGCTTACGAAAGGACTTCAATTATTTTCATATGATGACCAAATTCACTGTGGAGACTCATATATATATTAATTTGAAAATAAAACAATAATTTTATCTCTGACCATAGAATATTGTATTTTTATTCATAAACGTATTTCGAACCCTATTGTGAATTCTTCCTCTCAACTTGCTTATGGCGTCAAGTTGGCCTTCCTGGATATTATAGGAAATTCATTAAAACTTATTCGAAAATAATAAAACGAATGATCAAACAATTAAAAATGGACGCACTGCTAAATATTCACGATCTCGAATACTTTCATGCTTTTTAGATGATAAAGACTCTTCTATTCAATGAGCCCATACTACCTCACTTAACAAAATATTTGTGTTGACAACAGCTGCAAATATATATGCTTCCGGAGCCGTGCTTTCTCAAGAAGAACGGCCACTCATTTGTACGAATTAGAACTTGAATGAGCAGCATGCATCAATGCTTCGCGATAGTATGGGCTGCAACACACTTCCAACTCTATCTCTAGTCAGTTCAATATTGTTATGAATCTAAATATGGTTGTAAGCCAAAGGAGGTTTTAAGATATTTGAAGAAAACAATGTTTTTTTTGTTTAACTAAAACGTTGATTTGTCGTTGATTTGTCACCAAAGGGAAGAGTTTCATTTCTCAAAGGCCCAGAGAGGTAATTCACGTAGATAGGCTTTACACTTTAGAAAAACATCTATTCCTGCCAATAATCGACACATTTTCTACACATGCATGTTCTATCAACCTAAACAATCAGGAAAAAGTCTTAAAAAAACATTTCATTCTACACAAGACCATACAGAAAAAAACTCAAACTTATAAGCAAACTTAAAGTGAACAAATATTTCCATATATACCAAAACCAAATCCCAAATCGACTCTTTGTCGTTAAATCGAGTGAGTTAAAATTCATTATTGATTTCCAGTTTATAATTCATGTGAAGTTTTAGTGATTCATTACTTCAAATCATTTCTAAATTTCTCTTTTGAACTTGTCTTTGTTAATGATTTACTCGCTTTTTTAATTTCTTATTCCTTATCTAACAATTTAAAGATGCTCCTCAATATTTTGTCTATTTTCTGTACTCATGAGTCAAAATATGCATTTATAAACATTGCCACTGAAATGAAAAAGGTCCATTATACTTTTGTTGAAAGTTCCAATATCTTTGGTGTCACTGAGATTAATATTTTGATCTCTATTCGGTTACCTTGGTTGAACGGCTTCACTGCCCACCATTGTTCTTTATTGTTCTACAGCTTCCGTTATTGGATAGTTACCTAGTTTCTTTATATTTAAAACGAATAAAGTTGAACCGCAATCTACAAAAGCTTTAATTTCGACTTTATTTATATGAATGTAAGCTGTTAGAAGATTGTATTCCATGCTGCTACCCAAAAATTTCATTCAGTGCCTAAAGCATTTGTATTCACTGCTGTCAGTTGATTTCTAGTTTGGTGAAAATTATATTTGTTATTTCCAAGGGAAAAATCTCGATAATGATTATAATTATGTTGGTTGGAGTTATTTATATAATTTGTATATAACATTTGTATATATATAACTGTGCTTGTCATCAAACAGACAACAAACAAACCCTACCACACCTTCTTCGCATGCGGAAGATGGACCAGGTTGCGCTTGCATTTCTCTGAGAAAATAGGCGTGCTTTCTCGGAAAATTACAACGGGGAAGATCTTCACATCACAGGACAATTGGAACTGCGTGTCACATATCGTTCTTCTTCTAAAGCATGGTATCATAGATCCCATGGCAGCGCAGAGAGAAGGGGGCCTCTCTAACAACAATTCTCTTTCTTACCGTCCTTACCAGCAGAAAGAGGGGTGATGAAGGGCTAGATGATGACAATTCTTGACAGAGAAGGGCTATTTACACTTAGGGCGTAAATAGCGTTTACCTCCCAACCAAAAATAAAATATTAGTATTAACTTCGTGCAAAGTTTAGACTTCTTTTTTTAGTAAATACAATCTGTTCTGTGTATGTATTTTATATACATACACAGAAGAAATTGCTAGCTGCTATTTTCATTGCTTACTGGTGAAAAGTCTTTTGATTTTTGAAAATCCGATATTTATTTTAAATTTCAAATGTCTGTAATTTCCACTTAATTCTGGTAGAGCTTTTTGCAGTTTTCTTGGTGAAATTGGTCGTTTTGTTCCTTTAATTTTCGATAAGTACTTCTACTTCTAACGTTGATATAAGGCCTGCTTTTCTGTTTACCCAGGCCTTGTCAGCTACTCTAAAGATTGTAATTGAGATTCATCCTTGTAGTTTCAAAAAAAGAATTTCGATAAACCTCAAACGTACGGTTTGGCCTCTCGAAGCAACCCGTGTAACGGCATAATTTTGCTTGTTCTACATGCTTTTTTATATTATAACTAACTACTAAATACAGTTGCATTCTAAGCTGCTAAGTGTACGACATCTGCCACCTTTTCCTAATAAGTTGCAGGAAGACGATTCTTCTTGTCAACTTATTTTGTCATCTCTGTTGGTAAATTACATCACGGAGGCGTTTCCTAGATTTCCAAATGTGGGGAACGCAACCCATTGATGTTTTCCTGATTTTTCAGTTTTCCTGTGTTATTTAAGTCTAATCAAGTTCAATTTGAGTTCGAACTTTCTACCGGTTTGCGTTTATATTCTTCTTGTTACGTTAATCGGATATCTGCAATTACAAATCGTGAGAGACCGAGTAAAATTTTCAACTGAAAGATACCACTCTTCCGAAACCAGACGCAGTTTCATTAGTTGTAAACACTTACATTTTAAGCGCTTCGAATCGCTACCTTACTAACATACACGGGTATGAGTATGACAGGCTTACTTATCTATGATGTCTACGAGTTGTAGACACTTATAAAATCAATATTAAATTCTTTTTATTTAGTTCTCACGAGTCAGGCTGAAATTCAATATGAAACCTTTTAAAGGCTAACAAAGTTGATAAATAAATAAACCAGTAAAGTATAAATATAACCAGTGTTTTATATTTTGTTATCGTTCCAATCTTAATGGCGCAGTCGATAGAATGTGCTAAACGAAAAATCGAGTGATTTTTTAAAATATTTGTAGCGTACCGACGCTACTTCCGTGGATATTAAACGTGGATAAGAGTCCAGATTTTTGTTACCATCAATGAAAGTGAAAGAAAGCTGTTTCTAAAAAGAGACAGCCTCAGGAAGGGCCACCAAAATCTCGAAAACAGCAGTGTCCTTAAGAGAGTGAATTGCAGTGTCCTTAAGAAAGGATTAGTGAATAAATCAGTGAATTAATGTGAACGAAATTCCCAAACATTACAAGAATAATAAGGAAGAAATAACATAGCCATGTGGTCCAACAAAGATAAATATGACAAAGCTTTGAAAATCGAGACCCAACAGTGTCCTATACAAAAAAAAAAAAACAAATAATAGAGTAGGGACTCAAAAACTGAAAAAAATGTCTCAATAGCGAAAAGGCAGTTTAGTGCCACGTATAAAAAGAACATATCAAAGCTCTGAAGACCAGAAAATAATAAATCTGGTGAAGAATAAATATTATTGCGCTTATCCAGGTGCGTGGCCTTTTACTTAGTCAACTTTAAATTTTTTGCAAGTGAAACGCAAATTAAAAGCTAATTAAAATTATCTTTTAATCGTATTTGTACACACTTAAATCGTACCCACTTCACTTATTTCAACTAACACTTCAGTAAATCACTGTCAATCTATCACTTGATTTCCTTTGCACGATTATCCACTTCTAAATTTCATTTAAATCGATCACTTCCACTGTTGTACAATTTTATTCCACTTTAACACTCTTTAATTCGGCATTTGTCTCAACACGCACTGTCGTTTATTACTTTTTAATTATAACTCATCGTCTCTGCATGCTGTAGTCGCTTATATATTCCCATCCAGCCAGTCCGGAACGTTCTCATACCTTCTATGTAGATCGTTCTCGGGTTCACGCGCTAAATCATTTGCATTGCATTGTTGTTATTCCGAATCGCAATGCGTTTAAATAATCGCTTAATCCCATCCGAGATTGAACCATGTTTATTGTTGTTGTTTTGGTCGTTATTGTTTTGCATTGCATTGTTATTCCGAATCGCAATGTTTTTATAGAATGGCTTTTCTCTTTCGAGAATGATGCACGTAATTGTTGTTGATGCAATTTGGCAACTACAGTTGCCCGTGAAGTTATTCGAACACGTAAAAATATAATTTTAACCCTCTCAATACAAAATCGAAGAAGTGGACATTTTTCTTTAAAGGAAAACTCGAATACAAAATTAAAACATATTTTTCTTTTTCTTTTGAAATAGAATAATAGGAAAAAAGCAGAAATGGAAAAGTGAGAAAAAGAAACTATAAAAATTTCGAAAGAAAGGGAGAAGTTTGTTCTTACAGAAGCAGAAGGTAGAAGGGGTCATTGAAAACGAATATTAAGTACCCTATCCTTAAATTGAAGGTTTCAAACTTTGAACAAAAATATAAAAGAAAAAGTAAATTTTATAAGTATCAATTATTTAAAATATATTATACAAAATATTCATTTTAAGTTATATTTATAGGAAATATTTGCTTTTATTGGAGTTGCCTTTGAGGGGCTTAACAACGTTAATTTATAAATAGAGACATATTTTGTTTCTTCACATTATATTTTATCAATACTTTAACATTTTTTTGTGAATTTGTAAACTAGATATTTTATTTTGTGAGCGGGATATGTAGCGCACACCCTTTGTTGTAAGGGTGGTTTGGCTCGAGAATTACAATAATTATCGGAATAACGCACGCCGAAGCAACCACCGTCGTTCAAATAAACCCCATAAAATACTTGAACAGCTTGTCCGAATTCGATGCAAGCCTTAAAATTTACATACCTTCATCAACTTAGTTGAATGGGTTAATTCAATGCTTAAAGCTTCGAGAAAGGTAGGGCAACAGAAACACTCGAAATAAATCATTATGCCACACTTTAGGTGGGCATCAAGCAAGTCTTTCAAAATAATTTTAGCGATCGCTTCAGTGTAGACAAGCTTTATGACAATCTGCGTGGCAAGGTTCTTAATGCAAAAAAAAAAAAATTGATTTCTATAATGAAATCAAAAGTAAGTTGAGGAAACTCAACAGCACAACTTTAGTTGTTTTAGGTACGAATAACACCACTAACGAGTGCACCCGCAATAACATAAGAACGGCCCTTACCATTCTTAAAAATAAAACCCCTAAATCCATGAGGACTATTTTTTCCTTTAGAAATCCTGCAAGTCTTGAAGAAGTTATAGATATTTTATGACACATATAAGAACGTAACAAACTGGAAGCGGAAAAAATGGTAATCATATGATTAATAATAACACCAGGAAACCTTATAATAACAATTATCGGGATAATAGTGATAAAGATAAATTCCACAACAATCATCACAATGATAGTCGTATATAACAGTCTGAGTAACATTAATAGCGGTAATCATAGTAACCAACAAAGCAGACAACAGAAAAGCAACCAATGGAACGACACATAAAATCCCCCAACATTCCCCAACAATTCCTGAGTCCATGGATATTAATAAAAACGAGACCGCAGAAAATTTTTTGCTACAGGTTTCGGCTTATATAATATAAAACTCAAATCGAATTGCAGAACTCTGAAATTCATTATATATTCGTGAGCTACCCACTCCTTCATAAAAGAAGGTATCTGCCACCAAAAATGGAAAGTAAACCCTACAACGTATGATCAATAGAAACGGAAAGGTAAGAATTCCTCCCTATGAATAGCTTAGTGATAGCACTTAAGAAATAGAATTATCAGTTTGTCAATTCCATGCGTTATATGATGGAATTACAGGATACAATATCCGTCCGGTATCTTTGCCTGTTAACCATGAGAGGGGCTTAGTACACTTCCCAGGAAAGACCTCCAAAGATGAGAAGGTTCATTTAGAGGAAGGCTTCTATGACATAAAAGACTCTCAAGTTCTTGTCCTAATAAAAATATTAGCTGACGGCCCAGTTAGGGTCAAATATAGTTGCCAATAGAGTTCACCCGTAATCCTTATTAAATGTTAACATAATAGGAAATCAATCTAAACGGCCCAGCTTAACCTTAAATGAAAATAAAATGTATAGAACATCTTAACGAGGAAGAAAACAAAAACTTAAGCCAATGGTCAGAAAGTTTGCTGATGTGTTATACGACGAAAGGTCAGATTTATTCTTTACTAACGCCATCAGACACGAAATAAGTGCTGAATGCAACCTACCAGTAGTTGCAAAATAGCCGTATAGCTGCAGTAGTTGATTGATTTATTTAATATGCCAAGCCACAGGCCAATTGGCAAGGTACAAAATAATACAGATTAGTAAAAAAGAAAATACAAAACTTATGATCTAACTTAAAATTTAACTTACAATCTAGTAGACAACACTTATTCCTACAAATATAATATACAACCTAAGCAAGTACAATTTGATATCACAATTAATACTGCGATATACTTTGGTCAAACAGACTTTATGGTGCAGATTTTTGTCTACTTCTTAATAATTTATTATTAGGCACTGAGCAAGGTGAGGCACCATTTAAGTTTTAATGTATAATACATATCAGGTCATTGTTAGGTAGTTAGTTATCTTGAGCAAAATAATAATTGAATAATCTTATTTTAAACAGTTCTTAACTATCGATTTCCGAGATTTCATTTGATAGACTATCCCAAACACGAAGAAGTTTTTTGAAGCAGCAAGCCAACGCATACATTCTACGCTCTTTGACCGAGAGCCAATGAAGTTGGTGCCTAAAAGGAGTTATATGCTCCTCTCGCCATAGATCAAATATAAATCTTATTGCATAATTTTATAGCCGCTGCAAATTTAAATTATTCTTCTCTGTAGCATTAGCTAAAACGACTGAACAATAATCAATAAGGGGAAGTATAGTTGCTGAGACCAATAACCTTCTGATATCGGTGCTAAAGATATTTTTACGTGCTTTAGGGGAGTGCAAAGCTGCACTAACCTTCCGAACAGTTTGAGAAACATGCAAATCCCACGAGAGATTATTTGAAACATACATTCCAAGACATTCGGTCGACTCAACAAAAGGTAGTGCAACACCATCAACAATAACTTGCGGTAGAGACTCTCTTTCAAGCGCTCTCAATTTATTTATTGACCCAATTAAAATGACTTTAGTCATACTCAAATTCAGTGCCAGACCATTATCATTAGCTCAAGTAGCAACAGCTATCCAGAGATGGCTGTTGCTACTCGAGAGCGCATCCAGAGATACCAACCTGACAGTTTCAGCTAGCTGGTATGGTTAAAAATGAAGGTAAATATGCTTATCATCTGCAAATAGCCCATGTTCCCAAAACGCAAGCTTCTCAACGACAGAGTTCATGACAATCAAACACAATATAGGACTTAGAACAGAGCCCTGAGGAACACCAGAGGTCGTTTTGAGGAACTCAACTGGGTTTCATATCCCTCATAGAGAAGCTGAGTTCATAAAGTCTCCGTAAAATCACCTTGGAATCAACAAAATCTAATGCCTTTGTTAAATCAAATAACACTAGCAACGTTGGTTCGCCCTTATCTATGGCTAGGTTGATGTCATTCGTCAGCTATAGTAAAGCTGTCTGAGTACTATGGTATTTTCTGAAATCCGATTGTAGACTGTCAAACAGAAGATTTTCTTCAAGATAGTCCACAATTTGCGCTGCAGCCAGCCTCTCAAATACCTTCGCCAAGTGCGATAAGTTTGCAATTGGTCTGGTGTCAGATGGAGAAGTAGGTGACGCAACTTTAATGGAATGATGAAGACTTATTTCCACTTATCGCAGAAAACTCCTAACTCAAAAGATCTATTGAAGATAGTCATCAGAAACAAGCTAACGGTAGGAAGGTGATCCTTCAGCCAAACAAGATTTAGACCATCAGGGCTGAGCCCTTTAGATTACGCAAGTGTAAGACGCAAGGTAGCTAAGACCTCCTCAAAATCAACCATCTTCCAATCAAAGTAGCAACTCACTTTTCTATCATAAAGTTTTGGCAAACGAATTACAAACTCCGCACTACACATAGCATGCTTTCTGACAATACCAGCAAAGTGCACATTTAGCTCAATCGGATCAAAGAAATCAAGAGGTGAAGCTGGTGAAGCTTACTCCAGGCAGCTGCACCAACCCGGAAATTTTCAAGAGACTTTTTCAAATAAGACTCACAAGCTAGTCTCAATTCAATTTTCAACTCCTTTCTGCATTGTATATAACGAGCTAGAAGACAAGGGCCTGAGGAAATAGGATCAACTAGATCATCTGCCAACAAGTTTGAGATAGTTCTATCCAATTTGACATGATCACATACTTATGATTACTACATGATCACTACCTTATGAGTACTTCTGGGTTTTTTAAGAGCACAATCACATACCAAGAAATCATGACCATCAATGAAAGAAGTATCTGATTTAAAGAAGTTTCCCAATTTATTTTGGTTATCCAATAGTATGACTGTTAGAATTTAATGTAATTTTTTTTGCCTGTTGGAAAAACCCAAAGCCTGAAAAAACATAAAATTTTATTGCTTGGGTTTTTTCTAATCCTTTCCGTATCCAGACTTATCACGGCGCACCACTACGCATGTTAAACTCGTAGGGTTTTGCCCGAACCTTTTTTTTTTTGTCGCAGTGTGCGCACTTTTCATTTTGACCCTTGAAAAAATGATTGTTCGCCAACGTATTCGTTTGTTGCTTTCAGTTTTCGCACAGCTTAAGGCTGAAGTTGCTGCTGCTGCTTCTACTGTTGCTGTTATTAACATTTCAAGTATTTTTTTCCCGTAACCTTCCAACGCAGATCGTCGTCAGTTGTCTTGGTTGTCGTTGTGTCGGGTACTTCAAGGTGAATGAATCTTTGTTCCAAGATTCTCTTAGCTCTCCACGATTTTCAATTTTTCCTCATCTCAATCTTGAATCAGTGCCACGCGTGGCTTTCGGAATTCATTAGTAATAAAGGTTTTGTGTACGCAAGGCTTCGGTAGTAGGAAGCCTGAGAATAACATATTCTTGTCGCGATTTACAGCGATTACAACGTAAAGAGTTGAGCATATGTGCTGATCACGAAATAGTGCTGTTTCGTAAAATATTATAATAAAGTAAGATTGATATTTCCTTAGTTTGGTATTCATCTCTTTTGTGCTGATGCGAAAAATGTTTAGTGTAGTTTGGAAGTGGGAATGTGTTCTATAAGCTGTGCAAAATACTAGTTACTAGTGATACCAAAGTCATACGCGGTGGAGACATATGGTTATACGCTTTTCAAGTGTCGAACTGGATTAGATCTTGATTTCTGCCTGGTAAAGTTGCTTCTAATATTCATTTATTAAATTCAACACTTTTGCACCAAGTCATTGCACTAATAGCTCGTGCGTTTTTGAATGCAAAGCCTCCGATTTTCACTTTTATGTTTCACTTGAACAAACATGCATAGCAGCATGTCTGTCTCCTTTATTGAAAATATAAAGTTTATACATTGTAAGATGTGTACGTTGGCTCGTATCTGGAGAATAGGCTTGCTGGGACCAAACTAGTGGCGATCCTGATCAATTTAGACCAGCAAGTTATCATCTTAGTTTAGTGCATTCGTAATTATAGTCTTGTTTTTGGCACCTAGTAGAGTGCATTCGTAATTACAGTCTTGTTTCTGGCACCTAGTAGAGTGCATTCGTAATTACAGTCTTGTTTTGGCATCTAGTAGAGTGCATTCGTAATTACAGTCTTTTTTGGCACCTAGTAGAGTGCATTCGTAATTACAGTCTTTTTTGACACCTTGTAGAGTGCATTCGTAATTACAGTGAGTGAGTTTCTTTGAACTAATCGTGCTATCAGTGACTTAACCTAGGCCGATCTCTAGAAGTTTGAATCATTAGGCTTGCTGGGACCATACTTGTGGCGATCCTGATCAATTTAGACCAGCAAGTTATCATCTTAGTTTAATGCATTCGTAATTACAGTGAGTGAGTTTCTTTGAACTAATCGTGCTATCAGTGACTTAACCTAGGCCGATCTCTAGAAGTTTGAATCATTAGGCTTGCTGGGACCAAACTTGTGGCGATTCTGATCAATTTAGACCAGCAAGTTATCATCTTAGTTTAAGTAAGTCTGATCACTCACTCATTCATTGCTTATCCACTCTGTTATCCCTTCATCATTCAGTGATCTTCGCACACTTTCTACCTACTAATATATCTCGATAATGCAAATAAAATTTACTTTGTAATAAATTTAAGCTTACATCTTCATCGCACTGTAACTATTGAACATTAAACCAAGTCTTAGCTTATGTACGTGTAACAAATAAAGCAAAGGAAATAGTTCACCATGAATTAAATCGAATTCAATTTTTAATTATAGTTTAAAAGGTTCCCCATTGATCCATCTCCTCATAAAATTAACAATGACATCTAGCCATGAATGCCTATTTGGAGTGTGATGAGTAGCCCCAAGCGGTACACAATGTAATGGCGACTCAGTAATGAAGGTACTAAAATGGTTGTATAAAGGAATTTTTCCAATAAATTAGAATTTAAGTCACCAGCAATGATAATGTTGTTGTAATTTGAAGCTAAATTGTTGTGAGATTCAAAGAATTTATCAAAAAGCAGGCCAGTAGGTCTTCGATATATGCATGATAAGAGTAGATGATCACCAGATGGCAGTGAGACAGCAAGTATAAGAAATTCAATACTTCACAATCTGACACTGAACTCAGCAGAACCTTAGCTGTAAACGATTTATGTATAAGACAAGCCATACCACCTATCTGTATAAGACGACCACATTCAGGATGTTTAACAGTTCTATCTCTACGAATCTCAAAATAATCATCAAAATCAAATACTGTGTCACCATGATCCGGCTCTAGCCACATTTCAACAAGTACAATAATATGAGGCTTGATCTAAGCAACCAGTTCTGAAACTTAGACAATGTGCCCAAGAAAAATATGAACTTTCAGACTTAAAACACACAAAGAGTTACAAAGATAATTTGAAAACCTGCTTAAGTTATTTCCAAGTCACTTTAATTTATCTAAATCAGATGTGGCTCGAATACATATTTTTTCCTCAGAATCTCCACGTTTTACAAATATTTCACCCTTTCTGACCCATGCGTACCTATAGCCCAAGTCTTTAGCCTTAACTTTAGTAGCAACCAGCAGCATGTCGCTCTGAGTTTAAAAATTCATTTAAGAAGAGCTGACCATGTGTCTTCTCACCAACTATTTGCGGGAAAGTATGCCTAACTAACAGGTTGCGTACCTTACGCTTTGCACCAATGACATAGTCACGAACTGCCAAAGACTTGAACACAACCACGTATAAGTGAGAACTGGGATTTTTATTTTGGCCTGAATTTGTAGCATTTGAATGTGCCCGAAATTCACGAACATCTCCTGTCAGCCGCCCAAGGTCAAGCTTGCTTTATATGGTCTCAGTAATAGCCGTAGGATTAAGATTTGTAGCCACAGGCTCAGGTACCCCAGAAATCACCAGCTCCGACGATGAGGCTACCGCAGGTCCAGGCTCCAAAGCAGACGAAGTAGAACAACATCAACCGTCCGTTTCAGCTGATTTAGAACCTAGAACCTGCTAGTTTTTCTCCCATCATTTTCTGGGATTCACGTAAACTTTCCAACTGCTTCTCAACATTATAGCTTTTATAAACATTACATGTTTAGAACCTATAGCTTGAGAAGAAACCAATTGCGCTTCAGCCAAACCAGAGTTTGAGCAGACATAGTAGATCTTGGGTTCGCTGTACCATGGTATGGTAGAAATTTTATCAGTTTATCACAATAAGCTAGTGTATAGTCGGTAAACTAGGTATTGAGAGTATCTATGATTATCGAATGTTACCAAAAATCACCGGTACACACCATTAGCGCCACATAACATTCATAGCAAAATAGCTAAGAAATCAAATCATTATACAACACAATAGAATGATCTTTTTATGCTGCTGTGTTCAATAACCACTGTGATTTAGTCATTCACATTTAGACAGTAGAAAAGTCGATCAGAACAAGAATAATAATCAAGAGTAATTATCAAAAGCACACTAAGTGTCAATGTACACTACCACAAGCAATGAGTGTTACAGATATCTATCGCTTCCAAACTTTGTAGCCTGAAGTCAATCTGCAAAAACTCAATGCATAAGGTATAGGGAGATAACCCATTAAACTTTATTCACTAACTTAGTAAGAACACTTGAGACAATAACAACACAACAGCCCAGTTAGCGTAATATTATCACAAACTTTTTATTTATCACAAACAGATTGGATCACAATCTGTGGATTTCTATAGAGCACGCAATAAAAAAATCGAAAAAATCGAAGAATTGTTACAAAAGAATATCATAAAACCAAGCATGTTCCCCTGTTCCGCACCAGTATTAGACCCAAAAATGGGAGAAAGCGAAAAACAAAAGTGGACACTTGTTATCGAATATCGTAAACTTAATGAAGTAAACGTAGACGATTGGTACCTCAGTCCCAATATCAACGACATCCTGGAAAACCTGGAAGAAGCGAAGAAACGCTAAGAAACCTTAGCGAAGGGATTTTATCAAACAGAAATGATGAATAAAGATATCCATGAAACCACCTTTAGCCTCGAAGCTTTATTCGAACATGTCACACTATCCCCACCTTATATCTTTTTCGCCCCAAAAAATATCCCCGTCTTCCTGCTGATAATATTAGGCAAGGCGGTGTCCTGGTCTGGTGTTCCTGTATCCGGTATACCACATCGTTGATTCGTTTGACGATTCTATAGGGTCCTTCCCAGTTTGGCTGTAGCTTCACAGATCTGCCTTTCCGACGCCGTGGGTTATATAGTCGTCCGGCTGGAATCCGAATGAGTTTGCCATTAAGTCATATCTGGTCTTCATGCGATCAGTGGTTGTGGATGCAGCCGTTGCCTTAAGTCACTTGTATAATCCCAAATGGGTTGGGACTGCTCAGTGGCTGTCCTGAACTTTAAATCAGCTGGTAGCGGAATCATTTTTCCAAAGATGACTTTCACTGACGCTTCTCCTGTCGATGCATGTTCTGCAGTTCGGTATGCCATCAAAAATAATGGAATGCGTTGATCCCAATCTCTCTGATTTTCATCAAACATCTTGGCCAAATTTTTATTTAGCGTGTCATTGAACCGTTCAACCATTCCATCGGACTGAGGGTGAAGTGGTGTTGTCCGTGTTTTCCGTATTCCCAGTAGTTCACACATTTCGGCAAAAACTGGTGACTCGAAGTTTCTGCCTTGGTCTGAATGTAGTTCATGGGGTACGCCATATCTACTAACCCACTGTGAAACGATTTCCTCCACTACAGTAGTTGCCTTCAGGTTAGGAATTGGGTATACAACGGAAGCACATATTGTGCATTTACGACACCAGTCAAGAACGTCGTCCCGAGCGTGGAGCCAGTAGAATCTTTCTCGCACCTTTGTCAGGGTCTTGTTCAACCCAAGGTGATCTCCCGATGTACCTCCATGCATCTCCTTCAGTACTCCTTTGACCCGACTCTTTGGAAGAACAATTTGCTTCCTATATGAAGTGCCGTCTGTCGATTCCCGTTTCCGTTTCAGAACTCCATCATTAACCTCAAGGCAGTTCCATTGAGCCCAATAGATTTTCAACACTGTGCTGCGTGCTGATATGTCCTTCCACTCGGGTATTCCTGTTGTCGCCTTCCATACCAACAAAGGTCCAGTGTCATCGTCGGCTAGCTGAGCGTCCCGAAGTTCATGCTGCGTCCAACCTTCGTCGACTTCCGTTGTGATTACACGCATAGCCACACCCTGTTCTTCTTCCTCAGACCATCGGCAATGTTTACAAGCCGCTGGACATGGGCGACTGGATAAAGCGTCGGCATTTCCATTCGCTCCTCCCTTTCGATGGATGATTTCGTAATTATAGGACAGTAGCCTTTCGATCCATCTAGCCACTTGCCCTTCCGGGTTTTTGAAATGAAGCAGCCATCTCAGGAAGCATGATCTGTTCGAAGAACGAATTTCTGTCCATATAGGTACTTGCGGAACTGCTTTGTTGCTTCAATTAAAGCCAGTAGTTCTTTCCTGGTTACGCAGTAGTTCCTTTCACTCTTTGACATAACTCGGCTGTAGTATGAGATTACTCGCTCCTCACCGTCGACCTGCTGTGACAATACGGCCCCAATTCCATTGTTACTTGCATCGATATCTACTACGAACATTCTTCTAGGTTTTGGGTACGCTAGAACCGGTGATTCACAGAGCTTATTCTTCAACATCTCAAAGGCTTTTTCACACTGCTCGTTCCAGTAAAAGGGTCGATTCTTTTCAGTGAGCTGATGGAAACGTTTGGCTATTTTCGCAAAATCTTTAACGAATCGGCGATAATAAGTCGCCAGTCCAAGGAAACTTCGAAGTTGTCGTTTGTTATTAGGTTTCGGCCAACTTCTAACAGGTTCTTTTTTCTCGGGGTCCGTTTTCACACCTTTTGCCGATACAACATGGCCTAGGTACTTTACTTGAGCTGCGAAAAGTGTGCACTTCCCTGCACACAGCTTCAAGTTAGCCCGTCGTAGGATTGACAATACCTATTCCAAGTTGCGTATATGTTCGTCAAACGTTCTCCCTATGATGCTTTGGTGCGTCAGTGTCGGCACTTACGACCACTTTCTGTGTTGAAATGTTGTCGTAGTGAACTCCCATCGGGATCTCGACATTCCGCCATCTCAAGACCCGTCTGCTAAAATCCAACGTGAACCCACGTAGTCGCAGGAAATCCATTCCCAGGATGCAGTCGTCTATGGCGGCGAGAAACTCATGTCGAAACAGTAAATCCTCCACTCGTACTTGGAGTCTGATCTCGCCGTATACGGGCGCTGTTTCTCCCGCTACTGTTCGTAGCAAAAGTAGTTTGCCTTTGTGAGGGTGCAAGGTTCATCCCCGACTTGTCCACGAACACATAAGTCTATCTCTCCCCGATGTAGCCTGGAAACAATGATGGTGGTGTTGGCGACTTCGATCCCCCCAGCCAACCTCTGCCCCACGAAGTTGGCTTTTGTACGTTTCTCGACCCTTTGGTTTGAAGGGCCTTATTGCTAGGCTCTGGTTTTGGCCTTAATCTCCTTCTAGCGGCACACGCCGGGCAATAACATAATTTCCTTTGCTACTTGCAGTTTCTTTGTAGATGTCCTCGTTCACCACAATTCCAGCATATATGCGCAGCATTCACCTTCGCTGCTTCGCTCATGTCAAGACGGTGACATTTACATTCTTCCGTTAAAAAGCTTCGAAATTTAAACAATATGCCAGTGCGTCCTTTACTGAGCATTTTTGGGCTAGGTGGACAGCTTGTTGCATTTCCCTGTCCTGCAACGCGCTAATAAATGCTTCCGTTGCCACATCGTCCCGATAATCCGGGTCGTATGCAGGGTAAGCCAAAAGTGTAAGCCTTTCAGTATCCTGGGCTAATTGCTGTAGGGTTTCACCTGGTTTCTGCATCCGGTTGCGCAGCTGCGACCTGTAGATCTGCTTCAGGTTTTTGATTATCTCCATACCTCATGTCAAGTGCGTTCATGATGGCGATGTAGCTTGACTGTGACTCGACAGGGACAGTTTGAAGTATTTCGGCAGCTGATCCTTTCAGGGCAAGAATTAATGCTGTTGCATGCTTTTGCTCATTTCAGTGATTTGCTTGAGCGGCAGCTTCAAACTGGGTTTTTTAAATGCTCCAAGCCATTTGTCCATCGAAAGTTGGTGCTTGTACATTCCTTGTTGAGATACTGGCAGTACTCGCTATAGGGTTCTGTTTGCTCGCTGTTATTACTTGGGCTTGCCTTATGTCTTCCTTCATTCTTTCAATCTCTTCCCGCACGGCTTCTACTTTCCTTACCCTTTCTTCCACTTTATCCATCCTGTCTTCGAAACCTTAAATTTGAAGGTTACGGTTCCAGGCTAGGTTCTCAGGTTGACAGGGAGGTGTTTAGTGGGTGGACCAAAAGCATTTGGTCAGCCTTCACCTCCCTATCAAAAAAAAGAAGAAAATTGAACGTTAAGCTTTCCGTTTAGTTCACCTAAATCTGCTCTTAATTCAACTGATTGCTTGTTGAATTTCTGGTTGAAGTCTGCTGACTGCTGGTCATGTTTCTGGTTAAAGCCTACTGATTGCTGGTCCAGTTTCTGTTTCAAGTCGGCTGGTTGCTGGTTGAACGCTGTTGACTGCCGGTCGAGCTTCTCATTCAACTCGGTTGATTGCTTTACCATCAACATCCACATCAGCTCTTTCGCAGGCAGAATTTGTTCCTCCTCCTCACCTCCAGTGCAACTTTCAGCATCGGCAAGCTCAAACGACTCTGGATCCATTCCTTCCGCTACCAGCGCTTCGTTTAACCGGGTAATTAGTCAAGCTGGTTTTCCTTCAGCGGAAACGTTCTGCTTTTCCAATTCCTCCTTTAGTTCCGGCAAGGCGAGTGCGTTGATTTTACGCGGCGTTTTCCTGACGAGTTGTCTTTAATGGAAACGTTCACAAAAGTGTTCACTATAGTTCGTGTTTTATTTTAAGTGTTTTTTAAGTGTTTGATTTTGTTCACTTCACTATTGCAAGAATAATTCCACTTTCTGACATCAGTGTTGCGCTTTGTCAGGTGCGCGACCAGTTTGCTTCGCAAATGTTCGCAATAGTGAATTAAACACACCCGACTAATTTAAAATTAGTTGTTTGAGAATTTATACCTAAAAATACATGTATGAATCCACAATGACGAGGATTGCATTTCTGTACGCCGACGTGAATATTTTGTTTACCGATAGACTTTAGAATTAAGTGTCTGATACTCTGAAGCTTTTTCCAGATTAATGCCGACACCGGGTCACTATATTAGGAGCAGTTGCAAGACGAAGAACCAAGCGGTATTCAGATTTCCAAACGGATATATAGCCCCGAACTGACGAGAACTGTATTCATGCATACAAAGGATATGCATACAAAGGATATTTTGTTACACGATTCCATTGTAACTAAGCGCCCGATACTATGAATCTATTTCAAAATGTATTTATGATATAAGTATGGATATTATCTTGGCCGTTGCAGGACAACGAAACATGCGCTGTTGTATTTTTCATTTGTGTATATGACAATAATTTGACGAGAATTGCATTCCTGTTCGCGTAGGTAGATATTTTGTTTCGAAATAAGTTTGTGAAACAGACCGTTTATAGGCCCTTTTCGAGACTAAAAACAAAGTCTTAATCAGTATATCGCTCAAAAGTATTGGAAACTTTTCGCCAGCATGTAGTTGGGATACATATAGTCAGCCGGCAGTTGTTAGCTTTCGGAACTGATCGATTGACATTCTTTTCTTCTTCTTGTTCTCAATTTCTTGTTAAAATGTTACGTTCAAATTGCCTGGAGCTCATTTGCGATAAAAATTGTTTAATCCAGATCACTGTTCACTGTTGTTGCTAGAATTAAACAAATAATCACTGTTGTTAGCGGGCATATGAGGCTAGAGAAAAGGAACACATCATAAAAATCTGTTTTTCTTAATACCCGAAAAGAAAATTAACCTGGACTTTCAGAAGAGGGTAACAAATTTACTGAAGATGTTCAGAATGTTCAAGTATCCATAAATTCAAATGCTCCTTGGACATTTTACGATACACCCCAAATATTAAAAATATTCTTTTGAAAATTTTATTGTGAAGATAATACTGTCCCGTCGGAGATTATCAAAAAGGTAGACATGTTTTAAAATAGTGTTATCAAGTTACAAAAGTTAAAGGACATGCACTGGAACGCAAACATTTTCGTCAGAACGTCAGTTAAACTAGCTAATCTTTTAATAATTCTGTTTCTGCAACCATCTCAGCTGCGGTTGAATTGTTTTCAGCAAGCTGATAAAAAATTAGAGACTCCCTGTTCTTTTCATACCTCTGACTTTTGTATTGACAGTGAATCTATACCACGCTCAGACTCCATTGGAGCACTGACACAGAAGTAGAGATATATTGCCGCTCACTTAATTAAAGACGTCCCTAAGGAAAGTTTGGGAAACGCTTTAGGCGCTTTTCTAAGTTTAGAGAAATGTTTGAAACTATATTATTATGATTTCTAAGGTAACAAGCAACAATTATATTCAAATGTAATACATGTAGCTCATATATGGTTAATGAATCTCCATCTTATTGATCATAGGTATGCTGTAATAAATTTTAACCTTTAACGTCAATTAACACGTTTTCTTTCGAAGTGTTGCTTAACAAAGCTAAATGAGCTTTATAAGTTAAGCAGCATACAATGAGTGTTAAATCGCGACTCTTTTTAATCGCGCCCTTTTTCTGAGCGCGCTTTTCTTTTCGTTGAGTGACGTCTGTCGACTATCATTGTCTCCTCGTGCTTTTCATGATTGAAATAACTTTAATAACGCCAAGTAGCAAAAACGGAATATCGATTTCAAGGAGCAATATCCGCTATCATCCATTATCAGACTCATCGAATGAAAGTTGTGTGCGTTCTTACAGTTGGGAAAGGATTAAACGACGTCAAACGCTCCAAAAGATTCCGACGAAGACGGTAGCCGTACAGGAGTCGACAATCCAATCCTTCCCCTTCTTTATCTGTCAAAAGTCGACTCTTTGAGGACTCAAACCATACTCAGCAATACCAACCGGTAAGTTCTTTTTCATTTCCAAATCATTTAAACTATTTGTGGTGACGCGACATCATGTCGCGACGCGACATGCGACATTCATATTGAACATCTGCGAAAATGAAAGTATTGGATTACATTTCTTTGTTTATTTCCTTTGTGAGTCATATATCTCACTTGCTGAAGTTTGCATGTTCGTTCTTTGTCTTCGATAACATGACATGCGTTGTTGCAATTGCTCCATAAATTGGAAATAAGCAATTTACCAAATTTTCAAAATTGTAATGCTAATTCATTCATAATGTTAGTGAAGTTCTTCTCTAAGTAGAACATCTTCCTCTACTTGCAATATTTTATTAAAATATTTTTTGTTTTTGGTTGGGGGGTGAAGGCAATTTACGCCCGGAGTGTGGGACTCCTAGGAGCGCACGCCTTCCGACTACCCACTTAACACACCCCCCCCCTTGTCAAGCATCCCTAGCCAGGAACTGTTTGACACATTACTTCGGGCTAGGCCTCTTTTTACTTCGCCCTAGGACGTCGTCAGCGTGGAGAAATCTCCCCCCAGCTGGCAGGAGGGAGGAAGACTGCTGGAAAGGAGACTTCCCTAGACCCCGCGCCCAAGGTTATCTATCGTATATTTTTTGGCAATAAGTATTGCCCGAGAGTAATGTGCCACGCAGGTCCATTTGTCGAAAGTATTCAGCATTCCTCCGACCAGATTGTCTGGAGAAAGTTCTCCCATTACCTCCCACAAGTCCTGCCGCATCCTGTTCCACCTTCTACAGTTGAAGAAGGTGTGACATGCGTCGTCTTTCTCCTGGGCAGAAAATGCAGTCTGGGGACCGTGATTTACCAATCTTGTGCAGGAAAAACTGAAAATACCCATGTCGGCTAAGAAGCTGGGTAAGGTAATAATCAGTCTCACCGTATCTTCGATTTAGCCACGATCCCACGTCCCCTATAAGGCGGGCAGTCCAGCGGCCATTAGAGTTGCCTTCCCAGGACTGTTGCCACGGCGATGGGTATCACTCCTGCGATCACCAGCACTGCCTACTCAGAGACAGTGCGGTATGCAGACGCAACCCGCAAAGCTCCTCGTCTCTGTACCTGCGCCAAGCGCATTTAAATATAAATGGATTTCCAATTGTTGGTTCGGATGTTTGCAACCTTCTAAAAAATTAAAAAAATTCTTGTTAGATTCCATTTTTAGGTTGATATTTTTATTTTGCAACAGACAGCTGTTTCGAGGCCGATATGGTCCCTTCTTCAGTGTTATGTCTATTAAAGTACAAGTGGGCGAATTATCTTTTTTAAACCTACAACATTTATCATACAATAAGTTTCCCTTCATTATCCTCAAATATTTTTCTATCTTTTCTATATTTATGGCCTCAAATAGTAAAGATCATGTTTAAACCTACTAATTGTGATTATTTATGGTGTTTAGCTTAAATGTCTACCCTAATTGCTTTTTTTGTTTTTTTGATGTGTTTTTGATGCGGCTAGCCTAATCAGTTTGGTGTCACAATTTCCTGTGTCTGTGTTTAGCCGATTTTGTTCCTTTGTTGTCAGGATGAAAATCGTTTCGTATGCATCCAATTTTTCATTTGTCGTGGCTTTTTTAACGTTCCATTGCACGTTATGCTGGCATTCTACTATGCGTTTTGCAACCACAGACTTATATGCGCTGATTTTTTGGCGTTTCTTTTTGATTTCAGCTTCTCGTAGATGCTCCTGAACTCTCGTTGTGACCAGCCTCTTTGTTTGTCCTATGTAGGTTTTTGGGCAGTCTTTGCATGCAATCTCATATATGCCGCTTTTTTCGTTTTCCGTTTTTTTGTCCTTTGATGTTCCCAGTCTTGAACTCAGCTTTGTGTTGCTGCTAGTTGACGCTATTGATATGTCCCACGGTTTGAGGATTTGTCCAATTTTTCTGTCCAACTTTGTGTGCGTAACGGCTAGCCATTTCTTCTCTCGGTGGTTGATTTCTCTATTCTGTTTGAAGAGCGTTGTTAGGTTGTCATTTGCCAATTGTGTTTTCTTTTTATTCATGACGTTTAGGATTTACCTTTCCGTGTATCCGTTCTTCTTTGCTGTGTCTAGGATGTACTGCTCTTCTTTGTTGAAGTTATCTTCACTAAGTTGAAGGGTGAGTAGCCTGTGTATCCATGAGTTGAATATTGCCATTTTTTGTGGCCAACTGTGGTTGGAACATGCAGGAATTGTTCGTTGCGTTTGTGTTGGCTTCCTGTATATTTCGTATTGTAAAGTTTTCGCTTCTCTTAGGATCTTGATATCTAAAAAGCTTAATTGTCCGTTTTGTTCTTCTTCTTTTTTAAATACAATTTTTGGGTGAATATTATTTATACTGTTAAAAACAACGTCTACTTGGTCTTTTTTAACTATCGCCAAGATATCATCTACATATCTTACCCAAAAGCTTGGAAGGAGTCCCCGTTTTTTCAGATCATCTTCTAATGTGTCCATGAAGAGGTCACTAAGAAGAGGGGATAAAGGATTGCCCATTGCTGCTCCTGACATTACTTTGAAGAATTTCCCCCTGAAAGTGAAGTACGTTTCGGTCATGCATAGTCTAGCTAGTTTAGTATATAGTTTAGCTTTTCTTCGCCATTCTGGTGAATCTTCATATCCTGCAATCCATTCTTCAAATATATGTAGCGCTTCTTTGATTGGGATGCTTGGGAATAGTGATTCTACGTCGAATGAAACCAATATTTCGTCCTCCTTGATTTGCCCTTGTTTATTTAGGCGTTCTACTACCTCAGAAGTGTTTTTTACTGTATGTGTCCCTCTTTTTAGTCCAAGTCTTCCTATTTCCTTTAGAATCCAGTTGGCAATGTTTTGCGTTGGTCCATTAACAGCTGCGATGATTTCTCGCATTTCTTGTCCTTCTTTGTGGATTTTTGGGAGGCACTTAATCCTCGGTAGAGAAGGGTCTAGCATCCTCATATCCGTCTTATGTTTAATTATTAATTCACACTCTTTCATTGTTTTCTCTATCCTTTTTAGAGAGCTAGGTAGTGGATCGTTACGTAGTTCTAGAAAATTTCCATTTTTGAGTTTATTATTGACTTGATCGTCATAGACTTCCTTGTCCATGATAACTACTGAGTTTCCCTTATCCGCTTTAAGATAGTAAACTTTTTTCTGCTTAAGTTCTTTAACAAGTTTTTCTTGATTATTATTTGTTAGAGTTAGTAGTTTTTTAGTTAAAAGTTTTTTCGTTTCCCCCCTTATTTGTTCTTTCGCATCAGCGCTCAGGTATTTTATTCCTGATTCGATATCTATGACCAGCTCTTCAATTGGTAGGGTCCTATTAACGGCATATTTTAACCCCATGTTTAATAATTTTATTTGTTCTTCAGAAAAAGTTTATTAGCAGTAGTAGTCGCCAGACGTACTGTCGGACAGACGCAACTCAAACTGGGTGCGATAATACGTCGAGTGAGCGAGTGGATGACAGACCTTGGCCAAGAAGCGGATCCCTCGTGTTATTCCCGTTCGGGTGGGAGAAATGATCATCGAGTCGAAAGAATTAATCAGATACCTTGGCTTGATCATTGACTCGAAGATGAGTTTTTTCGAGCAGGTTCGAGCGTCAGCGGATAAGGCTTCTGTGCGAGTATCGGCTCTCAGTCGCCTTATGGCCTACACGTGGGGACCAACCTCGAGCAAAAGCCATCTATTGATGAGTGCAATGGAGTCAGCGGTCTTATATGGCTCCGGGGTTTGGGCTGACGCTCTTAGTAAAGAGACGCACCGAAGGCATCTGACACAGGTGCAGAGGCAAGTAGTTTTGCGGATAGTGGCTGCATATCACACTGTCTCTGAACATGCAGTGCTGGTAATATCGAGGATGATTCCTATTAAGTAACTTGCTGACGAACGAAAACGTGTTTACTTACGTAGGGGGGAGTCGGCGCGAGAAACCGTCAGCCGAGAGGAACGGAGAAGAACCCTAACCTTGTGGCAGCAAACATGGGAAAACGAAACGCGAGGCAGGTGGACCGCACGGCTGATAAGTGACTTGGGGCCGTGGTTCTACAGAATGCATGGTGAGACTGATTATTATCTGACGCAACTACTCAGTGGTCACGGGTATTTTCAGTCTTACCTGTATAAGATGGGAAAGACACCATCCCCAACTTGCGTGTTCTGCCCGGGGATAACGGATGACGCCTGCCACACGTTCTTTACGTGTACCAGATGGACAAGTCTCCGTTCGCATCTCTCGGAGAAAATATGCGTGCTCTCCCCAGAAAATGTAACGGGAAAAATGATGCAATCAGAAGACTACTGGAACTGTGTGTTGCATTAGGGCATTAGGGCATGATGGATCGCTTGGTGAGGGAGGGGGGATCTGTGTAACAGCAATTCTCTTCCTTCCTTTCCATCCATCCGTGCAGAAAGAGGGATTTCCCTTAACCTGAAGGCACCGCTAAGCGATGATTAATGAGGTCTAGTCCCAAGGAATGTGACAAACAGTTCCAGGCTAGGTTCTCGGCGTGACAGGGGAGGTGTTTAGTGGGTAGCGGGAGTCCAACACTCAGGGTGTAAATAGCCTTCTCCTCCCAAACAAAAAAAACACACTCTTTAAATACAAAAAAAAAATGTTTTTTTTATATTCGGCATTTCCAAAACTCAGCAGGTGACTTTCGTTATCCATATCTCTGGAACGAATCATCTGAAGTCAAAAAATTTAGTGGGGTTAGATTCAATCTAATAGTGGTTTCATTCGAACTACAATTTTTAATTTTGGAACATAAGTAACAAAATTCAAAACAAAAGACTTAAAAAAAAGCTTATTTTTCAATGGTTTTTGCTATAAAGGAAGTAGTAAAAATCTAAATTTTGAAATCATTGTAGTTCAGACCAAACCCACGCATTTCAGAAATATGTGGTTAAAATTTCATGAGAAACGAATCAGTAGCTTCTGAAAAACAGACAACGTTAAGCCGTTAACGTTTTTTTTTCGATGAAAAATTGCAAATAAATCTTACTTACGTCTAATCTGCGTTGCATGCACCATAGATAATGCCTTCGGCTTCTCCGAAGAGTTGACTCTCATCAAATTTATATTTTTCCCCTCATTCTGCCCTCTTTAGAAGCCTCCGATGAATGGTGGTTTGCTAAGCTTATGCGCACTTGATCGCGTGCATCAGCGAAGTGAAAAGCGGTTCCACCAATTTCAACCTCCTCGTAAATTGATATTAAAATTTCTTGTATATCTTGAGCAAGGGGAGGTTACGATACTTACACCAGCTAAGCGGATAGTACGTATGCATTGGATTAGAGTCCGTCGAAATCTTATGATAAAACCCTGCCCAAATGTCTTTGCGCATATCTTCAACAGATTACTTGTTTCTCTGGATAGCCAATCCGTAATTGAGTGATAACTCTTTCATGAACTTAATCGTCAAATCAGCTGCTTTAACCCTTTTTTAACGCTATTTTTTCGACAACTATAGATAATTTTAAAAAATTCAAATTAAACTTGTAAAATCAGGCCCTGATTCAGTAGTAAATCTATTATCGTGAAAAGTTCGCTTTTTGACGATTCCAATTTTTAATATAGTGAAGAGCAATAAAATGTAAATGTAAATGGTCTTCCAATTGAACTTTGATTAATTGGTAATTTATATTATAATTGGTAATTGTGGTTGTTGAAACATAATTCACCACATTTTGCCGCAATTACAAATAATTCAATATTTAATACTCACAGATATGACTTAGTAAAGGAATAATGTAATAACGGTATAGAATCAAATTTCTGATCGTTGAAATAGCTGTGCTTATAGAAATTTTCCATTAAATGTAACACTTTTAACAAAATCTTATCGTTTGATAGTAGAAGCACAAAGAAATAGATTTGTTAACATGAAGTTCTTCCATATGATTACATACATAAAAAACTACGTTGTGCAAACTTGCAAACATTATGTTTGGTATCGTCTTGAGTAATCTAATGGCAGAATTTTTATCGGGCCTATTTTAAAAATCGATAAACCGCTTTTTCCACACTACCTTCCAGTAAAGTGCGTGTCGCTTTTATTATATGCCAAGTCGAATTCATGCACACATAGAAACAAATTGATCACCAGGATGGGCTGATAACAATGCAAAACCTTGAATTTTAGGAATTCCCGCATATTGATTAATTTAGTGTGCCAAAAATAATTAGCTGAAGAAAATATTATTCCCCATAGTCACTATCAAATTCAATACTAGTGCTAGCAAGATCTCATTAGGTTCTTATGCGTCGGTAATTGTTCCAAGTAATTTGCTTGATGAGTTTTATCACCCTTCTGAAGGATTTTACTCATATGATTATCATCTAGGTGTTTGAATTGGAGTATAATCAGTTTTAAATTTATAACATGTTGACCGTATTGCCAGTTTAATTTTTTTGGTTGAAAAATTTTTAAAAATTTATTCAGCAAACTAAATTTTTCAAACTTAATCTATAAATTAAAGCAAACAATCCATTAATTTAAAAAATTCTTGTTAGATTCCATTTTTAGGTTGATATTTTTATTTTGCAACAGACAGCTGTTTCGAGGCCGATATGGTCCCTTCTTCAGTGTTATGTCTATTAAAGTACAAGTGGGCGAATTATCTTTTTTAAACCTACAACATTTATCATACAATAAGTTTCCCTTCATTATCCTCAATTAGTAAAGATCATGTTTAAACCTACTAATTGTGATTATTTATGGTGTTTAGCTTAAATGTCTACGCTAATTGCTTTTTTTGTTTTTTTGATGTGTTTTTGATGCGGCTAGCCTAATCAGTTTGGTGACACAATTTCCTGTGTCTGTGTTTAGCCGATTTTGTTCCTTTGTTGTCAGGATGAAAATCGTTTCGTATGCATCCAATTTTTTATTTGTCGTGGCTTTTTTAACGTTCCATTGCACGTTATGCTGGCATTCTACTATGTGTTTTGCAACCACAGACTTATATGCGCTGATTTTTTGGCGTTTCTTTCTGATTTCAGCTTCTCGTAGATGCTCCTGAACTCTCGTTGTGACCAGCCTCTTTGTTTGTCCTATGTAGGTTTTTGGGCAGTCTTTGCATGCAATCTCATATATGCCGCTTTTTTCGTTTTCCGTTTTTTTGTCCTTTGATGTTCCCAGTCTTGAACTCAGCTTTGTGTTGCTGCTAGTTGACGCTATTGATATGTCCCACGGTTTGAGGATTTGTCCAATTTTTCTGTCCAACTTTGTGTGCGTAACGGCTAGCCATTTCTTCTCTCGGTGGTTGATTTCTCTATTCTGTTTGAAGAGCGTTGTTAGGTTGTCATTTGCCAATTGTTTTTTCTTTTTATTCATGACGTTTAGGATTTCCCTTTCCGTGTATCCGTTCTTCTTTGCTGTGTCTAGGATGTACTGCTCTTCTTTGTTGAAGTTATCTTCACTAAGTTGAAGGGTGAGTAGCCTGTGTATCCATGAGTTGAATATTGCCATTTTTTGTGGCCAACTGTGGTTGGAACATGCAGGAATTGTTCGTTGCGTTTGTGTTGGCTTCCTGTATATTTCGTATTGTAAAGTTTTCGCTTCTCTTAGGATCTTGATATCTAAAAAGCTTAATTGTCCGTTTTGTTCTTCTTCTTTTTTAAATACAATTTTTGGGTGAATATTATTTATACTGTTAAAAACAACGTCTACTTGGTCTTTTTTAACTATCGCCAAGATATCATCTACATATCTTACCCAAAAGCTTGGAAGGAGTCCCCGTTTTTTCAGATCATCTTCTAATGTGTCCATGAAGAGGTCACTAAGAAGAGGGGATAAAGGATTGCCCATTGCTGCTCCTGACATTACTTTGAAGAATTTCCCCCTGAAAGTGAAGTACGTTTCGGTCATGCATAGTCTAGCTAGTTTAGTATATAGTTTAGCTTTTCTTCGCCATTCTGGTGAATCTTCATATCCTGCAATCCATTCTGCAAATATATGTAGCGCTTCTTTGATTGGGATGCTTGGGAATAGTGATTCTACGTCGAATGAAACCAATATTTCGTCCTCCTTGATTTGCCCTTGTTTATTTAGGCGTTCCACTACCTCAGAAGTGTTTTTTACTGTATGTGTCCCTCTTTTTAGTCCAAGTCTTCCTATTTCCTTTAGAATCCAGTTGGCAATGTTTTGCGTTGGTCCATTAACAGCTGCGATGATTTCTCGCATTTCTTGTCCTTCTTTGTGGATTTTTGGGAGGCACTTAATCCTCGGTAGAGAAGGGTCTAGCATCCTCATATCCGTCTTATGTTTAATTATTAATTCACACTCTTTCATTGTTTTCTCTATCCTTTTTAGAGAGCTAGGTAGTGGATCGTTACGTAGTTCTAGAAAATTTCCATTTTTGAGTTTATTATTGACTTGATCGTCATAGACTTCCTTGTCCATGATAACTACTGAGTTTCCCTTATCCGCTTTAAGATAGTAAACTTTTTTCTGCTTAAGTTCTTTAACAAGTTTTTCTTGATTATTATTTGTTAGAGTTAGTAGTTTTTTAGTTAAAAGTTTTTTCGTTTCCCCCCTTATTTGTTCTTTCGCATCAGCGCTCAGGTATTTTATTCCTGATTCGATATCTATGACCAGCTCTTCAATTGGTAGGGTCCTATTAACGGCATATTTTAACCCCATGTTTAATAATTTTATTTGTTCTTCAGAAAAAGTTTATTAGCAGTAGTAGTCGCCAGACGTACTGTCGGACAGACGCAACTCAAACTGGGTGCGATAATACGTCGAGTGAGCGAGTGGATGACAGACCGTGGCCAAGAAGCGGATCCCTCGTGTTATTCCCGTTCGGGTGGGAGAAATGATCATCGAGTCGAAAGAATTAATCAGATACCTTGGCTTGATCATTGACTCGAAGATGAGTTTTTTCGAGCAGGTTCGAGCGTCAGCGGATAAGGCTTCTGTGCGAGTATCGGCTCTCAGTCGCCTTATGGCCTACACGTGGGGACCAACCTCGAGCAAAAGCCATCTATTGATGAGTGCAATGGAGTCAGCGGTCTTATATGGCTCCGGGGTTTGGGCTGACGCTCTTAGTAAAGAGACGCACCGAAGGCATCTGACACAGGTGCAGAGGCAAGTAGTTTTGCGGATAGTGGCTGCATATCACACTGTCTCTGAACATGCAGTGCTGGTAATATCGAGGATGATTCCTATTAAGTAACTTGCTGACGAACGAAAACGTGTTTACTTACGTAGGGGGGAGTCGGCGCGAGAAACCGTCAGCCGAGAGGAACGGAGAAGAACCCTAACCTTGTGGCAGCAAACATGGGAAAACGAAACGCGAGGCAGGTAGACCGCACGGCTGATAAGTGACTTGGGGCCGTGGTTCTACAGAATGCATGGTGAGACTGATTATTATCTGACGCAACTACTCAGTGGTCACGGGTATTTTCAGTCTTACCTGTATAAGATGGGAAAGACACCATCCCCAACTTGCGTGTTCTGCCCGGGGATAACGGATGACGCCTGCCACACGTTCTTTACGTGTACCAGATGGACAAGTCTCCGTTCGCATCTCTCGGAGAAAATATGCGTGCTCTCCCCAGAAAATGTAACGGGAAAAATGATGCAATCAGAAGACTACTGGAACTGTGTGTCGCATTAGGGCATTAGGGCATGATGGATCGCTTGGTGAGGGAGGGGGGATCTGTGTAACAGCAATTCTCTTCCTTCCTTTCCATCCATCCGTGCAGAAAGAGGGATTTCCCTTAACCTGAAGGCACCGCTAAGCGATGATTAATGAGGTCTAGTCCCAAGGAATGTGATAAACAGTTCCAGGCTAGGTTCTCGGCGTGACAGGGGAGGTGTTTAGTGGGTAGCGGGAGTCCAACACTCAGGGTGTAAATAGCCTTCTCCTCCCAAACAAAAAAAAACACACTCTTTAAATACAAAAAAAAATGTTTTTTTTTTATATTCGGCATTTCCAAAACTCAGCAGGTGACTTTCGTTATCCATATCTCTGGAACGAATCATCTGAAGTCAAAAAATTTAGTGGGGTTAGATTCAATCTAATAGTGGTTTCATTCGAACTACAATTTTTAATTTTGGAACATAAGTAACAAAATTCAAAACAAAAGACTTAAAAAAAAGCTTATTTTTCAATGGTTTTTGCTATAAAGGAAGTAGTAAAAATCTAAATTTTGAAATCATTGTAGTTCAGACCAAACCCACGCATTTCAGAAATATGTGGTTAAAATTTCATGAGAAACGAATCAGTAGCTTCTGAAAAACAGACAACGTTAAGCCGTTAACGTTTTTTTTTCGATGAAAAATTGCAAATAAATCTTACTTACGTCTAATCTGCGTTGCATGCACCATAGATAATGCCTTCGGCTTCTCCGAAGAGTTGAATCTCATCAAATTTATATTTTTCTCCTCATTCTGCCCTCTTTAGAAGCCTCCGATGAATGGTGGTTTGCTAAGCTTATGCGCACTTGATCGCGTGCATCAGCGAAGTGAAAAGCGGTTCCACCAATTTCAACCTCCTCGTAAATTGATATTAAAATTTCTTGTATATCTTGAGCAAGGGGAGGTTACGATACTTACACCAGCTAAGCGGATAGTACGTATGCATTGGATTAGAGTCCGTCGAAATCTTATGATAAAACCCTGCCCAAATGTCTTTGCGCATATCTTCAACAGATTACTTGTTTCTCTGGATAGCCAATCCGTAATTGAGTGATAACTCTTTCATGAACTTAATCGTCAAATCAGCTGCTTTAACCCTTTTTTAACGCTATTTTTTCGACAACTATAGATAATTTTAAAAAATTCTTTCATGCACTAAAAACCAAAGTAACGATCGATAATACTATAATCTTTGTTCCTTTTCACGTGTACATCAACCTATTGTCGTCGTTTTTTTAAACTTTGCTGCCGATGCACTTGTAAAATCAGGCCCTGATTCAGTAGTAAATCTATTATCGTGAAAAGTTCGCTTTTTGACGATTCCAATTTTTAATATAGTGAAGAGCAATAAAATGTAAATGTAAATGGTCTTCCAATTGAACTTTGATTAATTGGTAATTTATATTATAATTGGTAATTGTGGTTGTTGAAACATAATTCACCAAATTTTACCGCAATTACAAATAATTCAATATTTAATACTCACAGATATGACTTAGTAAAGGAATAATGTAATAACGGTATAGAATCAAATTTCTGATCGTTGAAATAGCTGTGCTTATAGAAATTTTCCATTAAATGTAACACTTTTAACAAAATCTTATCGTTTGATAGTAGAAGCACAAAGAAATAGATTTGTTAACATGAAGTTCTTCCATATAATGATTACATACATAAAAAACTACGTTGTGCAAACTTGCAAACATTATGTTTGGTATCGTCTTGAGTAATCTAATGGCAGAATTTTTATCGGGCCTATTTTAAAAATCGATAAACCGCTTTTTCCACACTACCTTCCAGTAAAGTGCGTGTCGCTTTTATTATATGCCAAGTCGAATTCATGCACACATAGAAACAAATTGATCACCAGGATGGGCTGATAACAATGCAAAACCTTGAATTTTAGGAATTCCCGCATATTGATTAATTTAGTGTGCCAAAAATAATTAGCTGAAGAAAATATTATTCCCCATAGTCACTATCAAATTCAATACTAGTGCTAGCAAGATCTCATTAGGTTCTTATGCGTCGGTAATTGTTCCAAGTAATTTGCTTGATGAGTTTTATCACCCTTCTGAAGGATTTTACTCATATGATTATCATCTAGGTGTTTGAATTGGAGTATAATCAGTTTTAAATTTATAACATGTTGACCGTATTGCCAGTTTAATTTTTTTGGTTGAAAAATTTTTAAAAATTTATTCAGCAAACTAAATTTTTCAAACTTAATCTATAAATTAAAGCAAACAATCCATTAATTTAAAAAATTCTTGTTAGATTCCATTTTTAGGTTGATATTTTTATTTTGCAACAGACAGCTGTTTCGAGGCCGATATGGTCCCTTCTTCAGTGTTATGTCTATTAAAGTACAAGTGGGCGAATTATCTTTTTTAAACCTACAACATTTATCATACAATAAGTTTCCCTTCATTATCCTCAATTAGTAAAGATCATGTTTAAACCTACTAATTGTGATTATTTATGGTGTTTAGCTTAAATGTCTACGCTAATTGCTTTTTTTGTTTTTTTGATGTGTTTTTGATGCGGCTAGCCTAATCAGTTTGGTGACACAATTTCCTGTGTCTGTGTTTAGCCGATTTTGTTCCTTTGTTGTCAGGATGAAAATCGTTTCGTATGCATCCAATTTTTTATTTGTCGTGGCTTTTTTAACGTTCCATTGCACGTTATGCTGGCATTCTACTATGTGTTTTGCAACCACAGACTTATATGCGCTGATTTTTTGGCGTTTCTTTCTGATTTCAGCTTCTCGTAGATGCTCCTGAACTCTCGTTGTGACCAGCCTCTTTGTTTGTCCTATGTAGGTTTTTGGGCAGTCTTTGCATGCAATCTCATATATGCCGCTTTTTTCGTTTTCCGTTTTTTTGTCCTTTGATGTTCCCAGTCTTGAACTCAGCTTTGTGTTGCTGCTAGTTGACGCTATTGATATGTCCCACGGTTTGAGGATTTGTCCAATTTTTCTGTCCAACTTTGTGTGCGTAACGGCTAGCCATTTCTTCTCTCGGTGGTTGATTTCTCTATTCTGTTTGAAGAGCGTTGTTAGGTTGTCATTTGCCAATTGTGTTTTCTTTTTATTCATGACGTTTAGGATTTCCCTTTCCGTGTATCCGTTCTTCTTTGCTGTGTCTAGGATGTACTGCTCTTCTTTGTTGAAGTTATCTTCACTAAGTTGAAGGGTGAGTAGCCTGTGTATCCATGAGTTGAATATTGCCATTTTTTGTGGCCAACTGTGGTTGGAACATGCAGGAATTGTTCGTTGCGTTTGTGTTGGCTTCCTGTATATTTCGTATTGTAAAGTTTTCGCTTCTCTTAGGATCTTGATATCTAAAAAGCTTAATTGTCCGTTTTGTTCTTCTTCTTTTTTAAATACAATTTTTGGGTGAATATTATTTATACTGTTAAAAACAACGTCTACTTGGTCTTTTTTAACTATCGCCAAGATATCATCTACATATCTTACCCAAAAGCTTGGAAGGAGTCCCCGTTTTTTCAGATCATCTTCTAATGTGTCCATGAAGAGGTCACTAAGAAGAGGGGATAAAGGATTGCCCATTGCTGCTCCTGACATTACTTTGAAGAATTTCCCCCTGAAAGTGAAGTACGTTTCGGTCATGCATAGTCTAGCTAGTTTAGTATATAGTTTAGCTTTTCTTCGCCATTCTGGTGAATCTTCATATCCTGCAATCCATTCTGCAAATATATGTAGCGCTTCTTTGATTGGGATGCTTGGGAATAGTGATTCTACGTCGAATGAAACCAATATTTCGTCCTCCTTGATTTGCCCTTGTTTATTTAGGCGTTCCACTACCTCAGAAGTGTTTTTTACTGTATGTGTCCCTCTTTTTAGTCCAAGTCTTCCTATTTCCTTTAGAATCCAGTTGGCAATGTTTTGCGTTGGTCCATTAACAGCTGCGATGATTTCTCGCATTTCTTGTCCTTCTTTGTGGATTTTTGGGAGGCACTTAATCCTCGGTAGAGAAGGGTCTAGCATCCTCATATCCGTCTTATGTTTAATTATTAATTCACACTCTTTCATTGTTTTCTCTATCCTTTTTAGAGAGCTAGGTAGTGGATCGTTACGTAGTTCTAGAAAATTTCCATTTTTGAGTTTATTATTGACTTGATCGTCATAGACTTCCTTGTCCATGATAACTACTGAGTTTCCCTTATCCGCTTTAAGATAGTAAACTTTTTTCTGCTTAAGTTCTTTAACAAGTTTTTCTTGATTATTATTTGTTAGAGTTAGTAGTTTTTTAGTTAAAAGTTTTTTCGTTTCCCCCCTTATTTGTTCTTTCGCATCAGCGCTCAGGTATTTTATTCCTGATTCGATATCTATGACCAGCTCTCGATATCTAAGCCAACACAAACGCAACGAACAATTCCTGCATGTTCCAACCACAGTTGGCCACAAAAAATGGCAATATTCAACTCATGGATACACAGGCTACTCACCCTTCAACTTAGTGAAGATAACTTCAACAAAGAAGAGCAGTACATCCTAGACACAGCAAAGAAGAACGGATACACGGAAAGGTAAATCCTAAACGTCATGAATAAAAAGAAAAAACAATTGGCAAATGACAACCTAACAACGCTCTTCAAACAGAATAGAGAAATCAACCACCGAGAGAAGAAATGGCTAGCCGTTACGCACACAAAGTTGGACAGAAAAATTGGACAAATCCTCAAACCGTGGGACATATCAATAGCGTCAACTAGCAGCAACACAAAGCTGAGTTCAAGACTGGGAACATCAAAGGACAAAAAAACGGAAAACGAAAAAAGCGGCATATATGAGATTGCATGCAAAGACTGCCCAAAAACCTACATAGGACAAACAAAGAGGCTGGTCACAACGAGAGTTCAGGAGCATCTACGAGAAGCTGAAATCAGAAAGAAACGCCAAAAAATCAGCGCATATAAGTCTGTGGTTGCAAAACACATAGTAGAATGCCAGCATAACGTGCAATGGAACGTTAAAAAAGCCACGACAAATAAAAAATTGGATGCATACGAAACGATTTTCATCCTGACAACAAAGGAACAAAATCGGCTAAACACAGACACAGGAAATTGTGACACCAAACTGATTAGGCTAGCCGCATCAAAAACACATCAAAAAAAACAAAAAAAGCAATTAGGGTAGACATTTAAGCTAAACACCATAAATAATCACAATTAGTAGGTTTAAACATGATCTTTACTAATTGAGGATAATGAAGGGAAACTTATTGTATGATAAATGTTGTAGGTTTAAAAAAGATAATTCGCCCACTTGTACTTTAATAGACATAACACTGAAGAAGGGACCATATCGGCCTCGAAACAGCTGTCTGTTGCAAAATAAAAATATCAACCTAAAAATGGAATCTAACAAGAATTTTTTAAATTAATGGATTGTTTGCTTTAATTTATAGATTAAGTTTGAAAAATTTAGTTTGCTGAATAAATTTTTAAAAATTTTTCAACCAAAAAAATTAAACTGGCAATACGGTCAACATGTTATAAATTTAAAACTGATTATACTCCAATTCAAACACCTAGATGATAATCATATGAGTAAAATCCTCCAGAAGGGTGATAAAACTCATCAAGCAAATTACTTGGAACAATTACCGACGCATAAGAACCTAATGAGATCTTGCTAGCACTAGTATTGAATTTGATAGTGACTATGGGGAATAATATTTTCTTCAGCTAATTCTTTTTGGCACACTAAATTAATCAATATGCGGGAATTCCTAAAATTCAAGGTTTTGCATTGTTATCAGCCCATCCTGGTGATCAATTTGTTTCTATGTGTGCATGAATTCGACTTGGCATATAATAAAAGCGACACGCACTTTACTGGAAGGTAGTGTGGAAAAAGCGGTTTATCGATTTTTAAAATAGGCCCGATAAAAATTCTGCCATTAGATTACTCAAGACGATACCAAACATAATGTTTGCAAGTTTGCACAACGTAGTTTTTTATGTATGTAATCATTATATGGAAGAACTTCATGTTAACAAATCTATTTCTTTGTGCTTCTACTATCAAACGATAAGATTTTGTTAAAAGTGTTACATTTAATGGAAAATTTCTATAAGCACAGCTATTTCAACGATCAGAAATTTGATTCTATACCGTTATTACATTATTCCTTTACTAAGTCATATCTGTGAGTATTAAATATTGAATTATTTGTAATTGCGGCAAAATGTGGTGAATTATGTTTCAACAACCACAATTACCAATTATAATATAAATTACCAATTAATCAAAGTTCAATTGGAAGACCATTTACATTTACATTTTATTGCTCTTCACTATATTAAAAATTGGAATCGTCAAAAAGCGAACTTTTCACGATAATAGATTTACTACTGAATCAGGGCCTGATTTTACAAGTGCATCGGCAGCAAAGTTTAAAAAAACGACGACAATAGGTTGATGTACACGTGAAAAGGAACAAAGATTATAGTATTATCGATCGTTATTTTGGTTTTTAGTGCATGAAAGAATTTTTTAAAATTATCTATAGTTGTCGAAAAAATAGCGTTAAAAAAGGGTTAAAGCAGCTGATTTGACGATTAAGTTCATGAAAGAGTTATCACTCAATTACGGATTGGCTATCCAGAGAAACAAGTAATCTGTTGAAGATATGCGCAAAGACATTTGGGCAGGGTTTTATCATAAGATTTCGACGGACTCTAATCCAATGCATACGTACTATCCGCTTAGCTGGTGTAAGTATCGTAACCTCCCCTTGCTCAAGATATACAAGAAATTTTAATATCAATTTACGAGGAGGTTGAAATTGGTGGAACCGCTTTTCACTTCGCTGATGCACGCGATCAAGTGCGCATAAGCTTAGCAAACCACCATTCATCGGAGGCTTCTAAAGAGGGCAGAATGAGGGGAAAAATATAAATTTGATGAGAGTCAACTCTTCGGAGAAGCCGAAGGCATTATCTATGGTGCATGCAACGCAGATTAGACGTAAGTAAGATTTATTTGCAATTTTTCATCGAAAAAAAAACGTTAACGGCTTAACGTTGTCTGTTTTTCAGAAGCTACTGATTCGTTTCTCATGAAATTTTAACCACATATTTCTGAAATGCGTGGGTTTGGTCTGAACTACAATGATTTCAAAATTTAGATTTTTACTACTTCCTTTATAGCAAAAACCATTGAAAAATAAGCTTTTTTTTTAAGTCTTTTGTTTTGAATTTTGTTACTTATGTTCCAAAATTAAAAATTGTAGTTCGAATGAAACCACTATTAGATTGAATCTAACCCCACTAAATTTTTTGACTTCAGATGATTCGTTCCAGAGATATGGATAACGAAAGTCACCTGCTGAGTTTTGGAAATGCCGAATATAAAAAAAACATTTTTTTTTTTGTATTTAAAGAGTGTGTTTTTTTTGTTTGGGAGGAGAAGGCTATTTACACCCTGAGTGTTGGACTCCCGCTACCCACTAAACACCTCCCCTGTCACGCCGAGAACCTAGCCTGGAACTGTTTGTCACATTCCTTGGGACTAGACCTCATTAATCATCGCTTAGCGGTGCCTTCAGGTTAAGGGAAATCCCTCTTTCTGCACGGATGGATGGAAAGGAAGGAAGAGAATTGCTGTTACACAGATCCCCCCTCCCTCACCAAGTGATCCATCATGCCCTAATGCGACACACAGTTCCAGTAGTCTTCTGATTGCATCATTTTTCCCGTTACATTTTCTGGGGAGAGCACGCATATTTTCTCCGAGAGATGCGAACGGAGACTTGTCCATCTGGTACACGTAAAGAACGTGTGGCAGGCGTCATCCGTTATCCCCGGGCAGAACACGCAAGTTGGGGATGGTGTCTTTCCCATCTTATACAGGTAAGACTGAAAATACCCGTGACCACTGAGTAGTTGCGTCAGATAATAATCAGTCTCACCATGCATTCTGTAGAACCACGGCCCCAAGTCACTTATCAGCCGTGCGGTCCACCTGCCTCGCGTTTCGTTTTCCCATGTTTGCTGCCACAAGGTTAGGGTTCTTCTCCGTTCCTCTCGGCTGACGGTTTCTCGCGCCGACTCCCCCCTACGTAAGTAAACACGTTTTCGTTCGTCAGCAAGTTACTTAATAGGAATCATCCTCGATATTACCAGCACTGCATGTTCAGAGACAGTGTGATATGCAGCCACTATCCGCAAAACTACTTGCCTCTGCACCTGTGTCAGATGCCTTCGGTGCGTCTCTTTACTAAGAGCGTCAGCCCAAACCCCGGAGCCATATAAGACCGCTGACTCCATTGCACTCATCAATAGATGGCTTTTGCTCGAGGTTGGTCCCCACGTGTAGGCCATAAGGCGACTGAGAGCCGATACTCGCACAGAAGCCTTATCCGCTGACGCTCGAACCTGCTCGAAAAAACTCATCTTCGAGTCAATGATCAAGCCAAGGTATCTGATTAATTCTTTCGACTCGATGATCATTTCTCCCACCCGAACGGGAATAACACGAGGGATCCGCTTCTTGGCCACGGTCTGTCATCCACTCGCTCACTCGACGTATTATCGCACCCAGTTTGAGTTGCGTCTGTCCGACAGTACGTCTGGCGACTACTACTGCTAATAAACTTTTTCTGAAGAACAAATAAAATTATTAAACATGGGGTTAAAATATGCCGTTAATAGGACCCTACCAATTGAAGAGCTGGTCATAGATATCGAATCAGGAATAAAATACCTGAGCGCTGATGCGAAAGAACAAATAAGGGGGGAAACGAAAAAACTTTTAACTAAAAAACTACTAACTCTAACAAATAATAATCAAGAAAAACTTGTTAAAGAACTTAAGCAGAAAAAAGTTTACTATCTTAAAGCGGATAAGGGAAACTCAGTAGTTATCATGGACAAGGAAGTCTATGACGATCAAGTCAATAATAAACTCAAAAATGGAAATTTTCTAGAACTACGTAACGATCCACTACCTAGCTCTCTAAAAAGGATAGAGAAAACAATGAAAGAGTGTGAATTAATAATTAAACATAAGACGGATATGAGGATGCTAGACCCTTCTCTACCGAGGATTAAGTGCCTCCCAAAAATCCACAAAGAAGGACAAGAAATGCGAGAAATCATCGCAGCTGTTAATGGACCAACGCAAAACATTGCCAACTGGATTCTAAAGGAAATAGGAAGACTTGGACTAAAAAGAGGGACACATACAGTAAAAAACACTTCTGAGGTAGTAGAACGCCTAAATAAACAAGGGCAAATCAAGGAGGACGAAATATTGGTTTCATTCGACGTAGAATCACTATTCCCAAGCATCCCAATCAAAGAAGCGCTACATATATTTGAAGAATGGATTGCAGGATATGAAGATTCACCAGAATGGCGAAGAAAAGCTAAACTATATACTAAACTAGCTAGACCATGCATGACCGAAACGTACTTCACTTTCAGGGGGAAATTCTTCAAAGTAATGTCAGGAGCAGCAATGGGCAATCCTTTATCCCCTCTTCTTAGTGACCTCTTCATGGACACATTAGAAGATGATCTGAAAAAACGGGGACTCCTTCCAAGCTTTTGGGTAAGATATGTAGATGATATCTTGGCGATAGTTAAAAAAGACCAAGTAGACGTTGTTTTTAACAGTATAAATAATAATCACCCAAAAATTGTATTTAAAAAAGAAGAAGAACAAAACGGACAATTAAGCTTTTTAGATATCAAGATCCTAAGAGAAGCGAAAACTTTACAATACGAAATATACAGGAAGCCAACACAAACGCAACGAACAATTCCTGCATGTTCCAACCACAGTTGGCCACAAAAAATGGCAATATTCAACTCATGGATACACAGGCTACTCACCCTTCAACTTAGTGAAGATAACTTCAACAAAGAAGAGCAGTACATCCTAGACACAGCAAAGAAGAACGGATACACGGAAAGGTAAATCCTAAACATCATGAATAAAAAGAAAACACAATTGGCAAATGACAACCTAACAACGCTCTTCAAACGGAATAGAGAAATCAACCACCGAGAGAAGAAATGGCTAGCCGTTACGCACACAAAGTTGGACAGAAAAATTGGACAAATCCTCAAACCGTGGGACATATCAATAGCGTCAACTAGCAGCAACACAAAGCTGAGTTCAAGACTGGGAACATCAAAGGACAAAAAAACGGAAAACGAAAAAAGCGGCATATATGAGATTGCATGCAAAGACTGCCCAAAAACCTACATAGGACAAACAAAGAGGCTGGTCACAACGAGAGTTCAGGAGCATCTACGAGAAGCTGAAATCAGAAAGAAACGCCAAAAAATCAGCGCATATAAGTCTGTGGTTGCAAAACACATAGTAGAATGCCAGCATAACGTGCAATGGAACGTTAAAAAAGCCACGACAAATAAAAAATTGGATGCATACGAAACGATTTTCATCCTGACAACAAAGGAACAAAATCGGCTAAACACAGACACAGGAAATTGTGACACCAAACTGATTAGGCTAGCCGCATCAAAAACACATCAAAAAAAACAAAAAAAGCAATTAGGGTAGACATTTAAGCTAAACACCATAAATAATCACAATTAGTAGGTTTAAACATGATCTTTACTAATTGAGGATAATGAAGGGAAACTTATTGTATGATAAATGTTGTAGGTTTAAAAAAGATAATTCGCCCACTTGTACTTTAATAGACATAACACTGAAGAAGGGACCATATCGGCCTCGAAACAGCTGTCTGTTGCAAAATAAAAATATCAACCTAAAAATGGAATCTAACAAGAATTTTTTAAATTAATGGATTGTTTGCTTTAATTTATAGATTAAGTTTGAAAAATTTAGTTTGCTGAATAAATTTTTAAAAATTTTTCAACCAAAAAAATTAAACTGGCAATACGGTCAACATGTTATAAATTTAAAACTGATTATACTCCAATTCAAACACCTAGATGATAATCATATGAGTAAAATCCTCCAGAAGGGTGATAAAACTCATCAAGCAAATTACTTGGAACAATTACCGACGCATAAGAACCTAATGAGATCTTGCTAGCACTAGTATTGAATTTGATAGTGACTATGGGGAATAATATTTTCTTCAGCTAATTATTTTTGGCACACTAAATTAATCAATATGCGGGAATTCCTAAAATTCAAGGTTTTGCATTGTTATCAGCCCATCCTGGTGATCAATTTGTTTCTATGTGTGCATGAATTCGACTTGGCATATAATAAAAGCGACACGCACTTTACTGGAAGGTAGTGTGGAAAAAGCGGTTTATCGATTTTTAAAATAGGCCCGATAAAAATTCTGCCATTAGATTACTCAAGACGATACCAAACATAATGTTTGCAAGTTTGCACAACGTAGTTTTTGTATGTAATCATTATATGGAAGAACTTCATGTTAACAAATCTATTTCTTTGTGCTTCTACTATCAAACGATAAGATTTTGTTAAAAGTGTTACATTTAATGGAAAATTTCTATAAGCACAGCTATTTCAACGATCAGAAATTTGATTCTATACCGTTATTACATTATTCCTTTACTAAGTCATATCTGTGAGTATTAAATATTGAATTATTTGTAATTGCGGCAAAATGTGGTGAATTATGTTTCAACAACCACAATTACCAATTATAATATAAATTACCAATTAATCAAAGTTCAATTGGAAGACCATTTACATTTACATTTTATTGCTCTTCACTATATTAAAAATTGGAATCGTCAAAAAGCGAACTTTTCACGATAATAGATTTACTACTGAATCAGGGCCTGATTTTACAAGTGCATCGGCAGCAAAGTTTAAAAAAACGACGACAATAGGTTGATGTACACGTGAAAAGGAACAAAGATTATAGTATTATCGATCGTTATTTTGGTTTTTAGTGCATGAAAGAATTTTTTAAAATTATCTATAGTTGTCGAAAAAATAGCGTTAAAAAAGGGTTAAAGCAGCTGATTTGACGATTAAGTTCATGAAAGAGTTATCACTCAATTACGGATTGGCTATCCAGAGAAACAAGTAATCTGTTGAAGATATGCGCAAAGACATTTGGGCAGGGTTTTATCATAAGATTTCGACGGACTCTAATCCAATGCATACGTACTATCCGCTTAGCTGGTGTAAGTATCGTAACCTCCCCTTGCTCAAGATATACAAGAAATTTTAATATCAATTTACGAGGAGGTTGAAATTGGTGGAACCGCTTTTCACTTCGCTGATGCACGCGATCAAGTGCGCATAAGCTTAGCAAACCACCATTCATCGGAGGCTTCTAAAGAGGGCAGAATGAGGGGAAAAATATAAATTTGATGAGAGTCAACTCTTCGGAGAAGCCGAAGGCATTATCTATGGTGCATGCAACGCAGATTAGACGTAAGTAAGATTTATTTGCAATTTTTCATCGAAAAAAAAACGTTAACGGCTTAACGTTGTCTGTTTTTCAGAAGCTACTGATTCGTTTCTCATGAAATTTTAACCACATATTTCTGAAATGCGTGGGTTTGGTCTGAACTACAATGATTTCAAAATTTAGATTTTTACTACTTCCTTTATAGCAAAAACCATTGAAAAATAAGCTTTTTTTTAAGTCTTTTGTTTTGAATTTTGTTACTTATGTTCCAAAATTAAAAATTGTAGTTCGAATGAAACCACTATTAGATTGAATCTAACCCCACTAAATTTTTTGACTTCAGATGATTCGTTCCAGAGATATGGATAACGAAAGTCACCTGCTGAGTTTTGGAAATGCCGAATATAAAAAAAACATTTTTTTTTGTATTTAAAGAGTGTGTTTTTTTTTTGTTTGGGAGGAGAAGGCTATTTACACCCTGAGTGTTGGACTCCCGCTACCCACTAAACACCTCCCCTGTCACGCCGAGAACCTAGCCTGGAACTGTTTGTCACATTCCTTGGGACTAGACCTCATTAATCATCGCTTAGCGGTGCCTTCAGGTTAAGGGAAATCCCTCTTTCTGCACGGATGGATGGAAAGGAAGGAAGAGAATTGCTGTTACACAGATCCCCCCTCCCTCACCAAGCGATCCATCATGCCCTAATGCCCTAATGCGACACACAGTTCCAGTAGTCTTCTGATTGCATCATTTTTCCCGTTACATTTTCTGGGGAGAGCACGCATATTTTCTCCGAGAGATGCGAACGGAGACTTGTCCATCTGGTACACGTAAAGAACGTGTGGCAGGCGTCATCCGTTATCCCCGGGCAGAACACGCAAGTTGGGGATGGTGTCTTTCCCATCTTATACAGGTAAGACTGAAAATACCCGTGACCACTGAGTAGTTGCGTCAGATAATAATCAGTCTCACCATGCATTCTGTAGAACCACGGCCCCAAGTCACTTATCAGCCGTGCGGTCCACCTGCCTCGCGTTTCGTTTTCCCATGTTTACTGCCACAAGGTTAGGGTTCTTCTCCGTTCCTCTCGGCTGACGGTTTCTCGCGCCGACTCCCCCCTACGTAAGTAAACACGTTTTCGTTCGTCAGCAAGTTACTTAATAGGAATCATCCTCGATATTACCAGCACTGCATGTTCAGAGACAGTGTGATATGCAGCCACTATCCGCAAAACTACTTGCCTCTGCACCTGTGTCAGATGCCTTCGGTGCGTCTCTTTACTAAGAGCGTCAGCCCAAACCCCGGAGCCATATAATACCGCTGACTCCATTGCACTCATCAATAGATGGCTTTTGCTCGAGGTTGGTCCCCACGTGTAGGCCATAAGGCGACTGAGAGCCGATACTCGCACAGAAGCCTTATCCGCTGACGCTCGAACCTGCTCGAAAAAACTCATCTTCGAGTCAATGATCAAGCCAAGGTATCTGATTAATTCTTTCGACTCGATGATCATTTCTCCCACCCGAACGGGAATAACACGAGGGATCCGCTTCTTGGCCACGGTCTGTCATCCACTCGCTCACTCGACGTATTATCGCACCCAGTTTGAG
Source organism: Stratiomys singularior (assembly GCA_954870665.1). Classification (NCBI taxonomy): domain Eukaryota; kingdom Metazoa; phylum Arthropoda; class Insecta; order Diptera; family Stratiomyidae; genus Stratiomys; species Stratiomys singularior. Next base: position 77,694,568 of record OX940880.1, on the reverse strand, counting down.
TTGCGTCTGTCCGACAGTACGTCTGGCGACTACTACTGCTAATAAACTTTTTCTGAAGAACAAATAAAATTATTAAACATGGGGTTAAAATATGCCGTTAATAGGACCCTACCAATTGAAGAGCTGGTCATAGATATCGAATCAGGAATAAAATACCTGAGCGCTGATGCGAAAGAACAAATAAGGGGGGAAACGAAAAAACTTTTAACTAAAAAACTACTAACTCTAACAAATAATAATCAAGAAAAACTTGTTAAAGAACTTAAGCAGAAAAAAGTTTACTATCTTAAAGCGGATAAGGGAAACTCAGTAGTTATCATGGACAAGGAAGTCTATGACGATCAAGTCAATAATAAACTCAAAAATGGAAATTTTCTAGAACTACGTAACGATCCACTACCTAGCTCTCTAAAAAGGATAGAGAAAACAATGAAAGAGTGTGAATTAATAATTAAACATAAGACGGATATGAGGATGCTAGACCCTTCTCTACCGAGGATTAAGTGCCTCCCAAAAATCCACAAAGAAGGACAAGAAATGCGAGAAATCATCGCAGCTGTTAATGGACCAACGCAAAACATTGCCAACTGGATTCTAAAGGAAATAGGAAGACTTGGACTAAAAAGAGGGACACATACAGTAAAAAACACTTCTGAGGTAGTAGAACGCCTAAATAAACAAGGGCAAATCAAGGAGGACGAAATATTGGTTTCATTTGACGTAGAATCACTATTCCCAAGCATCCCAATCAAAGAAGCGCTACATATATTTGAAGAATGGATTGCAGGATATGAAGATTCACCAGAATGGCGAAGAAAAGCTAAACTATATACTAAACTAGCTAGACCATGCATGACCGAAACGTACTTCACTTTCAGGGGGAAATTCTTCAAAGTAATGTCAGGAGCAGCAATGGGCAATCCTTTATCCCATCTTCTTAGTGACCTCTTCATGGACACATTAGAAGATTATCTGAAAAAACGGGGACTCCTTCCAAGCTTTTGGGTAAGATATGTAGATGATATCTTGGCGATAGTTAAAAAAGACCAAGTAGACGTTGTTTTTAACAGTATAAATAATATTCACCCAAAAATTGTATTTAAAAAAGAAGAAGAACAAAACGGACAATTAAGCTTTTTAGATATCAAGATCCTAAGAGAAGCGAAAACTTTACAATACGAAATATACAGGAAGCCAACACAAACGCAACGAACAATTCCTGCATGTTCCAACCACAGTTGGCCACAAAAAATGGCAATATTCAACTCATGGATACACAGGCTACTCACCCTTCAACTTAGTGAAGATAACTTCAACAAAGAAGAGCAGTACATCCTAGACACAGCAAAGAAGAACGGATACACGGAAAGGTAAATCCTAAACGTCATGAATAAAAAGAAAAAACAATTGGCAAATGACAACCTAACAACGCTCTTCAAACAGAATAGAGAAATCAACCACCGAGAGAAGAAATGGCTAGCCGTTACGCACACAAAGTTGGACAGAAAAATTGGACAAATCCTCAAACCGTGGGACATATCAATAGCGTCAACTAGCAGCAACACAAAGCTGAGTTCAAGACTGGGAACATCAAAGGACAAAACAACGGAAAACGAAAAAAGCGGCATATATGAGATTGCATGCAAAGACTGCCCAAAAACCTACATAGGACAAACAAAGAGGCTGGTCACAACGAGAGTTCAGGAGCATCTACGAGAAGCTGAAATCAGAAAGAAACGCCAAAAAATCAGCGCATATAAGTCTGTGGTTGCAAAACACATAGTAGAATGCCAGCATAACGTGCAATGGAACGTTAAAAAAGCCACGACAAATAAAAAATTGGATGCATACGAAACGATTTTCATCCTGACAACAAAGGAACAAAATCGGCTAAACACAGACACAGGAAATTGTGACACCAAACTGATTAGGCTAGCCGCATCAAAAACACATCAAAAAAAACAAAAAAAGCAATTAGGGTAGACATTTAAGCTAAACACCATAAATAATCACAATTAGTAGGTTTAAACATGATCTTTACTAATTGAGGATAATGAAGGGAAACTTATTGTATGATAAATGTTGTATGTTTAAAAAAGATAATTCGCCCACTTGTACTTTAATAGACATAACACTGAAGAAGGGACCATATCGGCCTCGAAACAGCTGTCTGTTGCAAAATAAAAATATCAACCTAAAAATGGAATCTAACAAGAATTTTTTAAATTAATGGATTGTTTGCTTTAATTTATAGATTAAGTTTGAAAAATTTAGTTTGCTGAATAAATTTTTAAAAATTTTTCAACCAAAAAAATTAAACTGGCAATACGGTCAACATGTTATAAATTTAAAACTGATTATACTCCAATTCAAACACCTAGATGATAATCATATGAGTAAAATCCTCCAGAAGGGTGATAAAACTCATCAAGCAAATTACTTGGAACAATTACCGACGCATAAGAACCTAATGAGATCTTGCTAGCACTAGTATTGAATTTGATAGTGACTATGGGGAATAATATTTTCTTCAGCTAATTATTTTTGGCACACTAAATTAATCAATATGCGGGAATTCCTAAAATTCAAGGTAATATTCAACTCATGGATACACAGGCTACTCACCCTTCAACTTAGTGAAGATAACTTCAACAAAGAAGAGCAGTACATCCTAGACACAGCAAAGAAGAACGGATACACGGAAAGGTAAATCCTAAACGTCATGAATAAAAAGAAAAAACAATTGGCAAATGACAACCTAACAACGCTCTTCAAACAGAATAGAGAAATCAACCACCGAGAGAAGAAATGGCTAGCCGTTACGCACACAAAGTTGGACAGAAAAATTGGACAAATCCTCAAACCGTGGGACATATCAATAGCGTCAACTAGCAGCAACACAAAGCTGAGTTCAAGACTGGGAACATCAAAGGACAAAAAAACGGAAAACGAAAAAAGCGGCATATATGAGATTGCATGCAAAGACTGCCCAAAAACCTACATAGGACAAACAAAGAGGCTGGTCACAACGAGAGTTCAGGAGCATCTACGAGAAGCTGAAATCAGAAAGAAACGCCAAAAAATCAGCGCATATAAGTCTGTGGTTGCAAAACACATAGTAGAATGCCAGCATAACGTGCAATGGAACGTTAAAAAAGCCACGACAAATAAAAAATTGGATTTTCATCCTGACAACAAAGGAACAAAATCGGCTAAACACAGACACAGGAAATTGTGACACCAAACTGATTAGGCTAGCCGCATCAAAAACACATCAAAAAAAACAAAAAAAGCAATTAGGGTAGACATTTAAGCTAAACACCATAAATAATCACAATTAGTAGGTTTAAACATGATCTTTACTAATTGAGGATAATGAAGGGAAACTTATTGTATGATAAATGTTGTAGGTTTAAAAAAGATAATTCGCCCACTTGTACTTTAATAGACATAACACTGAAGAAGGGACCATATCGGCCTCGAAACAGCTGTCTGTTGCAAAATAAAAATATCAACCTAAAAATGGAATCTAACAAGAATTTTTTAAATTAATGGATTGTTTGCTTTAATTTATAGATTAAGTTTGAAAAATTTAGTTTGCTGAATAAATTTTTAAAAATTTTTCAACCAAAAAAATTAAACTGGCAATACGGTCAACATGTTATAAATTTAAAACTGATTATACTCCAATTCAAACACCTAGATGATAATCATATGAGTAAAATCCTCCAGAAGGGTGATAAAACTCATCAAGCAAATTACTTGGAACAATTACCGACGCATAAGAACCTAATGAGATCTTGCTAGCACTAGTATTGAATTTGATAGTGACTATGGGGAATAATATTTTCTTCAGCTAATTATTTTTGGCACACTAAATTAATCAATATGCGGGAATTCCTAAAATTCAAGGTTTTGCATTGTTATCAGCCCATCCTGGTGATCAATTTGTTTCTATGTGTGCATGAATTCGACTTGGCATATAATAAAAGCGACACGCACTTTACTGGAAGGTAGTGTGGAAAAAGCGGTTTATCGATTTTTAAAATAGGCCCGATAAAAATTCTGCCATTAGATTACTCAAGACGATACCAAACATAATGTTTGCAAGTTTGCACAACGTAGTTTTTTATGTATGTAATCATTATATGGAAGAACTTCATGTTAACAAATCTATTTCTTTGTGCTTCTACTATCAAACGATAAGATTTTGTTAAAAGTGTTACATTTAATGGAAAATTTCTATAAGCACAGCTATTTCAACGATCAGAAATTTGATTCTATACCGTTATTACATTATTCCTTTACTAAGTCATATCTGTGAGTATTAAATATTGAATTATTTGTAATTGCGGCAAAATGTGGTGAATTATGTTTCAACAACCACAATTACCAATTATAATATAAATTACCAATTAATCAAAGTTCAATTGGAAGACCATTTACATTTACATTTTATTGCTCTTCACTATATTAAAAATTGGAATCGTCAAAAAGCGAACTTTTCACGATAATAGATTTACTACTGAATCAGGGCCTGATTTTACAAGTGCATCGGCAGCAAAGTTTAAAAAAACGACGACAATAGGTTGATGTACACGTGAAAAGGAACAAAGATTATAGTATTATCGATCGTTATTTTGGTTTTTAGTGCATGAAAGAATTTTTTAAAATTATCTATAGTTGTCGAAAAAATAGCGTTAAAAAAGGGTTAAAGCAGCTGATTTGACGATTAAGTTCATGAAAGAGTTATCACTCAATTACGGATTGGCTATCCAGAGAAACAAGTAATCTGTTGAAGATATGCGCAAAGACATTTGGGCAGGGTTTTATCATAAGATTTCGACGGACTCTAATCCAATGCATACGTACTATCCGCTTAGCTGGTGTAAGTATCGTAACCTCCCCTTGCTCAAGATATACAAGAAATTTTAATATCAATTTACGAGGAGGTTGAAATTGGTGGAACCGCTTTTCACTTCGCTGATGCACGCGATCAAGTGCGCATAAGCTTAGCAAACCACCATTCATCGGAGGCTTCTAAAGAGGGCAGAATGAGGGGAAAAATATAAATTTGATGAGAGTCAACTCTTCGGAGAAGCCGAAGGCATTATCTATGGTGCATGCAACGCAGATTAGACGTAAGTAAGATTTATTTGCAATTTTTCATCGAAAAAAAAACGTTAACGGCTTAACGTTGTCTGTTTTTCAGAAGCTACTGATTCGTTTCTCATGAAATTTTAACCACATATTTCTGAAATGCGTGGGTTTGGTCTGAACTACAATGATTTCAAAATTTAGATTTTTACTACTTCCTTTATAGCAAAAACCATTGAAAAATAAGCTTTTTTTAAGTCTTTTGTTTTGAATTTTGTTACTTATGTTCCAAAATTAAAAATTGTAGTTCGAATGAAACCACTATTAGACTGAATCTAACCCCACTAAATTTTTTGACTTCAGATGATTCGTTCCAGAGATATGGATAACGAAAGTCACCTGCTGAGTTTTGGAAATGCCGAATATAAAAAAAACATTTTTTTTTGTATTTAAAGAGTGTGTTTTTTTTTTGTTTGGGAGGAGAAGGCTATTTACACCCTGAGTGTTGGACTCCCGCTACCCACTAAACACCTCCCCTGTCACGCCGAGAACCTAGCCTGGAACTGTTTGTCACATTCCTTGGGACTAGACCTCATAAATCATCGCTTAGCGGTGCCTTCAGGTTAAGGGAAATCCCTCTTTCTGCACGGATGGATGGAAAGGAAGGAAGAGAATTGCTGTTACACAGATCTCCCCTCCCTCACCAAGCGATCCATCATGCCCTAATGCCCTAATGCGACACACAGTTCCAGTAGTCTTCTGATTGCATCATTTTTCCCGTTACATTTTCTGGGGAGAGCACGCATATTTTCTCCGAGAGATGCGAACGGAGACTTGTCCATCTGGTACACGTAAAGAACGTGTGGCAGGCGTCATCCGTTATCCCCGGGCAGAACACGCAAGTTGGGGATGGTGTCTTTCCCATCTTATACAGGTAAGACTGAAAATACCCGTGACCACTGAGTAGTTGCGTCAGATAATAATCAGTCTCACCATGCATTCTGTAGAACCACAGCCCCAAGTCACTTATCAGCCGTGCGGTCCACCTGCCTCGCGTTTCGTTTTCCCATGTTTACTGCCACAAGGTTAGGGTTCTTCTCCGTTCCTCTCGGCTGACGGTTTCTCGCGCCGACTCCCCCCTACGTAAGTAAACACGTTTTCGTTCGTCAGCAAGTTACTTAATAGGAATCATCCTCGATATTACCAGCACTGCATGTTCAGAGACAGTGTGATATGCAGCCACTATCCGCAAAACTACTTGCCTCTGCACCTGTGTCAGATGCCTTCGGTGCGTCTCTTTACTAAGAGCGTCAGCCCAAACCCCGGAGCCATATAAGACCGCTGACTCCATTGCACTCATCAATAGATGGCTTTTGCTCGAGGTTGGTCCCCACGTGTAGGCCATAAGGCGACTGAGAGCCGATACTCGCACAGAAGCCTTATCCGCTGACGCTCGAACCTGCTCGAAAAAACTCATCTTCGAGTCAATGATCAAGCCAAGGTATCTGATTAATTCTTTCGACTCGATGATCATTTCTCTCACCCGAACGGGAATAACACGAGGGATCCGCTTCTTGGCCACGGTCTGTAATCCACTCGCTCACTCGACGTATTATCGCACCCAGTTTGAGTTGCGTCTGTCCGACAGTACGTCTGGCGACTAGTACTGCTACGTCTTCTGCGTAGCCACTCCCCCGGTAATTGCAACCTCAAAAGCTCATCGTACGAGACATTCCAGAGGTCCGGGCCCAGAGCGGAACCTTGCGCCACCCCTGATGTCAAATCAATTCTTCGCCGGCCTCCCAATGTGTCATAGGAGAGTTTCCGGTTTTTGAGATAGTCCTTCAATATCCGCGTCAGATACCTCGGCACCCTGAAATATTCCAGAGCACCAAGAATATCTGTCCATCTAGCAGAATTGAAGGCATTTCTCACATCAAGTGTTATGAGCAGTACTATTCGTCTCGAGTGGTGATTGTGGGCTTCTGCCTGCTGGACCGCATACACTTCCTCTGCTATTGCACCGATCGTAGATCGACCAGCCCTGAAGCCGTACTGCCGACGAGACAGATCCCCAGTTCAGATGTTCAACAGTTCGGAGAGAAAGACAGTTCGGATGGCCTCTCCAAGTCTTTCTCTAATGAGCCTCTCGAGCACCTTCCCAGCGACGTTCAACATACATAGGGTCCAATATGAAGATGGTTGCTCCGCGTTCCCCTTCCCCTTGTGGAGCAGCACGAGCCTCGCATCTTTCCAGCAATTTGGAAACGCACCCTGCTGCATACAGGCATCGCATTTGGTGAGCGGCTTATCAGGGCACAGTTGATGTGCAAGCACTTCAAGGACACAGGGCCTCCTTGCAGCTCCTAGTTTCCGCATGACAAGCTTGTAACCCAGCCCTCACGATATCCTCAACGGGGTTCTACCAGCTGCGAGCCTTGCTTTGAGAAATTGACGACAATAGGTTGATGTACACGTGAAAAGGAACAAAGATTATAGTATTATCGATCGTTATTTTGGTTTTTAGTGCATGAAAGAATTTTTTAAAATTATCTATAGTTGTCGAAAAAATAGCGTTAAAAAAGGGTTAAAGCAGCTGATTTGACTATTAAGTTCATGAAAGAGTTATCACTCAATTACGGATTGGCTATCCAGAGAAACAAGTAATCTGTTGAAGATATGCGCAAAGACATTTGGGCAGGGTTTTATCATAAGATTTCGACGGACTCTAATCCAATGCATACGTACTATCCGCTTAGCTGGTGTAAGTATCGTAACCTCCCCTTGCTCAAGATATACAAGAAATTTTAATATCAATTTACGAGGAGGTTGAAATTGGTGGAACCGCTTTTCACTTCGCTGATGCACGCGATCAAGTGCGCATAAGCTTAGCAAACCACCATTCATCGGAGGCTTCTAAAGAGGGCAGAATGAGGGGAAAAATATAAATTTGATGAGAGTCAACTCTTCGGAGAAGCCGAAGGCATTATCTATGGTGCATGCAACGCAGATTAGACGTAAGTAAGATTTATTTGCAATTTTTCATCGAAAAAAAAACGTTAACGGCTTAACGTTGTCTGTTTTTCAGAAGCTACTGATTCGTTTCTCATGAAATTTTAACCACATATTTCTGAAATGCGTGGGTTTGGTCTGAACTACAATGATTTCAAAATTTAGATTTTTACTACTTCCTTTATAGCAAAAACCATTGAAAAATAAGCTTTTTTTTTAAGTCTTTTGTTTTGAATTTTGTTACTTATGTTCCAAAATTAAAAATTGTAGTTCGAATGAAACCACTATTAGATTGAATCTAACCCCACTAAATTTTTTGACTTCAGATGATTCGTTCCAGAGATATGGATAACGAAAGTCACCTGCTGAGTTTTGGAAATGCCGAATATACAAAAAACATTTTTTTTTTGTATTTCAAGAGTGTGTTTTTTTTGTTTGGGAGGAGAAGGCTATTTACACCCTGAGTGTTGGACTCCCGCTACCCACTAAACACCTCCCCTGTCACGCCGAGAACCTAGCCTGGAACTGTTTGTCACATTCCTTGGGACTAGACCTCATTAATCATCGCTTAGCGGTGCCTTCAGGTTAAGGGAAATCCCTCTTTCTGCACGGATGGATGGAAAGGAAGGAAGAGAATTGCTGTTACACAGATCCCCCCTCCCTCACCAAGCGATCCATCATGCCCTAATGCCCTAATGCGACACACAGTTCCAGTAGTCTTCTGATTGCATCATTTTTCCCGTTACATTTTCTGGGGAGAGCACGCATATTTTCTCCGAGAGATGCGAACGGAGACTTGTCCATCTGGTACACGTAAAGAACGTGTGGCAGGCGTCATCCGTTATCCCCGGGCAGAACACGCAAGTTGGGGATGGTGTCTTTCCCATCTTATACAGGTAAGACTGAAAATACCCGTGACCACTGAGTAGTTGCGTCAGATAATAATCAGTCTCACCATGCATTCTGTAGAACCACGGCCCCAAGTCACTTATCAGCCGTGCGGTCCACCTGCCTCGCGTTTCGTTTTCCCATGTTTGCTGCCACAAGGTTAGGGTTCTTCTCCGTTCCTCTCGGCTGACGGTTTCTCGCGCCGACTCCCCCCTACGTAAGTAAACACGTTTTCGTTCGTCAGCAAGTTACTTAATAGGAATCATCCTCGATATTACCAGCACTGCATGTTCAGAGACAGTGTGATATGCAGCCACTATCCGCAAAACTACTTGCCTCTGCACCTGTGTCAGATGCGTCTCTTTACTAAGAGCGTCAGCCCAAACCCCGGAGCCATATAAGACCGCTGACTCCATTGCACTCATCAATAGATGGCTTTTGCTCGAGGTTGGTCCCCACGTGTAGGCCATAAGGCGACTGAGAGCCGATACTCGCACAGAAGCCTTATCCGCTGACGCTCGAACCTGCTCGAAAAAACTCATCTTCGAGTCAATGATCAAGCCAAGGTATCTGATTAATTCTTTCGACTCGATGATCATTTCTCCCACCCGAACGGGAATAACACGAGGGATCCGCTTCTTGGCCACGGTCTGTCATCCACTCGCTCACTCGACGTATTATCGCGCCCAGTTTGAGTTGCGTCTGTCCGACAGTACGTCTGGCGACTACTACTGCTAATAAACTTTTTCTGAAGAACAAATAAAATTATTAAACATGGGGTTAAAATATGCCGTTAATAGGACCCTACCAATTGAAGAGCTGGTCATAGATATCGAATCAGGAATAAAATACCTGAGCGCTGATGCGAAAGAACAAATAAGGGGGGAAACGAAAAAACTTTTAACTAAAAAACTACTAACTCTAACAAATAATAATCAAGAAAAACTTGTTAAAGAACTTAAGCAGAAAAAAGTTTACTATCTTAAAGCGGATAAGGGAAACTCAGTAGTTATCATGGACAAGGAAGTCTATGACGATCAAGTCAATAATAAACTCAAAAATGGAAATTTTCTAGAACTACGTAACGATCCACTACCTAGCTCTCTAAAAAGGATAGAGAAAACAATGAAAGAGTGTGAATTAATAATTAAACATAAGACGGATATGAGGATGCTAGACCCTTCTCTACCGAGGATTAAGTGCCTCCCAAAAATCCACAAAGAAGGACAAGAAATGCGAGAAATCATCGCAGCTGTTAATGGACCAACGCAAAACATTGCCAACTGGATTCTAAAGGAAATAGGAAGACTTGGACTAAAAAGAGGGACACATACAGTAAAAAACACTTCTGAGGTAGTAGAACGCCTAAATAAACAAGGGCAAATCAAGGAGGACGAAATATTGGTTTCATTCGACGTCGAATCACTATTCCCAAGCATCCCAATCAAAGAAGCGCTACATATATTTGAAGAATGGATTGCAGGATATGAAGATTCACCAGAATGGCGAAGAAAAGCTAAACTATATACTAAACTAGCTAGACTATGTATGACCGAAACGTACTTCACTTTCAGGGGGAAATTCTTCAAAGTAATGTCAGGAGCAGCAATGGGCAATCCTTTATCCCATCTTCTTAGTGACCTCTTCATGGACACATTAGAAGATTATCTGAAAAAACGGGGACTCCTTCCAAGCTTTTGGGTAAGATATGTAGATGATATCTTGGCGATAGTTAAAAAAGACCAAGTAGACGTTGTTTTTAACAGTATAAATAATATTCACCCAAAAATTGTATTTAAAAAAGAAGAAGAACAAAACGGACAATTAAGCTTTTTAGATATCAAGATCCTAAGAGAAGCGAAAACTTTACAATACGAAATATACAGGAAGCCAACACAAACGCAACGAACAATTCCTGCATGTTCCAACCACAGTTGGCCACAAAAAATGGCAATATTCAACTCATGGATACACAGGCTACTCACCCTTCAACTTAGTGAAGATAACTTCAACAAAGAAGAGCAGTACATCCTAGACACAGCAAAGAAGAACGGATACACGGAAAGGTAAATCCTAAACGTCATGAATAAAAAGAAAAAACAATTGGCAAATGACAACCTAACAACGCTCTTCAAACAGAATAGAGAAATCAACCACCGAGAGAAGAAATGGCTAGCCGTTACGCACACAAAGTTGGACAGAAAAATTGGACAAATCCTCAAACCGTGGGACATATCAATAGCGTCAACTAGCAGCAACACAAAGCTGAGTTCAAGACTGGGAACATCAAAGGACAAAAAAACGGAAAACGAAAAAAGCGGCATATATGAGATTGCATGCAAAGACTGCCCAAAAACCTACATAGGACAAACAAAGAGGCTGGTCACAACGAGAGTTCAGGAGCATCTACGAGAAGCTGAAATCAGAAAGAAACGCCAAAAAATCAGCGCATATAAGTCTGTGGTTGCAAAACACATAGTAGAATGCCAGCATAACGTGCAATGGAACGTTAAAAAAGCCACGACAAATAAAAAATTGGATGCATACGAAACGATTTTCATCCTGACAACAAAGGAACAAAATCGGCTAAACACAGACACAGGAAATTGTGACACCAAACTGATTAGGCTAGCCGCATCAAAAACACATCAAAAAAAACAAAAAAAGCAATTAGGGTAGACATTTAAGCTAAACACCATAAATAATCACAATTAGTAGGTTTAAACATGATCTTTACTAATTGAGGATAATGAAGGGAAACTTATTGTATGATAAATGTTGTATGTTTAAAAAAGATAATTCGCCCACTTGTACTTTAATAGACATAACACTGAAGAAGGGACCATATCGGCCTCGAAACAGCTGTCTGTTGCAAAATAAAAATATCAACCTAAAAATGGAATCTAACAAGAATTTTTTAAATTAATGGATTGTTTGCTTTAATTTATAGATTAAGTTTGAAAAATTTAGTTTGCTGAATAAATTTTTAAAAATTTTTCAACCAAAAAAATTAAACTGGCAATACGGTCAACATGTTATAAATTTAAAACTGATTATACTCCAATTCAAACACCTAGATGATAATCATATGAGTAAAATCCTCCAGAAGGGTGATAAAACTCATCAAGCAAATTACTTGGAACAATTACCGACGCATAAGAACCTAATGAGATCTTGCTAGCACTAGTATTGAATTTGATAGTGACTATGGGGAATAATATTTTCTTCAGCTAATTATTTTTGGCACACTAAATTAATCAATATGCGGGAATTCCTAAAATTCAAGGTTTTGCATTGTTATCAGCCCATCCTGGTGATCAATTTGTTTCTATGTGTGCATGAATTCGACTTGGCATATAATAAAAGCGACACGCACTTTACTGGAAGGTAGTGTGGAAAAAGCGGTTTATCGATTTTTAAAATAGGCCCGATAAAAATTCTGCCATTAGATTACTCAAGACGATACCAAACATAATGTTTGCAAGTTTGCACAACGTAGTTTTTTATGTATGTAATCATTATATGGAAGAACTTCATGTTAACTAATCTATTTCTTTGTGCTTCTACTATCAAACGATAAGATTTTGTTAAAAGTGTTACATTTAATGGAAAATTTCTATAAGCACAGCTATTTCAACGATCAGAAATTTGATTCTATACCGTTATTACATTATTCCTTTACTAAGTCATATCTGTGAGTATTAAATATTGAATTATTTGTAATTGCGGCAAAATGTGGTGAATTATGTTTCAACAACCACAATTACCAATTATAATATAAATTACCAATTAATCAAAGTTCAATTGGAAGACCATTTACATTTACATTTTATTGCTCTTCACTATATTAAAAATTGGAATCGTCAAAAAGCGAACTTTTCACGATAATAGATTTACTACTGAATCAGGGCCTGACTTTACAAGTGCATCGGCAGCAAAGTTTAAAAAAAACGACGACAATAGGTTGATGTACACGTGAAAAGGAACAAAGATTATAGTATTATCGATCGTTATTTTGGTTTTTAGTGCATGAAAGAATTTTTTAAAATTATCTATAGTTGTCGAAAAAATAGCGTTAAAAAAGGGTTAAAGCAGCTGATTTGACGATTAAGTTCATGAAAGAGTTATCACTCAATTACGGATTGGCTATCCAGAGAAACAAGTAATCTGTTGAAGATATGCGCAAAGACATTTGGGCAGGGTTTTATCATAAGATTTCGACGGACTCTAATCCAATGCATACGTACTATCCGCTTAGCTGGTGTAAGTATCGTAACCTCCCCTTGCTCAAGATATACAAGAAATTTTAATATCAATTTACGAGGAGGTTGAAATTGGTGGAACCGCTTTTCACTTCGCTGATGCACGCGATCAAGTGCGCATAAGCTTAGCAAACCACCATTCATCGGAGGCTTCTAAAGAGGGCAGAATGAGGGGAAAAATATAAATTTGATGAGAGTCAACTCTTCGGAGAAGCCGAAGGCATTATCTATGGTGCATGCAACGCAGATTAGACGTAAGTAAGATTTATTTGCAATTTTTCATCGAAAAAAAAAACGTTAACGGCTTAACGTTGTCTGTTTTTCAGAAGCTACTGATTCGTTTCTCATGAAATTTTAACCACATATTTCTGAAATGCGTGGGTTTGGTCTGAACTACAATGATTTCAAAATTTAGATTTTTACTACTTCCTTTATAGCAAAAACCATTGAAAAATAAGCTTTTTTTTAAGTCTTTTGTTTTGAATTTTGTTACTTATGTTCCAAAATTAAAAATTGTAGTTCGAATGAAACCACTATTAGACTGAATCTAACCCCACTAAATTTTTTGACTTCAGATGATTCGTTCCAGAGATATGGATAACGAAAGTCACCTGCTGAGTTTTGGAAATGCCGAATATAAAAAAAACATTTTTTTTTGTATTTAAAGAGTGTGTTTTTTTTTTGTTTGGGAGGAGAAGGCTATTTACACCCTGTGTGTTGGACTCCCGCTACCCACTAAACACCTCCCCTGTCACGCCGAGAACCTAGCCTGGAACTGTTTGTCACATTCCTTGGGACTAGACCTCATTAATCATCGCTTAGCGGTGCCTTCAGGTTAAGGGAAATCCCTCTTTCTGCACGGATGGATGGAAAGGAAGGAAGAGAATTGCTGTTACACAGATCCCCCCTCCCTCACCAAGCGATCCATCATGCCCTAATGCCCTAATGCGACACACAGTTCCAGTAGTCTTCTGATTGCATCATTTTTCCCGTTACATTTTCTGGGGAGAGCACGCATATTTTCTCCGAGAGATGCGAACGGAGACTTGTCCATCTGGTACACGTAAAGAACGTGTGGCAGGCGTCATCCGTTATCCCCGGGCAGAACACGCAAGTTGGGGATGGTGTCTTTCCCATCTTATACAGGTAAGACTGAAAATACCCGTGACCACTGAGTAGTTGCGTCAGATAATAATCAGTCTCACCATGCATTCTGTAGAACCACGGCCCCAAGTCACTTATCAGCCGTGCGGTCCACCTGCCTCGCGTTTCGTTTTCCCATGTTTACTGCCACAAGGTTAGGTTTCTTCTCCGTTCCTCTCGGCTGACGGTTTCTCGCGCCGACTCCCCCCTACGTAAGTAAACACGTTTTCTTTCGTCAGCAAGTTACTTAATAGGAATCATCCTCGATATTACCAGCACTGCATGTTCAGAGACAGTGTGATATGCAGCCACTATCCGCAAAACTACTTGCCTCTGCACCTGTGTCAGATGCCTTCGGTGCGTCTCTTTACTAAGAGCGTCAGCCCAAACCCCGGAGCCATATAAGACCGCTGACTCCATTGCACTCATCAATAGATGGCTTTTGCTCGAGGTTGGTCCCCACGTGTAGGCCATAAGGCGACTGAGAGCCGATACTCGCACAGAAGCCTTATCCGCTGACGCTCGAACCTGCTCGAAAAAACTCATCTTCGAGTCAATGATCAAGCCAAGGTATCTGATTAATTCTTTCGACTCGATGATCATTTCTCCCACCCGAACGGGAATAACACGAGGGATCCGCTTCTTGGCCACGGTCTGTCATCCACTCGCTCACTCGACGTATTATCGCACCCAGTTTGAGTTGCGTCTGTCCGACAGTACGTCTGGCGACTAGTACTGCTACGTCTTCTGCGTAGCCACTCCCCCGGTAATTGCAACCTCAAAAGCTCATCGTACGAGACATTCCAGAGGTCCGGGCCCAGAGCGGAACCTTGCGCCACCCCTGATGTCAAATCAATTCTTCGCCGGCCTCCCAATGTGTCATAGGAGAGTTTCCGGTTTTTGAGATAGTCCTTCAATATCCGCGTCAGATACCTCGGCACCCTGAAATATTCCAGAGCACCAAGAATATCTGTCCATCTAGCAGAATTGAAGGCATTTCTCACATCAAGTGTTATGAGCAGTACTATTCGTCTCGAGTGGTGATTGTGGGCTTCTGCCTGCTGGACCGCATACACTTCCTCTGCTATTGCACCGATCGTAGATCGACCAGCCCTGAAGCCGTACTGCCGACGAGACAGATCCCCAGTTCAGATGTTCAACAGTTCGGAGAGAAAGACAGTTCGGATGGCCTCTCCAAGTCTTTCTCTAATGAGCCTCTCGAGCACCTTCCCAGCGACGTTCAACATACATAGGGTCCAATATGAAGATGGTTGCTCCGCGTTCCCCTTCCCCTTGTGGAGCAGCACGAGCCTCGCATCTTTCCAGCAATTTGGAAACGCACCCTGCTACATACAGGCATCGCATTTGGTGAGCGGCTTATCAGGGCACAGTTGATGTGCAAGCACTTCAAGGACACAGGGCCTCCTTGCAGCTCCTAGTTTCCGCATGACAAGCTTGTAACCCAGCCCTCACGATATCCTCAACGGGGTTCTACCAGCTGCGAGCCTTGCTTTGAGAAATTGACGACAATAGGTTGATGTACACGTGAAAAGGAACAAAGATTATAGTATTATCGATCGTTATTTTGGTTTTTAGTGCATGAAAGAATTTTTTAAAATTATCTATAGTTGTCGAAAAAATAGCGTTAAAAAAGGGTTAAAGCAGCTGATTTGACGATTAAGTTCATGAAAGAGTTATCACTCAATTACGGATTGGCTATCCAGAGAAACAAGTAATCTGTTGAAGATATGCGCAAAGACATTTGGGCAGGGTTTTATCATAAGATTTCGACGGACTCTAATCCAATGCATACGTACTATCCGCTTAGCTGGTGTAAGTATCGTAACCTCCCCTTGCTCAAGATATACAAGAAATTTTAATATCAATTTACGAGGAGGTTGAAATTGGTGGAACCGCTTTTCACTTCGCTGATGCACGCGATCAAGTGCGCATAAGCTTAGCAAACCACCATTCATCGGAGGCTTCTAAAGAGGGCAGAATGAGGGTAAAAATATAAATTTGATGAGAGTCAACTCTTCGGAGAAGCCGAAGGCATTATCTATGGTGCATGCAACGCAGATTAGACGTAAGTAAGATTTATTTGCAATTTTTCATCGAAAAAAAAACGTTAACGGCTTAACGTTGTCTGTTTTTCAGAAGCTACTGATTCGTTTCTCATGAAATTTTAACCACATATTTCTGAAATGCGTGGGTTTGGTCTGAACTACAATGATTTCAAAATTTAGATTTTTACTACTTCCTTTATAGCAAAAACCATTGAAAAATAAGCTTTTTTTAAGTCTTTTGTTTTGAATTTTGTTACTTATGTTCCAAAATTAAAAATTGTAGTTCGAATGAAACCACTATTAGATTGAATCTAACCCCACTAAATTTTTTGACTTCAGATGATTCGTTCCAGAGATATGGATAACGAAAGTCACCTGCTGAGTTTTGGAAATGCCGAATATAAAAAAAACATTTTTTTTTGTATTTCAAGAGTGTGTTTTTTTTTGTTTGGGAGGAGAAGGCTATTTACACCCTGAGTGTTGGACTCCCGCTACCCACTAAACACCTCCCCTGTCACGCCGAGAACCTAGCCTGGAACTGTTTGTCACATTCCTTGGGACTAGACCTCATTAATCATCGCTTAGCGGTGCCTTCAGGTTAAGGGAAATCCCTCTTTCTGCACGGATGGATGGAAAGGAAGGAAGAGAATTGCTGTTACACAGATCCCCCCTCCCTCACCAAGCGATCCATCATGCCCTAATGCCCTAATGCGACACACAGTTCCAGTAGTCTTCTGATTGCATCATTTTTCCCGTTACATTTTCTGGGGAGAGCACGCATATTTTCTCCGAGAGATGCGAACGGAGACTTGTCCATCTGGTACACGTAAAGAACGTGTGGCAGGCGTCATCCGTTATCCCCGGGCAGAACACGCAAGTTGGGGATGGTGTCTTTCCCATCTTATACAGGTAAGACTGAAAATACCCGTGACCACTGAGTAGTTGCGTCAGATAATAATCAGTCTCACCATGCATTCTGTAGAACCACGGCCCCAAGTCACTTATCAGCCGTGCGGTCCACCTGCCTCGCGTTTCGTTTTCCCATGTTTGCTGCCACAAGGTTAGGGTTCTTCTCCGTTCCTCTCGGCTGACGGTTTCTCGCGCCGACTCCCCCCTACGTAAGTAAACACGTTTTCGTTCGTCAGCAAGTTACTTAATAGGAATCATCCTCGATATTACCAGCACTGCATGTTCAGAGACAGTGTGATATGCAGCCACTATCCGCAAAACTACTTGCCTCTGCACCTGTGTCAGATGCCTTCGGTGCGTCTCTTTACTAAGAGCGTCAGCCCAAACCCCGGAGCCATATAAGACCGCTGACTCCATTGCACTCATCAATAGATGGCTTTTGCTCGAGGTTGGTCCCCACGTGTAGGCCATAAGGCGACTGAGAGCCGATACTCGCACAGAAGCCTTATCCGCTGACGCTCGAACCTGCTCGAAAAAACTCATCTTCGAGTCAATGATCAAGCCAAGGTATCTGATTAATTCTTTCGACTCGATGATCATTTCTCCCACCCGAACGGGAATAACACGAGGGATCCGCTTCTTGGCCACGGTCTGTCATCCACTCGCTCACTCGACGTATTATCGCACCCAGTTTGAGTTGCGTCTGTCCGACAGTACGTCTGGCGACTAGTACTGCTACGTCTTCTGCGTAGCCACTCCCCCGGTAATTGCAACCTCAAAAGCTCATCGTACGAGACATTCCAGAGGTCCGGGCCCAGAGCGGAACCTTGCGCCACCCCTGATGTCAAATCAATTCTTCGCCGGCCTCCCAATGTGTCATAGGAGAGTTTCCGGTTTTTGAGATAGTCCTTCAATATCCGCGTCAGATACCTCGGCACCCTGAAATATTCCAGAGCACCAAGAATATCTGTCCATCTAGCAGAATTGAAGGCATTTCTCACATCAAGTGTTATGAGCAGTACTATTCGTCTCGAGTGGTGATTGTGGGCTTCTACCTGCTGGACCGCATACACTTCCTCTGCTATTGCACCGATCGTAGATCGACCAGCCCTGAAGCCGTACTGCCGACGAGACAGATCCCCAGTTCAGATGTTCAACAGTTCGGAGAGAAAGACAGTTCGGATGGCCTCTCCAAGTCTTTCTCTAATGAGCCTCTCGAGCACCTTCCCAGCGACGTTCAACATACATAGGGTCCAATATGAAGATGGTTGCTCCGCGTTCCCCTTCCCCTTGTGGAGCAGCACGAGCCTCGCATCTTTCCAGCAATTTGGAAACGCACCCTGCTGCATACAGGCATCGCATTTGGTGAGCGCCTTATCAGGGCACAGTTGATGTGCAAGCATTTCAAGGACACAGGGCCTCCTTGCAGCTCCTAGTTTCCGCATGACAAGCTTGTAACCCAGCCCTCACGATATCCTCAACGGGGTTCTACCAGCTGCGAGCCTTGCTTTGAGAAATTGACGACAATAGGTTGATGTACACGTGAAAAGGAACAAAGATTATAGTATTATCGATCGTTATTTTGGTTTTTAGTGCATGAAAGAATTTTTTAAAATTATCTATAGTTGTCGAAAAAATAGCGTTAAAAAAGGGTTAAAGCAGCTGATTTGACGATTAAGTTCATGAAAGAGTTATCACTCAATTACGGATTGGCTATCCAGAGAAACAAGTAATCTGTTGAAGATATGCGCAAAGACATTTGGGCAGGGTTTTATCATAAGATTTCGACGGACTCTAATCCAATGCATACGTACTATCCGCTTAGCTGGTGTAAGTATCGTAACCTCCCCTTGCTCAAGATATACAAGAAATTTTAATATCAATTTACGAGGAGGTTGAAATTGGTGGAACCGCTTTTCACTTCGCTGATGCACGCGATCAAGTGCGCATAAGCTTAGCAAACCACCATTCATCGGAGGCTTCTAAAGAGGGCAGAATGAGGGTAAAAATATAAATTTGATGAGAGTCAACTCTTCGGAGAAGCCGAAGGCATTATCTATGGTGCATGCAACGCAGATTAGACGTAAGTAAGATTTATTTGCAATTTTTCATCGAAAAAAAAACGTTAACGGCTTAACGTTGTCTGTTTTTCAGAAGCTACTGATTCGTTTCTCATGAAATTTTAACCACATATTTCTGAAATGCGTGGGTTTGGTCTGAACTACAATGATTTCAAAATTTAGATTTTTACTACTTCCTTTATAGCAAAAACCATTGAAAAATAAGCTTTTTTTAAGTCTTTTGTTTTGAATTTTGTTACTTATGTTCCAAAATTAAAAATTGTAGTTCGAATGAAACCACTATTAGATTGAATCTAACCCCACTAAATTTTTTGACTTCAGATGATTCGTTCCAGAGATATGGATAACGAAAGTCACCTGCTGAGTTTTGGAAATGCCGAATATAAAAAAAACATTTTTTTTTGTATTTCAAGAGTGTGTTTTTTTTTGTTTGGGAGGAGAAGGCTATTTACACCCTGAGTGTTGGACTCCCGCTACCCACTAAACACCTCCCCTGTCACGCCGAGAACCTAGCCTGGAACTGTTTGTCACATTCCTTGGGACTAGACCTCATTAATCATCGCTTAGCGGTGCCTTCAGGTTAAGGGAAATCCCTCTTTCTGCACGGATGGATGGAAAGGAAGGAAGAGAATTGCTGTTACACAGATCCCCCCTCCCTCACCAAGCGATCCATCATGCCCTAATGCCCTAATGCGACACACAGTTCCAGTAGTCTTCTGATTGCATCATTTTTCCCGTTACATTTTCTGGGGAGAGCACGCATATTTTCTCCGAGAGATGCGAACGGAGACTTGTCCATCTGGTACACGTAAAGAACGTGTGGCAGGCGTCATCCGTTATCCCCGGGCAGAACACGCAAGTTGGGGATGGTGTCTTTCCCATCTTATACAGGTAAGACTGAAAATACCCGTGACCACTGAGTAGTTGCGTCAGATAATAATCAGTCTCACCATGCATTCTGTAGAACCACGGCCCCAAGTCACTTATCAGCCGTGCGGTCCACCTGCCTCGCGTTTCGTTTTCCCATGTTTGCTGCCACAAGGTTAGGGTTCTTCTCCGTTCCTCTCGGCTGACGGTTTCTCGCGCCGACTCCCCCCTACGTAAGTAAACACGTTTTCGTTCGTCAGCAAGTTACTTAATAGGAATCATCCTCGATATTACCAGCACTGCATGTTCAGAGACAGTGTGATATGCAGCCACTATCCGCAAAACTACTTGCCTCTGCACCTGTGTCAGATGCCTTCGCTGCGTCTCTTTACTAAGAGCGTCAGCCCAAACCCCGGAGCCATATAAGACCGCTGACTCCATTGCACTCATCAATAGATAGCTTTTGCTCGAGGTTGGTCCCCACGTGTAGGCCATAAGGCGACTGAGAGCCGATACTCGCACAGAAGCCTTATCCGCTGACGCTCGAACCTGCTCGAAAAAACTCATCTTCGAGTCAATGATCAAGCCAAGGTATCTGATTAATTCTTTCGACTCGATGATCATTTCTCCCACCCGAACGGGAATAACACGAGGGATCCGCTTCTTGGCCACGGTCTGTCATCCACTCGCTCACTCGACGTATTATCGCACCCAGTTTGAGTTGCGTCTGTCCGACAGTACGTCTGGCGACTAGTACTGCTACGTCTTCTGCGTAGCCACTCCCCCGGTAATTGCAACCTCAAAAGCTCATCGTACGAGACATTCCAGAGGTCCGGGCCCAGAGCGGAACCTTGCGCCACCCCTGATGTCAAATCAATTCTTCGCCGGCCTCCCAATGTGTCATAGGAGAGTTTCCGGTTTTTGAGATAGTCCTTCAATATCCGCGTCAGATACCTCGGCACCCTGAAATATTCCAGAGCACCAAGAATATCTGTCCATCTAGCAGAATTGAAGGCATTTCTCACATCAAGTGTTATGAGCAGTACTATTCGTCTCGAGTGGTGATTGTGGGCTTCTGCCTGCTGGACCGCATACACTTCCTCTGCTATTGCACCGATCGTAGATCGACCAGCCCTGAAGCCGTACTGCCGACGAGACAGATCCCCAGTTCAGATGTTCAACAGTTCGGAGAGAAAGACAGTTCGGATGGCCTCTCCAAGTCTTTCTCTAATGAGCCTCTCGAGCACCTTCCCAGCGACGTTCAACATACATAGGGTCCAATATGAAGATGGTTGCTCCGCGTTCCCCTTCCCCTTGTGGAGCAGCACGAGCCTCGCATCTTTCCAGCAATTTGGAAACGCACCCTGCTGCATACAGGCATCGCATTTGGTGAGCGGCTTATCAGGGCACAGTTGATGTGCAAGCACTTCAAGGACACAGGGCCTCCTTGCAGCTCCTAGTTTCCGCATGACAAGCTTGTAACCCAGCCCTCACGATATCCTCAACGGGGTTCTACCAGCTGCGAGCCTTGCTTTCGTTAGTCAACCTACGGAGGAGTTTTCTGGCCGACCTGTATGCCAGCGTTGGGGAATGTGACTCGTCTCGATTCCTTACACGTTGAGCTTCGCAGCGGAGTCTGTTACATTCTCTCCGCTTTCCAGTGATTTCTGCCGACCACCAGTACACAGCAGGCTTATTGTGTCGAGGCCGTCGCCTGGGCATAGAGCAGTCGCACGCATTCTTGATGAATCTCATGGTGGAGTTCACCATGTTGTCAGCTGAGGCTCCCCCCGTTACCGTCACAGTTTCACCTCTCATAGGAGCTGCGGTGAACGCGTCGACATCTATTTTAGATATATTCCAACCTACAGTTGAGGGTTGGGTTGCTACGCGTTGAGTAGCACACTCACCAATTGCGAAAGCAATGTACTGATGATCGCTCGCCGAGTAGTCCTCTAGTACCCTCCATCTGTGTATACTAGGCACTAAGGACTCCGAAGCAAATGTCACATCCGGAATAGTTCCCAAGCAGCCTCCCCGTCGAAAAGTTGGTGTGTTGCCAACGTTCATTATGACAAGTTGCCTCCTAGCTGCCATTTCTAGGATTCATTTCCCGCTCGGGTCTGGAAAAGGCATTCTCCATTCTATCGCCTTGGCGTTAAAGTCACCGCCAACAAGGATTCGGCCTTCCGTGCTCGAAAAAGCTTCCTCCAGTTCATCGAGTCTGCTCTGAAAACATTAAAGTGACTCATTCGGCATGAAATAGACGCTTATGAATGTCAAATTCGCATATCCAATGAGCACAAAGCCATTTCCGGTGGAGCACGTCCGAGCTGTGGGTAGAGCCCTATCACGTACCCATTTGGCGGCAGTGCCGGATCGATCAAAGTACCATCCAGCCTCCTCCTTGTTGTGGTGTTGCTCAGATATCAGCAACAAGTCGACTTTTTTCTCTCTCGCAACCTGGTCTAGTAAATCTTGTGCGGATGAGCTACGGTGTAGGTTGATCTGCAGGACGTTAATCATGTCTTTGCTCTTTTTTTGCTTAGTGCCTCTTTGAACTCCTGGCACCTACCACTTCCTGGAATATGAGCCAGGTCTTCAGACTTCCGTCCCTTTTCTTTGCAGAAGATGCAACTGGGTTCGTTTGGGTAGTCTTTCGCCTTATGGCAGGAAGTGCCACACCTGTAGCATAGTGTGCTTCGATCTGGCCCCACGCAGTTTGAGGAGATGTGTCCGAAGCTAAGGCACTTGTAACATCGAGTTAGGACTACGCTCCGACGTATCCTGCACACAACCCAGCCGACTTTAATTTTCTCCTTGGCCAGGAGTTGCACAGCGTCTTCCTCTGGGATGTCTATTATTGCTGCCCTTTGCCCTCTAGGATTGGTAGGCGTTAGCCTTACCCTAAAGCTATGTGCCGTAGGAAAAATTTGCCTAATGGAATCTTCTACGTCCTTGGCATCCGCAACTCAGTTAAGGTCTCTTATTTCCAAAGAAGCCATTGGCTATAATGTCGAGATAACAGCTTTAGAGCCAACAAGGTCCTTGACAGCACTCTCGAACAGGCCCTTGTCGGTGGATTCCGGTCCAAGTTCTACGAGGAGACCGCCTGTTTCGGTCGCTCTTACTATTCGTATATAGACACCGTTTTCTCGGGTTCCACATTTTGTCTGATTTCTTTGAGGACCTCGGCGTTAGTTCTCCCGTCTGCAGGTTTGATCAGTAGAGCATCCCTGCGCTGCTTGCTCCTGGTCTTTTTTGGCATTGCATTGTGTTTCGTGCCATCTTGCTTTTCGGACGCCGGTTTCGAATCTTTTGCTGCCACATGGTGTATCTTCTTCGCAGCTTTCTGTTGGGATTTAGAGCGCACGTTGGGGTTTTCGGTGAAGGGGGTTTTATTTTCAGGAAATTTCTTAAGCTCTTTCAATTCATTCTCTACCCGTAGCCACCTGCGGCGATAGTGCTCGATCCTATCAACGAGATCCTCCAATTCGTCAATCCCATTTTTGATGTCCTTGTTGACATTTTTTTGGACATTCGATGCATTTCTAATCACGTTTAACATAGCGCTTATGTTCCTTAGCCGCTCTTCCTCACTTCTGTCAACTGCTATTTTCGTGATCAGGTCGTCCTCAGGTGAGATTCTCGGTATATTGTTAGTAGGAGGGTCTTGTTGCTCTTGAGGATCATTGTTTTCGCTTTCCATGTTGTTCGGTGTATGACTTTCAATGACCCCCGGAGAATGGCACTTCGGATCGATGGCTCCAGTGCCCGAAGCCTCCACTACGCTTCTGGTATCGTTCGCTCCATCGCCTTGTGTAAGAGGAATGTTGTGGACAAGCACCTTTTTCGCTGTTGCAAAGCGTTTGATGGAGGTTTGCTTGCATGATGTTTTCTCGCTGCCTTGATTAGGCTTGGCTACTCTTTGAAGCGGAGTTCGCAGTAGTTTTGGCCTTCGGGCGAACATGCTTGCGTCATTGATTTTTCCACTTGTAGTTTTTGATTCTTCAGTGGCCAAGTGTTCCACCTTTGAAAAATGCCCTGACGACTTATCCCCAGTTAGATTGCTGGAGAGAAGCCCGCATGAGGTCGAGGCTCCCTCACACGTGAGGGTGTATATGCCCACCCCTAGTTTATTATTTTTGTTATCACTCATAATACAATTTTTTTTCTGGGTACTTTTAATGACATGATCACGGGTCTGGATGACGGGCAACCTCGCAAAGAACACCCCCCCCCCCACCACGCCAAGGTAGTACCCATGGGGGGAAGAGTGTGTTTATTAAGCTCAACCAGTGCTTTGTAAATAACTTTTATGGGAACTAAAAAAAAAACTTTTAAAAACAGTGTTTTTTAAAGCGTGTAATCCCTTAAGTAAAACTAATCCCTTAAGTAAACTTCCGTTTGAGCCTGCTTTGAACTGTCAAAAAATAAAACGCGTGGATCGAGGTGCCGTTCAGTATCATTTGAAGTGAAAACAGGAGAATTTCGGATGCAATCATTTATTCCGGGCGAACGAGAATAAATTTCGTCGTGCGGTTTCTTTTTTTCCGATCTGACGTCGGGTGCACATTCGATCGTCAGCAGAACCCTTTTGCAGCTGTTTTTCGCCGGTGTAAAAAGTGTGACAATTATCCAATCATTTTTGTAATTATATTGAATGGATAATAAGGAACATTCCCGGTTGCCGTAACAAATGGTTCAGTCGTTATAGCACGACACCTGGGCCAGTGAGTCAGTGGGAATCAGAGGGCGAACACTCTAGGACATGAATATAAGTGTGAATAAGTTAGTGATAGAGATTGATCGAGTTTAAAACGCAATTTGCCTCCAGAATGAGAAAATGAGCGTGATGCGAGTGAGTGTGGAATGAGGTCAGTGATAGTACGTAGCTCGAAAATTAGTGAGAATTTGAGTTTTAAAACTAAGTATTTTACTTTATTCACTAAAGATTGAACTTAATTCATTGAAGATGAATGATTTAACATAGTATTTCTCTTTACAAGAAGTAAAGAAAAATCCGCGCGAAAGGCCGTGAACTACAATATCCTATTCCCCGGTAAATAAAAACCAAATAGATTTCAATATCTTTTATCTTTAAAATTCCCCATTGAAATTTATTGAAATGCAATTAATCCATTCCAGCTCCCAAAAAACCGTCTCAGTCGTTTTTGTTAAGTGCTTTTCAATAAAAAAATGTATTACCAAGAAGAAGCATTTATTTATAAATAACAAATACTTATTCTATAAAAACATCTTAAAAGAAAGAGTGAAGTTCTTACGGGAGCGCTTACTTTGCGTCACTGGTCTTCGCTTCTTTCATCACGCTTTACTCATTTTCAATTGCAGATCGTTTGCAAAAACTGTCCAAGGTGATTTGTTTCTTCCTCCCTCTCAGAATATAGCGGCAATGTGTTAGGCAAGTTTCGTTGAATAACGCCGATGCACGACCAGTTGCACCTTGCTCCGCACCGTATGCTCCTGTGAATGTAGATAGCGTAACTCCTTGGTTGTCAGCCCGTGAGACTGTTCCAAGACGAGCTCATTCACATCTCTCTCATCCACTTCCAGACCAATGAATTTTTCCAGAAAAACAATCTCCTCTACCGCTGACACCTCAGACTCCACTTCTTCGAAGGCCCTTTGATCTACAGCCTCAGGCCACAGCTTCTTCCAAACAAAGGTTAAGGTCCTCGTTGTAACACCCAGCCAGGCCTAATCAATAATTCTCAGACATATCGCGAATTTAAACTGATCTTTCCAGAACCATCGAAGGGTACGGTTTGAGTTCTCCGTCACCCCAAAGTAGCGCTGAAAAATGTGCTTGGTTTACAACTTCTTAAAATTAGAAGTCACCTGCTGATCCATGGGTTGCAGGATAGGAGTGGTGTTGAGTGGTAGGTAGAGATCCTTTATAAACTTGAGCTCTTAGAGTAAATCATCTTCGAGCTTTGATGGGTGAGTAGGGCCATTGTAGAGAATGAGAAGGGCTTGCATGGGTAGGTTGTTTTCCTGTAGATATTTTTTAACTGAAGGGCCAAACACCAGGTTTATCCACTCCACAAAAAATTTCCTGCTGACCCACGTCTTAGTATTCGCCCTCCACATAACTTGCAGTTTTTCTTTTAAAATCTTATGCAACTAAAAGACTCTGGGATTTTCCGAATGGTAAGGCTTGATTTTGCAGTTGCCACTCGCTTTGACGCAAAGTGCTAGAGTTAATCTATCCTTCATGGGTTTGTGACCTGTTATCGTCTTCGGCTCTGCCGTTATGTAAATCTTATTCGGCACCCTTTTTTAGAAAAGTCATGTCTCGTCACAGTTGAAGACTTACTCAGGGATGTATGCTTTCGCTTCTATCAATTCGGAAAACGTTTTGATGTAATCCTCACCTGCACTCACATCCGAACTTGCAGCCTCACCATACCTGACAACGAATCGAATGCCGTTGCTTTTCCTAAAGTTATCAAACCAGCCCCGACTGGCTTTAAACGAGTCTTCTGATTCCTCGTTTGTGGAAGTGTACGGGATCTGCTTCAGCAAAAAGCTTCAGCCTTCTCACATATGATACTTTGTGTAAAGCTGCTTCTGTCACCCTGCTGAAACTGTTTCTCTGTCACCCACACCATCAGTAGTTTCAACATTTTTTCATGGGAACAGGTCTGGAGTTTAGAAATTATTGTAACCTCCTTAGCTAACGCTATTTCCATTATCAACTCCATCTGTTTAAGCACAGTGCATATAATGGATGTGCTACGCCCGTACATCCTTGGCAAGTCAATTACTTGCACATCTTCCTCATATTTTTCTATGATTTCACGCTTTAATTCAATAAACATAATCTTCTTTTTCGGACCCATGGTTATAAGAAAAAGACAATGGTTTGTAAATGTGCAAAAAGCAAAAATCGCGAAACAAGCACAGAGACTGAGGTCTGGTCTGAGATGAGAGAAACAGTTAGACACGACGCCAACATGCGGTGTGCATGTTGGTGTCGTATGCAGCGGTGTAATGTGCGATTCCTCGTATCTCAAATCTTGCTCTCATCTCGAAGCAAAATATCGCTCGCTCGGCGGTTCGTATCTCAAAACACTCGTATATCGAGGTACCACTGTAAATACATCGTGACATCGTGTATGATGAACTCGTCATGGACTTAACACCATCATCTTGAACCGAAACGGGGGAACGAGAAGAGAACTTGTGGTGTTACTGCTGAGGTATCGGAGGGTCTGATCACGAAGTTCAAGTTGCAGAATTTATAGATGGCGCATTCTTCTACGATGAAGATGATGATGCCTTGTAATAGTTCTATAGTACTCTAGCTTTTCGATGCTAATGTGGTGATTGGTGGTGATCTTAAGTTGTTCGGACTCCTTTTCTTTGGATAATTTGAAGAAAAAACCAAGAGCACCGATTTTCCTTTAAGCCGTACATTTTAATTATTTTGAACGTAGAAGTATGAGATATAGAGTGGTCCCATGCCAAATTTTGGATCCGAGTCGCCAAAATTTAACTATGTTGACAAAAATTCATCAATCCTTGCATAAAAATACGCATAGGTAATTTAATTGAGTCAGCGAAATTTCACGATTTGAACTATAGTCACAAGCATTACAACATTTGCTTGCTATGATTTAAATCCATGTTTTTTTTTGTTTGATTTTGTTGTCCGATGGTTCCTAAGATTCCTATGATCAAGCACATGTTTTGTTTTGATTCGCATGTTGTATCCAAATACTCATAAGATTATTCCTCAATATATAAACAAAATTACGAAAAATTTCGCTACATAAAGTACCTCATCTTCATCAAATTTAGACTCGCCAAGGACATAGAATAATCGACTTCAACGGAATGTTTACTCAACACGAACTATATCCATGCTTCACATCGAATTTTTTTCGCCGGAGCCGAATACACATGGTGAAAGTATAATCTTTAGCTGTTATCAAGTCTTCACTAATCATATCAAATATGCATGTAAAGTGCATGTTTCAGCAATCAATTTTATGATTATTTCAACATTCAAATAAAAAGTGTGACCATTCGTTAAGAGAAATTTCTCTTCCTACTGTAATATTAAAAGACTGTCAATTTTAAATGTAAAGGTGGTGAAGCTTATGGAAACGGCGAATTTCTGATATCATGTTATACAGTACTCTACTTCAGGTACTAAATGAGCTGAACATTTGAATAGCTTATTAAGGAAAAAGGAAAAATTTTATTCTTATGATGCACACGGTTAAGGCCTCTCTATATCTTTTAGCTCCATGGGTTATGCCTGAATCGAAATATGTTGTGAACTTTATTCAAAGGTCCGTTTATAGACCTTTGAATAAAGTTGGCATTTAATGAAAGATGAGATTGAGATTTGTAGGCCTTAAAGATGCAGACCTGAATTAGAGAGATCAATTGAGACTGTCAGATTGACATTTTGATTTGCTTAGAAGAAAAAAAGTTAAATTTAGAAGTATTTCGACTAAAGCACCTTTCGAAAATATTCATACCGAAGATAGGACTTGCCATTTGATTCCAGAACCTGGAGGAAGATTTACAACCAAATTTGCATTGTGGGATAATCCCCCACACAGCGTCCGAGATTTCAAACGTTACGGGAAAATGGACAACATTGTGCAGGCCGACCGATACAATGACCGAACAACCAAGGAAGAAAGCGGCCCGCAAGGAACTCCCATCCACCATGATGCAGGTGGAAGGCTTGCCAGACAATTTATCGTGCTTTACAGAGGACATTCATCTCATAAATAGTAAGATTAATGATTTTGTGTTAGCGAAGGGGAAGTTAGTTTTTAAGGCAGAAAGTCCCGGTATCCTCCCTTGATCACTCTGCTCCTAACGTTAATCCTTTCAGCGCCTTGACAAAAAATAGATCAAGCGGAGTTAATACTAACGTTAACGCACCAACAAAAAAAGTGTGGTATCCTCCAATCTTTGTAGAGCACGTCAAGGCGACTGTACTGACAGATATTTTAGACAGGTTCACCCCAGCAGACGGTAATCGATTAAGTTACCGAATAACGAGGCTGTCAAACGCTCGTTTTAAAATATCGGTGGACAAATTGAAAGCACACGAGTATGTCCTTACATCCTCATGTACCTTAGCGACCCTCCGCACTAAACGACCAAACGGAACTCCAACGCAAATCCTGATTGGCTCCGTATATTTCCCGTGTAACACAGGTTCTCTAATCCCCACTACCCTCGATAAGATACTTACAGCAGCGACATCTCACGACTCATTCCTGATTGGAGGTGACATGAAAGCCAGACACGAGCATTGGGGTGATTTCACCAACAACACAAACGGAAAAGCCCTTTTCGAATGGCTCGACACGGACACAGGTGTCCCACCCTTCCCGAGAGATCGCTCATTCTAGGACAATTTTATTATTTCACCCGACCTACTCTCTGACCCCATAAACTCATATTCATGTTCCACATTCGCTTCTCTGTCTGACCACCACGGGCTGCACTTGAACATGAAGTTCAGAACCCATATCCCAGTTTCTACTTGTCCTCCTCACTACATACCATTTAAATCAATAGATTGGTCAAACTTCCGTAACGACCGGAAAATGCGATCCTCTCAAACGCTGAAATAGACAGGCATGTATCAGCACTAACAGCCGCATTAATTGAGTGTTTAGATTTACATGCCTCTTTCCAGAAACCCCGCAGCTCGCTATATCGGTGTCTGAGTCAGCAAACTACCCAATTGGTACAAATACGAAAGCATATGCTCCAACGATTGAAAGGAAATTTCCATAGAAGGTACAATAGAACAAACGAAGAGTATTTTGAATTAAAAACCCAGATCTCCTCAATGTCCCGAGAAATACATAAATACATCAAGGAAGATGTAAGTAATTATTATAAGCATCGATTAAGATCTCTGAGACCATCATCAGACGTATTTAAAACCATTGAACAAATCACGGGTCGCAAGTGTTCTAAATACAACCCTGAAAAAGATCCCATACGGCAAGGCAATGAGGTTTTCAATGCACCTTCAGACAAAATCGGCGCTTGGGAGGGATGCTTCAGGCACCTATACCGGAAGCGTGAGTCTCCTTACGTAGCTGTAAACAATAAAATCAATACCGAAGTTCAGCTTACATCTGAAAGGTATGAAAGTTCTTACCTTACCATATTCTCCACTTCAAATAAAGCTACTTCTCTACAGCATCCAATTTTTGGTGACTTTTCTACCTGGAAAAAGGAAGTTGAAGAAATCTTCCGTACAATAAATAACAAGCTATCCCATGGTCCCGACGGAATCCCAAACATAGTCCTCAAAAAGTGTAGGAAAATTATCTCCTCTTTCCTGACTATAATATATAACAACTGCATCAACAACGGTTACTTCCCCCAATCACGGAAAGATAACAGACTAACTCCTATACCAAAGCCTAACTGCGAAATGTTAGGTTTCAAATTGAAAATGTTGTCATGTCCAGTCCCGGTCCTTAGAACCCTTTATAGTTTCCTATCAAACAGAAACTTCCAAATAAAAGTAGGAAATATCACTTCAAACCTCATCCCAATTCACTCTGGGGTTCCCCAGGACTAGGTCCTAGGTCCCTCCCTATTCAATTTCTTCCTTCATGATATCCCTAGACGAAACAGCTCAGACTTAGATTTAATCATGTACGCTGACGACATCCTACTCACCGTCACCAATACCCTCCCAACTCTAGCTCAAACCCAGCTGCAGTGCGCTGTGAACAACACCGTTTTATATTTAAAAAAGTGGGGACTAGAAATCAATGCAAACAAATCGGAGTTAATCTGCTTCCGAAATGCTTGTGGTAAAGGACACAGGTTAGCAGTGTCACAAAGTAGACATCTTCAAATTCAGATAGATGGTGAACTCATTCCTCGCAAAGACAATATCAAATATTTGGGAGTGCATTGCAATAACAGGCTGAAATCAAACAATCATGCAAGTAAAACGCTAAACAAAGCAAAAACAGCGGCTGCTCTCATCTCCTCTCTCCTATCCTCGAAAGCAGTAGGCTCGAACGTGAAAGTACTGATTTACAAAACACTGGTCAGACCGATCATCACCTACACATTCCCAGCCTGGTGAACAATGTCACCAACGGCAGCCGAAGAACTCCAAGTCTTTGAGAGAAAAATCCTAAGGAAGTGTCTCTCGAAGTATCGACGATCCAACAAAAAATACTTCAAGAACAAAGTGCTGTACAAAGAAACAGGGGTTGTACCGATACTCCACTATATGCTAGCAACGAGTAAGATCCGCATAGAAAAGTGGAGAGATCACACACTGCGGAGTATCCAGGTTCGTTCAATCCAAACGCCCCTAATAAGCCACAGTTTTACGTTTCATCCCAACCTAATACATACAGGGGCTGAAACCACTAATGTAGATAATATAAAATCTTCAAGTCAAAAAAAATCTCCAAGGTCAAAAAGAATCTTAGATTAATCAAGGGACAAGGGCTAACGCCTTCCTATTCTAACTTGCCATCTAACTCAACTCCAAGTGGCGGGCACGGGACGTCCATCCTCCCATGAACCTACTGGTTAGGTACCGACGGGAGGGGAGTATAGACGTCGCCTGCGTACATGACAATAAATACAAATACAATCCAACATGTTAAAAGTTAAATAGTCGTACCAATTCTTTAACCTAGATTAGACGGCCTAGACGGCCAAGTGTTAAATGTTAATGTTAAACAATGTCAAATGTTAAATAGTCATTAAGTTCTCACTGTCAATTTGTTTAAGGTCTCAATAAAGTTTACTTACTTGCATTCAGTTTTACTGTCATTTGTTTTAAAGTCTCAATCAAGTTTACTACTACTACTAAGATGCAGACCTTGGTGCTAAATAAGTCTTAGATGTTTGGTGATGAAAGTAAACAATTTGGAATTTGTAATGTTCTTAAATTTTGTTCTGACAAATAAAAGTAAGTGGTAGTCGTCAATTTCTCATTTAACTTCAAAGCGAACGAGAATTATAATTCCAAAATGCCGCAATCGATGCTGGTCCATGTAAGTATGTAGTGTAGGCTCGAAAAATATAGTGTTTACAAATTAAGGCATAAAAGTAAATTGTTGCAAGTTATAGACAAAATGGGTTTTACTTGAAAGTGGTTGAACTTTGGGTTCCATAGGCTATTTTGTACATAGATAATATGAATTATGTAATCCTCTAATAGTTCTGCCTAGAACTTTGTGAGTTATGTACAACTCTTAACTCTCCCAATATTCTACAAGTAGAAGTCTTTATTATAGACGATGTTTCCCATGTTCTGTTTAATTTGTTATTCTACATCCAAGGAATCGAAGCGAGGTATCATGAAAACTGTTTCAATCCACTTCAAACAAATCGATGCGTTTTAAATGGAAGGTAGATATTAAATTATTTTGCCCATATGTGTTTTAGGAGTATTGCTATGAACTGTTTATGGTGCCATTAATTGTATTTTTTGTATTGCAATCAACGGCCTTGTTTTGCTGTCAACATAACCTTATGTTGTTAGTTTGTTCAAAATACAGATCATTGCTATATCGATTATAATTTTTATTTTATCAGCTGCACAATATAATCTGCAATATTTCTTTTCAACACTTTCTGTGTTTTAACCATTTGTGGAAACGCTTTGAATACATGTTCGGTAAGTAAAAGACAGTGTTTCAGAAGACATCTAGAAATACTGTAATATTGATGTTCCCACCTAGATCTGTGAAATGAATATTACCTTATGCAATCATCACCTATTCTTCCATTACTCGCAGTAAGCCTCTGGACGTTTCTGGGATGCGTATGTGCGCATGTGTTAAAAATTTTTGTTTTCACATATGAACAGAAAGGATTAAGAATCAATGCCACTTTTCAGTTGGTTCCTGGATTAATTTCAAAGAAATCCAAGATACAATCGATTTGTGTTGAATGCATGATAAAACAGTTTTTCAGAATAAGAAAAGAATAACCGGTATCAATAAATCAAAGGTGGTGAAGAAATCGCAAGTGAATAATGAAAATCAAACATCGAGAATTTTCAGAAATTTTTAGGGAATGAAGAAAGTTGAATAGTACATTTATGTATTCTTCAAACGTTATACAAAGTGATTTAATAAATATAACCGAATAAGTTGCTGGTAACAGTCCCATCCACTAAATTGGCTAAGCAAAGAAAAAAACAAAACCTACTGATTATGTTTTTCATTTATTGTACAATGAAAGCTTATTTTATCCAAAATCTAAAAATTTTATAATTGTGTTTTCATCATCGAAAAATTCAAAAAAAAATTTCGTTATACTTTAGATTACCCGCGTCTGCTTATTGCCTTCATAGAATCTCCATTAGGGAATATGTATGTAAATATTTGTGTACACTACTAGTGTAAATGTAAGGTGTGCTCGATATTCATTGACTGTTTTACTCATGTTCATATATTGATTGATTATTTACGGGATCCAGTGTCGCGTCCACAGATATGATTGCGTAAAGGCTGAAGTCAAGCCATAGGAATAGATGGTTTTTGTTCAGATTCATGGATTCGGTTCATTATGTCTTTTTAACATTTGGACCTTCTCTCAATACTGACGGTAATATTAGGATTGTCGATTTTGTACCGGGCTGTGTTGAGATGCTGCGTTGAAAAAAATGGTGGGAAAGTCGTCGGTGGTATTCATTATTACTGTTCCTGTTGGAAGGGTTACGTGGTATAATAAAGTTATTGAAAGAACAAAAAAAAAATTTATCTTTTTCTTACCTGTAATTTATTTATTAAAGAAAGGCTCTAGGAAAAATTAAAATCTATTAAAACGTATCATATCAATAAATTTATCCATTAATATTATAAATACCTTATACTGAACACACGTTCCTAATATTCTTTATGGGATATTTACAAAATGGTCCAACATTTGTTGCTAGAGTTAGGAAAACCCCAAAAACCTAACCAGACCATCTTTCTTAATTCTAAACAATTTCTTATAGTTATAATATGTTTTAATATCAACATAATCCAAGTCCATTTCTTAGCTCCAGAAATTTTACAGCAGGTAATGGCTTAGTGAAGATATCAGCTAATTGTTGACCTGGTGGAATAAAAATTAATTTTATTTCATTTTCCTCAACTTGTTCTCTAGAAAAGTGATATTTAATGTCTATAAGGTTTGATCCTATGTGGGGTGTTGGATTATTGGCTATACTAATTAACCCATTGTTGTCTTCATATATTATAATTGGTTTGAACATATCAATTTTTAACTAACTGCTAATGATTTAAGCCATAATGCTTCTCTAACTCCTTCAAAAAGTGCCATATATTCAGCTTCAGTAGATGAAGCTGCAACTGAGAACTGTTTCTTGTACACCAACAAATTGTACAACGTTCAAAAAGTTTAAATAAGTAGCCTGTGGTACTTGGCTATTACTAGGTCATCTACATATAATACTATATAAATATTCCTAGATGCATTTCCTTTGTCTAACATATAGATACATCTATCAACAGGAGAATTTTTAAACCCTCTCGAATGTTTCAAATCAGCATCTTGCTGCTTGTTTCAACCCATACAAAGCTTTATTTAGTTTGCAAACTTGATTATTTTTACAGACAACTCCTTCGGGAACTCTCATATATATTTCCTCTTTTAATGTGCCGTTTAAAAAGGCCGTTTTTACATCCATATGATGAACTAATAAATTATGCTGATTTGCAAACGCTAATATAAACCTGAAACTGGAAATTCGACCTACTGGTGCAAATGTTTCGTTATAATCAATTAAATATTCCTGACAAAGCACGAGCTACAAGACGTGCTTTGTATTTGAATGGGTTACCATGCTCGTCAATTTTAATTGTAAATACCCATTTACAAACAACTATATTTTTATTCAAGGGTTTTGGTACCAAGTCTCGGATTTTATTAATTAAAAGAGAATTAATCTCATCTCTTATTGCTTGTTCCCATTAAACTCTATCATTTCTATTCTCTATTTCTTTATAAGAAGTGGGAAAACTAAAAACTAGAGGTCTAGCACACATTAAATAATCATCTGATATGTCATATTCATTATAAGATACCACAGGACGGTTTCTGATCCTCTCACTCCTTCTAATCCCCGAGGACTCTAAATGATTATCTACTTCTTCTATAGATTTATTAAATTCTGAACTTATTTTAGCATATTTTTCACTAGGCTCTGATTTATTTATATTCGATTTCCGCTCTCTAACCACTGATTTTGATTCTAACTGAAATCTATCAGTTTCATCTTGGGATCTTTCAATATCAGTCCCTTCAATGTCAGTTGTATCTCGTCAAACATAACATCTTTTACGACAACAAATTTGTCGTTTACCACATCGTTTTAAACCATTATTTACCCTTCATTTATTTCTCATCAAATTGTGTTTTCCTTATTTTATTATGGATATAAACAGTAGAACCAAGAACTCTCAAATATTTTAATTTTGGCTTTTTACTATGCTACATTTCGTATGGTGTTTTAACTGTCTTTAAAGCTTTAGTAGGTGAGAAATTGATTAAGTATGTTGCAGTGAGAATTGCTTCGCCCCAGAAAATTTTGCTTAATTTTGCACCTGATATCATTGATCTAGCTTTTTC
Organism: Stratiomys singularior; assembly: GCA_954870665.1. NCBI lineage: Eukaryota > Metazoa > Arthropoda > Insecta > Diptera > Stratiomyidae > Stratiomys > Stratiomys singularior. The sequence continues at coordinate 77,658,607 of OX940880.1, read as the reverse complement.
AGTTATTGTTCTGACCATTCTCTACAGCATTAGCTTCACCATTTTGTTGTAGGGTTCGTGGTACTGTAAGGTGAAAAGTAATGCCCTTGCCTATGCAATAGCTTTTCATTTCAGATAACAAATATTCGCGGCCGTTCTCTATGTATAAATTGACTACTTTTGAATTAAATCGGGCCTCACTTCTCGTAATATAATCTTTAAATATTGGAAAAACATCAGACTTATATGTTATCAAATAAGTTGCGCAATAGTGAGTATATTCATCAACAAATAATAAAAAGTAGTTTTTGTTATCAATGGTCGTAGGAGTGATTGGACCAGCAACGTCGGAATGCATGGTAAACAGTGGTCTTTTAATGTAATTTTTATCTTTACTTTTATTAAATGACAGTCGTGCCTGCTTACCATTGATACACGGTTCACATAAATTATCATTAGGTGAAACATGAACAATTTGATTTGAATCTTCTATGATATTATTATTTTTAAGCTTTAAGAATTTTTAATTTTTTGTTATTTTTACTTATATGACCTAACCGGTAATGCTATAGTTCGTAATTAGTTTTTCTAACAGCACTATTTAGTTGAGGAATTCTAATTGTATTAAATACAAAATTAATAGCAAGTAAACTGTTCTGTATCTTGCTTGTCATGATGGACTTATCAGCTTTATTGATTCTAACACCATTTTGACCAAAATAGATTCCCAAACCAGCTTCTTGCATCTTTCTGATAGACAGCAAATTATATGGTACTTCAGGGCAGTAGAGTACGTTTTCCAATGTCACTGGTAGTCCTAAATTACTGATGACATCGAGTGATCCTTTCTTGTTTGCATAAACAAACACATCTTCTTTTGCTACTGATATTTTAATTGGAGACTGTAAGTTGTTAAAATTATTTGGAAGATATTTTCTATTTATAAGATCATCATGTGATCAGTTGCCCCTGAATCTAGAATGAATGTAATGCCATTTTTATCTTCAACTTTAGTTTTCTGATTTGCAATCATAATTGCAGTACTGTCATAATACGTTGATGGTTCATTAATTTGAACAGTTCTATTTTGTCCTGATTTTTGTTCAAATTGGAGAGTCTTCTTATAATGATAACAGTTCTTTATATGGTATCTCCTCCCACATTTATAGCATTTAAGTTTGGCCGAATATCCAGTATTTTTGATAAACTTACCACCATGTTTACCACACTTAAATTGTTTTTTATCATAGTTTTTAAATTTTGTTTAATTATTTCTTTTATTGTAATGGTTGTCTCCTTTGTTTATAACTTCGTTATGACGTCCTACTTGTAGCACTTTTGCACTGGTATCACCACTCTTTTCTATTAATTTGGTTTCATAGTCCAACAGCCTCATTTTAATAATATATCCTATATCTTTTTCTGCTACTGTTTCAATAGCAACTTTTACACCATCATACATAGGGGGAAAGGTATAAGTAGTAAGTGTAGTAGTGTTGATATTTTTTCAGCTTCTGTGATGGATCAGCCATTAGATTTGAGTTGATTAACCAGATCTTCATGAATTATAAATGATCTGTCAATTATGTATCCGCTTTTAGTTTTAGACTTGTCAATTTTCGCATCACTGATAACTGAGGTATAGCACTTTTTCGTTGAAAAGTTTCATCTAATTTATTGAGGACATCTTTTGCAGTAGTTCCTTCACCCGCGTAACTTACATATGAATTCCCTAGAACCGAGATTATTATACTTTAGCTGTTCATTCACATCTGGGCAAGTATTTTCAACAGTTTCCGGAATTGGTTCGTCAATCACTTTAATCACTTTGAGTTCAGTTAATGAGGCACGGACTCTAAACTTCCACATACCATATTTTTCCCCATTAAAAATAGGAACGTTTCTCTGACTCGCTAAACAAGCAATTTTTTCGATCCGCAGCCAAAACTTCTTTTTCGATGCGAAAATTTTTTTTTAATTTTGTGTCGTTATGCATGTCGAGTAATCATGTTTGAAACGAACTGATACACTGACGGATTGATACACTGACAAGGGGTTGCGCAGCAGTGAAAATATTCACTTTTTTTTTGAAACCTCAAAATAACAAGAGACGTCGAGACAAACGAAATCAAACACGAACCACGAATTTAATCACAAACTTAAGAAATCCGAGACAATGTCTCTCAAACACAATAACTTTGTTAAACATTATTTATTGAAAATGTATCAATCAATTATAAATCAGAGTAATCTGGGCCCATAACCTGTTGGAAGGGTTACGTGGTATAATAAAGTTATTGAAAGAACGAAACAAAAATTTATCTTTTTCTTTACTGTTATTTATTTATTAAAGAAAGACTCTAGGAAGGTGTCTACGATCTTTACTCTACGAGAACCTTTAACAGAATGAATAAAAATTATATTCCTAAGTAACTACATTTTAAACAAATATGATGTGTGTGGCCTGCAAATGTAGAAAGGGTTTCAATGAATCCTTTGTATTATAAGAAACACATGTTTTATTACTCTCAAGGAAAATTTAAGAGTGGAAATTCCAAGATAAGTTTTATTGTTGTTCTTGTTTGGAATACATGTGAGAAACATCTTGTAGCCACACACAACTTTCTCAGTATATTTAATTTTTGTTTATTTGTTTACTAGATAAATATTCAATATTTCCCTTTCTGTCTTGGTCATTGTCAACTTTTGGCGCTTTTTCTGCTCTTTCTGAGAGTATCTAATATTGCCAGCAGAGTGTGTGCCTAGTTGCACACCAGGTCAGTTTTTTGAGATGCATTACATCATCAGATGCGGAAAGTATCTCAGATAGTTCATAAAAAGGATCTCAGATGCGTTCATGAAACCAATTCATTTATTCCGTGGCTTCAGATTTTCGTCTCATATTGCTTAATTTTATCTTTATTCTTTCATTTTATTTTGTTTAGAATTTGAAAATTTTATCTAGCCGATCAATCAAAAATACCGCAATTAAAAAAATATATAAATCAAAAAATACTTGACAGCAACAACGTGTATATTGCTTGAGGTGGACTAGGTGCGGTATACCACCAAATACAATCAGTAATATCAGATGTTTCTCTGCAAAGTGTAGATAAAATTCTCATGCCGCGAATATTGGAAAAGTTCAACGCGATGGACTAAACGTAAACGACTACTTTATTATATTCCGATCAATAACAAAAATTGCTATTAATCCATGTATAACTTGAACAATATCCACTTTAAACGTGAATTCACTATGGATACTAAGACAAACATAAAACTCAACAATAAACCATATGTTTCACCCGCGGGTTGAAACAAATCCACTTGGAAAAAAAATATACAGGAAATCAACTGCAGTGGACCTTAACGTACACTCTATCAAATCTTACAAGCGAAAAAAAATTTGTAGCGTACAAATTGATGGGACTGAGATAGCTTAATCTCGATAAACTCCAGAAACTACTTACAACGATCTGAATTTCTTGTGTTAGGTAGCTTAAAACATCGGGTACAAATAACACGATGCCAAAATACTGATCGCATTACGCAATGAAAAATAGCTTGATATACCACAGTGCCAAGTTAGTTTACTGCTTCATTGAGTACGAAATACAAACCTTATTGAAAACTGATTTGACCAAAAGAATTTTTGAGTGAGAGAGCAGAGGCGCGTATAAACTGATATGTAGGGACCGTGAGAACGGAAAAAAAGAAGAAACTAACGCATCACTGTTAGTTGAAAATGGACCCGATGGATTGAATGGAAATCGAACCCGATACTGTGACCAAAACGATGACATTATTGCGCGAACTAAGAGAAGTCGAAATTAAGTCTGTAGTCGTTAGAATATTCACCTTGTGTGCAAAAGAAGCCGAGTTCGAATCACACTGGTGACTTATATTTGAATTTGTGCTCCCTCAACTCAAGAAATTGAAAAAAACCTAAAATATTGAAAACAAAAAATGCACGGGGAAATAATACCGAAAAACTAGCAACCAAATCTGATTCAATATTTTCAATGTGAAAACCGTGATGAATCAGACAAAATTTCCAAAAAAACCAAAATAACAACCCCCGCCACACTTAGTAAACCCAACCGACTGTGTCAAATGTTTAGGGTCAAGTGTTCCAATTTCTCTTCAACCAAGAAGTAGCTTCCTGGGTTGTCTCTTCTTCTGCAGAACAGCACTCTCTTTCAGGCCCATTTTCTTGAAATTTTCTCTGAATATATAATGCCCCGTGAAGATCTCAGTGAGAATTTTTATCTAGCCCATTCCGACGCACGCTCGAAACTATTCGTCGAGAAAGAGCATATTGGAGCTCTGGAATTCCAAAAGATGTTTCATTATTTCTCATCATTTTGAATTCTGACTATAGACTTCAGACTTGGTGCTGTACAGAGTCTTGTAAACGAAATTCATTTCATGCCTCGGCAGCTAGTATAGTGTAATGACCTGATAAATGTATGTTTTACGAGAAAGTAGAAGAAGGTACTACTCCGTAGGTGATGATCGGTGTCACCATTATAGCTACATCGGGATTCCCGTTAGTTCCAGGACTTGCCGTCATGTTTCTGCATACCATTAGAGCTTTCGTGATCTGCTTACCCTGTCTTAATGTGTCCCTACCATGTAATCCTGCGCTCAATCAGCACAGCAAGATACTTTATTTCATTTCTTTACCCGATTTGTGTACCATATATTTGTGAAATATATGGCGATTTACGAGTCACCTCGTACAAGGCGGTTGTTAAGTAAAGATAAGAATAGTATATTTATGATAAGTTTTATGCGTTCATTTTATGGAGGAATAAATACAATTAGCAATAGGGTGCGTTTGTTTATTTAGGTTAGAAAAATATAATTACGTTGAACTGTTTTCTGTTTTATTAGTCCAATAAATATTACTCCAGATAACTCCGGGTATAACGTTTTTCAGCGTATACCTGACGCCGAATGAGTCAATGCCATCGTTTCAAACTAGACAGGACGCGCTGGAGGATGTTGTTCTGAATACGGATGGCAAAATACTCGTAGCAGGAGACTTCAACGCCAGAGCCGTTGAGTGGGGCATGCCTCAAACGTATTCCAGAGGGCAACGCATTCTGGACATGTCGGCGAGGACCGGGTTGGTGGTATTGAATACCAGTAATATACCTACCTCCCGGCGCTGGAAGTTGTATCGCCGATACCACTCCTCGCTCGTCTCAACTATCTTTCACTCCCGGGTGGAACATCAGAAAAATGGACGTGGAGACTTTCACCGATGTGATTCTGAAAGGCGGAACGACATCGGGGTGCCCTTCGGAGAGGGGAAGGGCTCCAGTCGAGGGAATGGTGGAGTCAACGATGAGCCCCATCACTTCTGCCTGTAACTCATCTATGCCTCGACACGACAGGCCTGCTGTACATTGGTGGTCAAAAGATATCGCAGACAAACGAGGCGATCGTCACAGACTTCGACGTGCAGCTCAGCGCTCAAGAAGCGTAGAGGAAGCATCCAATAGGACAACAGCATACAGGTCAGCGAGGAAAGAACTCGGAAGACTCATAAACGAGAGTAAGGCACGCTGCTGGCGAGAACTTGTGGAGGACGTGAACAGGGATCCATGGGGACGGCTACAAGTTAGTGTGGCGCAAGCTCGGTACCTCACGGAAGACGTGTTTACTTCAAGCAGAGAAGATGGACGGCATAGTGCAGGCGCTGTTCCCAACTCATCCTGTCCGTGTTTATGCTACCCACGAGGTCGATTCAGTGGAATGTCCATTGTTCACAAAAGATGAACTGGCGGATGCGGTGCTTTCTATGAAAGCTCGAAAGGCACCAGGACCAGACGATTCCAACCGAGGTGCTACAAATGGTCTTCCACGTTTGTCCTGACTTCCTGCTCAATGTGTTTAACGCTTGCCTGAGAGAAGGTGTATTTCCATTTCGCTGGTAGGTGGCGAGGCTCGCATTGATCAGCAAGGGGAAAGGAGACCCCGGGCTGCCTTCTACATACCGTCCGCTTTGTATGCTGGACACAGCCGGGAAAGTGTTCGAAAAGCTCATCAAGGGAAGACTCACTGACGCAATTCGTGCTGCAAGGGACCTATCTCCGCGGCAGTATGGCCTTAGTGCAGGGCGATCCACTTCCGATGCCATCATGGAAGTGGTGAATGCAGTCCGTCGAGCCGAAGCGCACAAAACTGATTCCAAACAAGTTGTCTTGCTAGTGACGCTTGACGTCAGGAATGCCTTCGACTCCGCCAGATGGTCGGATATCCTTGGCACGTTGGAAAATTATTTCCGATTGCCGGGGTATCTGATGCGGATTTTGAGGGATTACTTAAAGGACCGCAGTCTGCTCTATGACTCACAAGATGGGCGGCGCAGTAGGCTCCATACTGGGACCAGACTCCTGGAACGTCTCATATGACGGGCTATTGAGGCTTGAGCTGCCAGATGAGTCGCGGTTGGTCGGCTATGCAGATGATATAGCAGCTTTAGTCGCCGAGCGCACAGTCGAACACAGCAGCGCAGACTGGAAATGTTAATCGCAGGAGTGATATCGATCGCCCTCCTTGCTAGAGAGCGACGGAGAATTTATGACCGAAAAGTGGAGGGTTCAAGATATGCTGTCAAATGATAGGAGAGGCAGAGCACAATACTCGAGTGGCAACAGTCCTGGGAGGGCGACTCTAATGGCCGCTGGACTGCCCGCCTTATAGGGGACGTGGGATTCGTGGCTAAATCGAAGGCACGGTGGGACTGATTATTACCTTACCCAGCTTCTCAGCGGGCATGGGTATTTTCAGTTTTTCCTGCACAAGATTGGTAAATCACGGTCCCCAGACTGCATTTTCTGCCCAAGGAAATAGGACGACGCATGTCACACCTTCTTCAACTGTAGAAGGTGGAACAGGATGCGGCAGGACTTTCGAGCTTTCTAAGCCAGTTCACGTAGCGACCTAATAGTAGTCAGATCTACAAGCGTTTATGCCAGGCCCATTGAAAACACCAAATTCAAATTCGGCATAAAAAATTCATTTTGGGGACCCCGTAAAGCATGGAAGATCTACGAATGATTTAAACGAGTTCTACAACAGACAATTTTTGAGTTGAGGAGCTAAGTAAGCGGCGCTACAAGCAGCTATGGAGAGAATTCTGTTCGACACTCAATCGAATATATATTATGAGACCAAAATCGAAAGATTCGAAAAGATTTAACAACAGAATCTGTTGATATACGATTTAACAGACAAGGAAGTTGAATACGGGTATAACGATCGAGAGCTGTATGAGTTGGATGACAAGGTACAGAGTAAAATGACAAGGTTAAAGAAAAATTTGAAACGGTTATCGCTAAGGAGTATGAAACAGGACAGAGCCATAGATCAATTCAAGAAGTGTTGTTAAAAATATTGCTAAGGAAGCTGGACAAAACGACACACACGCATTTTGAACAATCACTGAAGAAACTTAAGGAGTTGCAAGCAGTGACCGAGATTTTAGATTTTCTCCAATCTAGGTTCCAATCGTTGGAGGCTTTGGGAACCAAAATTAGCAGTAGTGGAAGCAATCAAAGATGCGCCGAATTAACATCAGTTACAGTCAGCATTGGGAAGATGAAGCTTCGTATATGTGGCAAAGGACATTTAGTTAACACGTTGAACCCAGCGCCGAATTTGCTGTCCTTTCCGTTCAGCCGGCAGCGAGCGAGTAGCAGAGCGGTTGCATCCTGCAACCGCTTCGATTTCTTTTCCTAAGTAAAACGATGAAATTCCATCGATAAATTCGATCGTACGTACCTCCAAGAGCATTTGATTACATTTAATTGAGACTATATTTTTTCTGTCGGTCCCCGACGCCAAATGAAAATTCAATTGCCGGTCCCCAAGGACCAGCGCCGGCCACACGGAAATTTCATTTTCCGTTGAGCCCGGGCTCAACGTGTTAACAATTGTGAAACCTTTGTGAAGATGTCCAGACAAGAAAGGGAGCAAGCAGTAAAAGGAAACAAACTATTCACCAATTGTCTAAAGAAAGGACATTATAGAGTTGCATGCCAGTCCATCGGATGTCGCAAATGCACTCAAAAGCATTATACTTTCTTACACGAAAATAGAGCAGAAGACAATTCACGAAGAAGCCAAAACAACTTGACAACAACCGCCGCAAACATCGCTGCACAAGCTGAAGACACACCAAATAGCATGGTTAATATTTCTATGCGTGCATAAACACATTAAATCCAATACTAGCGAACTCTCAACAACAGATGATAAAAAGGAGATAACAAACTATCAGCCACAAAAGTTTATAGATATTACATCATGGAAAATATCAAGAGATGTGCAGTTAACAGATCCGAAATTCAACAAACCTCAGAAGGTAGATGTTTTGTTTGGAGTAGAATTATATGAGGAAATTATCTGATCAGGACAGATTAGACTACAGCCTAACCTACCAATGTTACAGTGCACCGTCTTTGGCTGGATGATATTATGAAAAATTTCAAATGAGTCTAGCGAAAGGAATGTGTTCACAGGGGTATCAATTCAAGGATTGGATCAACAATTGGAAACATTCTGGGAAATCGAGGAAATACACTGAGCGAAACAAAAATAGCACCACCAAGTTTTTCTAGGATTTCAGATGAAAGATAAATCATGATATCAATGATTTATTATAGCATGTTCCAAAATGTATTACGGATAAATCCAGCGTGAAATGGTTGTATTTTATGGAACCCTTAACATTTAAACCCTAGAAATCAAAAAAAAAATAATGCGAAATAAAAATAACACCACCTCTGCTTTTAACCAAAACCAAATTTTATTCTATAAAATATATCATTTAGGAATACTTAATAATTTGTGTACGAGCCATTGTTTTGAATAACTTCAATTAGTCGCGAATGCATTGACAAAATAAGCTTTTCCAGCGTATCCTGCTCTATCTGCTCCCAGCACTCTCGAACTCGACATTTGAGCATGTTAATGTTGTCGAATTGCTTGCCATTTTCGTAAACGCGACGTGCAAGAATAGACCAAAGGTTTTCAATGGGATTCAGGTCCGGAGAACAGGCTAGCCACTCGAGAACTTCTATATTTTTCTCAGAAAACCACGCTTTAGCCAATTTCGAATTATGGATTGCAGCATTGTCTTGTTGAAAAATGAAGTCCGGACCCATCAATGCCTCACCATGCTCAATTAAACTTATCTCCAACATTTCGACGTAGTCTTCTGACTTCATTTTTGTTGTAATCCACGCCAATGGAAGCTTTCCCCTAAAGGAAAACGCACCCCAAACCATCAGCGTACCACCACCAAAGTTCATATTCATCTTAACCTTTGGATCTTTGCGCAAATCGTGCCAGTAGTACTGCCAGCCGTCTGGTCCATCAAGATTAAACTTCTTCTCATCCGAAAAGAGCACGTTTTTCCATTCCTCGGCCCAGGAAATATATTTTTTTGCGAAATTGAAGCGATCCAACTTATGTCGTTCTGTCAAATTTGGTTTTCCTTGCCTTTTACGCCACACCAAGGTTTCACTGCTTGACAAAATTTGTTGTATGCGACGTGTGGTAACCGGAAGCTTCAACTCCGCGCGGATTTGTGATGCTGTTTTTTCCTGATTTGCTGCAATCCTGCAAATTCTCCGTTTATCCTTCGCAGAAAGCTTACTTTTCTTTCCACGTTTCTCGATTTGGCCACGTTTATTACAATTTTTTAAATAGTTTCAAACAGCCGTGTGTGCCCGATGAAGTTTTCGACCGATTTCTCTATTAGAGAGACCTGCATCGTGGTAAGCTTGGATTTTTACCTTTTCTTCGAACGTAAGGTGCTTTGATCGACCCATGATGGCTAAATCGCACGAAAAAACAACGATCTCACTAGCAAATGAACACACTTTGACAAATGTAATGAATGTAATGAAAACATCTCATTTGACATGTGTCAAATGAGACAAATGAGAGTCAGGGCTGCTTTAATACAGTGTGGTGCTATTTATATTTCGCACTGTTTTTAACGAAATATTGGGTTTACGTGTAAATACTTCACAAAATAACCAGCACTGTGATGCTGAAAGATAGTAAAGAGTACATAGATGAATTGAAGCGCGAATTTGATGTTGTCAACAGGATAACAGGAAAAATAATCTGAAAAAATATGATGGTGCTATTCTTATTTCGCTCAGTGTACACAAGGAAAACCCTATAAGCAACAAAGATCTCCATTGTGAGGAGTTTTTCAAAAGTACAACATTCAGGAATAGCGAGGGAAGGTTCACAGTGAACTTGCCAATATAATCATCGCCAGAATTATTAGGAAAGATAAAGGACATTGCCATGCGTAGATATTTTAACCTAGAGACAAAGTTGATAAAAAGAGCCGAGTTACATTATGAATATTCACGATTTCTTGGAGAGTACCAGCAGTTAGGACAAATGAAGAAAATTAACGAAGAAGATAATCCAGAGAACCATTGTTTTATGCCACATCATAGCGCAATAACAGAAAGCAGCACTAACAGGCTCAGGGTCGTGTTTGATGCATCATGTAAAACATCAACAAATTTATCGCTGAATGATATGATGAAGGGATGCAAAGACGAACTATTCCATATTCGGTTAAGGTTTTGGACCTATAAATACGTGCTAGTTACAAATATAAAACAAATGTACAGACAGATACACGTGGCGGGAGAAGATCAACGATTTCAAATAATCATATGGCATAACACAACAGAGATAACGGAATCATAGCTATCTACAAGAGAACGCGATGCCGCGCTAACTGAGATAGCCATACAAATGCAAAGGGAAAATTCCAAGGAGGAAATTCAACAATAGTCAAAAGAAAGTCAAGTTAAAAAACAGAATCGTTTGTCATCTCGGGCGCCATTTATTGAGGAGTAGAGCATTTATTGAGTATTAAGAGTAGGTGGACGGTTAGGAAATACACCAATATCGTATGATGCAAAACACCCAATGCTATTAGCAGGAGTAGACTTCGTCTCAAAATTAATCTTGCAGCACTTACATAAGCAGCATTTACATGGCATTTGCATTACTTGCTATTTCAAGGCAAAAATTCTGGATAATTCGTGGACGAGAAACGACGAGAAAAAGTACTACGGTCAGTAATTGCGTAAGCTACGAAGATTCATGGCTCGAAGAAGACTTTGTAAATCACTTTTTTATCCGCCAATCCAAATGACTACACCGCATTAATACTATTACACTTTGATCGAAGAACCACTGGTTACCATACAGAACCGAGCAGAAAATATCAAGGAATGTCCAAATTGTCCAGATGGAAACTTGTATCAGCCATCCGACGAGAAATGTGTTGAAGATGGGTAAAGGAGTACCTTGTACAGTTGTAGTTGCATATCCTCTGGTAAAGCACATGTGACCGAAGTCTGGACTTATTTCACAATTTATGATACTGAAAATGGCAAATGTAAGTTATGCGAAAAAATACTCTCACAAAAGAAAGATCACTATTACTATGCGAAATCACCTAGAAACTGAACTGAACTGAAAAATATGACGAATTAAAGAAACGAGAAAATGAAATGTGGGGTGCTGCTAAAATAAATGATGAAATAATGCAGAAAGCAGAAGTATTTAATGATGGACGGCGTAGGAGAAAATAAAACCGTAAAGCTTATAACAATGTCATTATAGGAAATTCCCATAGAAAAGATAATTATTGTTAGGGATGCCGTCACTAAAGTGAACAAAGATATTTCTTTGTTAAGCATTAAAAATATTGGTTATTTATCGCACCAAATTCAACTAGTGGTTAAAAAAGGGTTTTACCATTGCAATCATCAAAATTTGAAACTCTCAAATCTGGAACAGGAACTTGCTAATGTGCAAGAAAAAATTAATCAACCAAAGCATAAGATAATTCAAGAACGAGATGTGTTACGAGATGAAACAGCGACTTCTGTGTGTTAGAACGCATTTTAAAAGATAAGTTTTGCCTTTATGCTTCCACTGACAACAAAATTTTACAACTAAATTGAGAAGAATGGATAGCTGTGGAAAAATGACTTACATTTTGAAAACCTTTTGAAGAAATAACAAGAGAAATCAGTGCAGCCAACGTTTCCATATCCTCTGTGATTCCGTTACTGGCCACTTTGGAAAAGGTGATTGATGAACTCGATTCTGATAAATGTATCGGACACTGAAATGAGTTACAGATTTTCTCGCTTTGAAAATGACAGATTATTTGCTTATGCAACTTGTATTGATAAAATGTACAAATTGAAATTTTTCAAAAATCCTTCAACCAAAGATCAGGTTGTAAAAATTATTTTAGATTTAATTGGAAATGACGACTTAAGATTGCTAGAATTTATAATCAGAATTAGGAAAAACTTGGCTTCACTGCTACCAGTCTTATAGAAAAATCTGTGAAACACTATGAAAATAATGATGGAAATCAAATTCCAAATCCTGTAGAAGCTTTGATTAAATTAATACTAATTAATATATATTCGATAAATGTATCGACAATGAACCAGACCCAATTCTTTGGTAGGAGGTTAATAGGAACAAATATGGTATAATTTCACCTGTAGCCAGAGAATACTTGGTAACCCCACCCACAGTGAGAGTTTTTAGTTAAGCTGGACTTCTTTACATACCTCACAGAAACAATCCCAAGACTTTAAGGCTAAAAGTTTAACATTTCTTTACTTCAGTTTAATTACTTAATTAAACTTAATAATTTAATTACTTAATTAATAATTAAACATGCTGAAGTCAAGGTTACAGCATATTTAATTATTCTAGTAGCCAACTGTGTCAAATTTCAATTGTGTAATTTATGTTTCATTATATTTAATCATAGAAAAAGAAAATATATAGTGAATAAATATTTTATTGAAATCAAAGGTTAAATAACACGGATATTAGAACTTTACTTTTTTTGAAACAAAAATTAAATATTCATAATTTTGCGTTTAGAGATTATATATATATATTATATTATATACATATATTATATACATACATACATATTTCTTAGAAAACAATTTGATACTTTAAGTTTATATTTGTTGCAATTTATTTTGTTTTCCATGAAAATAATCTGTAAATTTTATTTAAAATAGTTATAATCATAGTAGCTTACATAACTGTAACAAGACTTATTAGAATCAGATAATATCTCAAATTCTTTTTTTGAAAAAGATGTTATAATTTCGAATTTTAATTTATTTAAATGTAAAGAAGAACATTCATTATGTTGTCTTTTGAGTTTAGTTGTGAGTTTGTTACTATTTTCATTGGGCTAAAAAGTACAAAAGAGAAAGTTATTCTTATTTAGTTGCCCACTTCAAGACTGTTCCATAATCATTTTTATTAAAATATAGGTAAATGATAAGTAAATAAAAAAATAGATCTTATGAGTGGAATATCATAACAGATATCATATCCTCCAGTCCATATACAGTTTCCTTTTTGTTTGTCAAATACATTCACCAAACCTTTGCATCACTTGTTGCGGATACGAATACGAATATCAAAAAATATTCGACTATACGCTACATGACTACTGCATAGGTTAGCCAATTAAAATTATAAACAAAATGAAATTTTTAACAACTAATTTTAGCAACTATATTTGAATTTTAGATTTTTAAGAATATGGTAGGGATACATAATTAAAGAACCGCCCAGAAAGTATGCCACGACGCGCGGCACGTGTGCTCGACCCGCAGGAGAACGCCTGTATCGAGAATTGGCACAAATATCGCTTCAATACTTCTTTGGAAAAAACATCAAAATTACTTCCTGATGGTTGCGATATAATGCAGATTTCGGCGAATGTCGCTGCTTGTATATTTATTCATGGACTTCCGGCTATGTTAACAATTTTGCACAATATGGACGTTAAACTTAGCGTAATCAGCTAGGAATACGCGAGCCATGAAGATGACCGCGACATGAGTATTGCACAAATCGGAACTTAAGAACCACACAAAAAGAGAATTGAACATAGGCAGTAGCATAAAATGCTTTGGACAATTTGGAAGCAGTGGAACATTTACTTCGAGCCGCTAAAAATTTTTTACAAGAATCAAATCAAGGGACAGTCTCAAAATAGAAAAAATATGGACTTTTTCCTACCTTCATTAAAGAGCCCCTACCTGAAAGTTTAAAATTATTTAATGTCTGAACAAAACACCAAAAGCGGAACTATCTTCAACGTTTATACATGTTTTTAGATTTTTATTTCAAAATGACTTAATTTAAGAATTAAACGTACTATTCGCGGTGAATGTGCTTAGAATTCCGTCATGGTTTATAAAGTCTACCTATGTTCACCATCCAGTTTGTTTATTATCTTTTAAGATAGAAAATCTTCACTTTATAAAATCACCGTGATTTTGTGTAACTTCTTGTTCTCCCCAATAAATAATTGGTTATTTACTTCGAATTACTTAATTGTGAATAATGCTCAGTGACAGCCTAGAAATTACGGGAACATTATAATTGACCTGTTTTCAATGAACGTAATCATTGCCTACTTCAGTAGCCTTTGGCTAACTCTAATTTCACTTCCATTATGGTTACTTATTTAACGAGTGCGCGCACTGAAACGGCTGGGTGTCTGTTTCGTGTGAAATATTAACGATAACAATAAATCTGAATTTTTTTGTTTTGACTACTTCTGTTTTTTAATTTATTTGTGCTGACTTGCTTATTTCCCTTAATATAGTACTTTAGCATATCTATCGACGGATTGGACGTTGTTTTATGTTTCTAAGCTGATTCATCAATTATAAAATCAAAATAGCCGAACGCTTCAGATGTTCGATTTATATTTTCTTTTATTTATATTCACCTAATCTGTATTTTTCCGCGTGAACACAAGGCAAATAACGCCAAAAGTTGCCGGAAAAGTTCTCCGGAAGCGATTCTAACACCCATGAGGTATCCTCGTATAGTAAATGGAACGAAGGCCGTCAGTACGTGCTTTGTAAAGAAAAGAATTGGCGGGTCAATAAAATTTCTGTGAACGGTATGAGTAACGTTTTCAGTCACATCTATTTCGCTGTAACAAAGCTGATAGGAAACCGCCAGCGAGGCAGTATATGAGCAGGAAAGCAACCGAAGGGGCTAATCCGCATACCCAACTGAACTCATTCCATTCATTTCTATCCTAATGCATACTACATGTAAAGATTTTCAATTATATTCCACAGGGTTGGAGGATTAGAAACAGCAACATCAAAAACAAAGAACCCTGATAATCATGTTTCGAACAGAAAGTGTTTATGTGATATGCAACTTATTAAACTTCTCAATAGCTCGCTGTGAAGCAATAATTAAGATAGTGCTCTTCTACTGCATAGTCTTTGGCTGATATTAGCATAGGTATGCAATTCCGCTTAGCAGTATAATGTGAGCAGTTCCAGTTAAGAACTTCGGTACTTAATTCAAAATTCGTTGCGGGATAAAAGTGTTGCAATATTCACTTGCTCCAATTGTCAGATGTACTGGTACTCCATAGATCAGCTCTTCATTACCTTATACAGACGCTGCTTTATTATGTATAATTAATTATTTTATTAAAGCATATTTCTTATAGCTACTTTGTGGAGAGAGCATCTTCATCATATACGAGGGTCAATCAGAAAGTAACTTTAAGGGTCCGATTGGGGGGAAAGGAGTGGTCAAAACAAAAAAAATAGTATCATTTTCGGAAAATTCATCCATCCGAATTCGCCATCTCTCTCAATACACTTTTTGCATCGGGAACTAATTTCGCAGTTCCGACGTAGAATTGTTTTGCCTCCAAGTTTTTAAAGTACGCTGTGACTGCTTCGGCGTTGTCATCTGTCGTGTCGAATCGTATGCCGCCAAACGCTGTTTTCATCGCCGGGAAAAGGTGGAAATCAATTTGGACCAAAACAGGGGAATAAGGAGGATGCTCAAAAACGTCCCATTTAAATGAAAACGTAAAAAACATCCCAAAAACACTTTGCGACTCAATAAACCTGGCCGTTTGTTTTTGATTGCTTTCCGTAAACGATCTAAAACACCACAGTAGTACTCTGCCTTGATAGTCTTGCCTTTGTGTCAATCAATCAAATGAATACCTCGATAATCCCAAAGCACTGTCGCTAACACCTTGCATGCGAACCTCGGGCTCAGCGTCAAATTTGTTAGGATAAATGAGAGAACTTCTTAAAATTTCGTTAGTGTATCTTTTCAACGCACGGAGTTCTGCCACCCTTAAATTTACTTTCTGGCTGACCCTCCTATACGCGACGATTTCAAAGCTTCTTTTTAAATCAATTATTATCTAAGTTGGTTTCTATTCGACTCGGAATTAGTTGAAAATAAATTTAATTCCACACACAGTTACGATGTAAGATGTGAATAGTTACGACGTATAGATATTTGGAATGTTATTAATCCAGTGTTTTTAAAAGACATAAGTTGAGATTTAAATTGGGAAGCTGATGTGTTCTGTTGTCGACGTTTTCAAATTTAGATTGATTCTAATAATTAATTTCAAACGACAACGTAATGCTACTTATAAAATATTCAAAGATCGGAACTTCAATTGTGTGATGGACATGTGCTAAAAAATAGCTCCAATTTTGTTTTAACCCCTAAATTATTTATAATCACATTTTAAACCAAATTAAATTTTACTTCTTTCAGAATTCAATTGAACCCATGCAAATTGACATTCAACCAGAAGACAATGATAACGAAGAAAGCAACTTGATAGTTGAAAATCCCTCCCTGGATTTAGAAGCCTATGCAAATTCATATACTGGCCTCGCGAAATTGTACCGTCTTATGTTTATTGCTGATGTGTGTCCAAGTTTACGTTTGGAGGCCATTAAAAATGCTATATATTATGTATCTGGTACGTACAATGTGAGTTTATATCAACATTTACATAAAAAATTGGCGGATTTGGTATTGACAATGCAAAGTTCTGATATCACTACAACGCCTCAGGATATGCCAGCATTTGATCCACTGTGGATAGAAACCAAAAGTAAAAAGGCAGCACTCAAATTAGAAAAATTAGATAGCGATCTAAAAAATTACAAATCTAATTCAATCAAAGAAAGTATTCGTCGCGGCCATGATGACTTAGGAGATCATTATTTAAGTTGTGGAGATCTATCGAACGCTCTAAAATGTTATTCAAGAGCTCGCGATTATTGTACAAGTGCCAAACATGTTGTAAATATGTGTTTGAATGTTATTAAAGTATCAATTTATTTACAAAATTGGGCACATGTCCTTAGTTACGTTTCTAAAGCTGAAAGTACTCCAGATTTCGCCGATAGCCATAGCAAAGACACAAATCAGCCGGTGATTACAAGATTGAAATGTGCAGCTGGACTTGCGGATCTAGCAACAAAAAAGTATAAATCAGCGGCAAAACACTTCCTTCAAGCGAACTTTGACTTTTGTGATTTCCCTGAAATGCTATCCCCAAGTAATGTAGCGATGTATGGCGGCCTGTGTGCGTTAGCAACATTTGACAGGCAAGAACTACAAAAGAACATTATTTCCAGTAGTTCATTCAAACTATTCTTGGAATTGGAACCTCAACTAAGGGATATAATTTTCAAATTCTATGAGTCGAAATATGCATCTTGTCTGAAATTCTTAGACGAAATACGCGATAACTTGTTGCTTGACTTGTACATTGCACCGCACGTAAATAATCTTTATACAAAAATTCGAAATCGAGCGCTTATTCAATATTTCAGTCCTTATCAATCAGCTGATATGAAAAAGATGGCTACGGCCTTTAATAGGAGCGTATCTGCGCTTGAAAATGAAGTAATGTTGCTCATCCTTGACGGTCAAATACAAGCTCGTATTGATTCGCATAATAAAATATTATATGCAAAAGATGCTGATCAAAGGAGCGTTACATTTGAAAAAGCGATCAATATCGGGGGGAAATATCAGCGTCGTACAAGAATGTTGGTTTTACGTGCTGCTATGCTGAAGGCGCACATCTACGTAAAGGTTTGTTGCGTCCTTAATGAATTTAATATGAATATTTAAATAAAAATGACATACTAACATTATTTCAGATTGCTCCACGGGAATTAAACAGCCATGGTACGGAGTTGTGCGTTGCATCTGCCTCTAATTCATCTACTATTGGTGCTAGAAATTGAAATTTCATTTAGGTTAAAGTTCTCAATCTAATGTCAAACAAACAATTCTTATATAATTACCACACATTTAAGAGTTTTAATATTGTTTCATACAGGGTGTCTGGCGACAGATCCAATATATCTGCATGTATAAAAAAAATTTACAAACTGTTTTACTTTGATTAAAACACGTGTTTGTATTGTTTAAAATTTTGCCTGTTGCGTTGTTTGTCCCGTTGAATCGTTCGATCGTACTGTGTCCTACTCTGTAATTACTATATTATTTTACAGTTCGATCATTTTTCAAAGTTTTGATTACATATTAAGTTCTAGTCTGTTGTTCTGACGGAAAAATCCATATCAATGAGGCGGAGCGATTTTGGTGGTATGGAGGTACTTTTTATCCCGTGCACACTTATCCCGTGTACTTATTAACTTCTATTCTTGCAAAAATTTTCATTTATTTGTACTTGTAAGTGTAAAAGTGTAAAGTGTAAAATAATCTTAACGATAAAGTAGTTCATGATAATCGTTCAGATTGACAAAGTATTTGAAAATTATTATGAATTTGCTACAAATAAACTACAATACTCAAAGCATGCACATAGTTTCATTCATAATTCCATTTCCACCACCGGTGCGATGAATTGAAGCGCCGTCGCTCTGGCGGCATGTATTCGCCCATCCACTCAATTTTTCTTTTCTCGCACAATATTCACAAACATATGCTATGCAAGCTGGAAAATGCAGCGTTTTTATAATTAATCAAGTTAATCTTTGTCAAAGACAACTGATCATCAGTCAATGTTGCATGAAAGCAAGCTCATCGAGCGCACTTTAGTTCAAGTTTCATTTAGAGATGTTATTTTTTTTTTATGGGATATTACTGAAAATCTGCACCGCACCGGCATCTATACACCGGCCCATTTGCGTGGATCTTGGAACAATTACATCTTGAAAGACAACGCTAACCACTTACGAAAGTCGAAAACCACGACAATATAGTAAATTTCTCAAGCGCTCAACATCAATTGTGAGAAATGCTGTACGAAAATTTGTTTGTTTCTTATGTAGATCGAATCATGCATTTGTCAACAAAAAAAAGAATAAAAAATCACAACTAAGTTGATTAAAAATTATTTCTCTGAACGAAGCAAAGACATTTTAATACAAAAACTTCCACATTCTCAAGGACAATGAATTGATGTGCGATGCATTCTGGTTGCTAAGTAAAAATTCAAACTCCGCTTTAAGAAAAAACGCCAAGATAAAGTAATTTTGAAGAAAGTATACACTCAAACAGCAATGAGCAACATGAATGTGAACAAAAACAATTAAACATGGAACCAAAACAAGAGTCCAAAAACTCCTTCTAAGAAAATACTTGATTAAATCAATAATCATTCTAGGGTTAAAACAACAGTTACGAATCTTGGCCATATAACCTGAGACGATCAAAGTATCAGAGACTGACAAATTAAAAAAAAAATAGCTAATGAACAATATTGTAGTTAATGAGGTATTTAGTGTGTTAAGACGCTAAACTTTTACCATCTTAACGTATAAAGTATAATAAAGAGTGGCGCTCAATCTCCAATACACCAACATAGCGCTCCTTTAAGAAACGAGGAGCCCAGTAAGCAAAAAATATCCACAGCCTATTATCAGAACATAGAATACAACCGCAATACAATACAATAAAAATGAAAGAGGAAAATTATAGCAGTCATGAGAAATATTACAAACAAAACAATCCCCATCGACAAAATAGCAAAAATACTTGCTGTTGAAACAGCGATCATCATCTGAACTTTATAATATTCCCAATCTACATTGATATTTGCACACACACATATTTGCATCAATCAAAACATCTTCAGGAATGGCTTGACACATTCGGCGCACAGCGTAATTCAGTACTTTCTCGCGGCCCCAAATTTTACTATCGGTGGACTAAAATGGAAACAGAAGTAAGCGGGCCAATATATTGTCCGTGGAGTGCACGACTAGTATTTAGACAGTATATAATTAAACACTTGTTAATTTTAAAATTTTATTCTCCTTGATACACTTTTTTTAACAATAAACTATTTTGTCTTAAGCATAACTTTTCATCTTTTATCTTATCAAATACTTTACTCCCTTTGATTTTTAGAAACTTCACTCCTTTTATTTTATTAAGACTTTATTTCTTTTAACTTCAAAAACTTTAATTCTTGGACCTTTGGTCTTAGATGTTATTTCTTTAATCTCCGTACGAACACTCACTTCTCTGACTTCCTAAATTAAATTCTTCCATCGGATTTTCTTATCTCAATTAACACTTAACCGACGGGACGAGTAGTATCTACCCGCCTTGTCAGCTGATGGTAACCGACGGCAACGGTAGGGACTACCTGTTTTGACTTCTGACGTTTAACGACGGGTTCAGTAATATCTACCGACAAATATAAATCGTTTTATGTTTCCATCTATGAATGAAGGATTGTACTACAAGAAAAAAATTATTCCAAGGTTAAAATATTTTTATTGTCGCGACAAGATCGACCGTTAGTCACAATCAAAGAGCTCTTTGTATCAAGTTGAATTTTACTTTAGTTTATATTCGACGCGCATACACCACATGTCGTTTCTAAGAGCATAATAACAGTTTTTTAAAATATATTTGTTAAATAATAACAGTTTTTTTTAAATATCATTGAATATTATACATATAATACAATATTTTATTTTAAATACTTTTTAAATAATTTTACCCAAAACTTCGAACATGGCAAGTGATGATGAAGTATTTGCAGACAATTTATCACACTGTTCTGATACCAATTTTTTGGAATTAGAACAATTGAACACAATAAATAATGATGATTCTAGTGATAGTGATAGTGAAATTTTCCGACGACGAACACGACGACGAGTACTTCCACTCGAAAGTGACTCGAGTGAAACAAGTGACGAAGATGAAGTTCAAGAATGGTCTGAAATAGATAGGCCTCCTGTTATAGAAGATTTTTTAGGGCATCCCGGCGTAAAAGTGTTGCCAAACAATTGCGAAAGTATTAGTGATGTTGTAGAGTTATTTATTGGAGACGATTTATTTCATATGATGGTGGAAGAAACCAACAGATATCATTCACAAAACATACATAGATTTAAACAACAAAAGAAATCTTTAAAGTGGAGAGATGTAAACATAGTAGAATTAAAAAAAATGTTAGGATTAATTCTAATAATGGGACAAGTACGGAAAGATGACAGATACGATTACTGGTCGACAGATCCAACAATAGAAACACCTATATTTTCTAAGGTGATGAGCCGGGACAGATTTAACCAAATATGGCAATCGTGGCATTTTTCAAATAATGAGAAATTAAATGAGCAATCCGACCGATTGTTTAAAATCCAACCAATTTTGGATTATCTCATTCCAAAGTTCAACAATGTTTATGAGCCCCAGCGTGAACTTTCTTTAGATGAAAGTATAATACCTTGGCGCGGGAGATTATCATTTAGAGTTTATAATTCTTCTAAAATTATTAAATATGGAATTCTCGTAAGAATGGTATGCGAAGCAACAACTGGATACATCTGCAATTTAGAAATATATTCTGAAAAAGGAAAGAAATTATTGGAAACAATAAATAACGTGTTAAAGCCATATTTAAATATGAATCATCATGTATATATGGATAATTATTATAATAGTGTACAAACAAGTGAAATTCTGTTACAAAATAAAATTAGAACATGTGGGACGATTAGAATAAATAGAGGTGTTCCTGAATCACTAAAAAAAATAAAATTAAAGGCTGGAGAAACAGCATTCAGAAGAAAAGGGGATATTCTTATTCAGAGATGGATGTCGAAAAAGGAAGTTCGATTAATTTCGAACACCCATTCCGCATAAATGCTGATAAGCAGTAATATTGATTAGCATACTCAACAATACATAATAAAACCAGAAATGGTTATACAATACAATAAGTATATGAAAGGGGTAGACCGTGCCGATCAATATTTATCGTATTACTCAATTTAGAAAAAACTAGAAAATGGACAAAAAGAGCAACAATGTATTTGTTGAATTGTGCCCTATTTAATTCTTTTATGGTATTCAAGAAATTAAATGTAAATAAAATCGGTTATAAAAAATATCTTCTACTTGTCGCTAAAAAATGGATAAGTGACGTGCCTATCCCCTTGGATACAACAGAACAAGGGCCATCCACTGCATTGCCAAGAATAACAACGGTGAATTGTGATCCACCTGGCAGGTTATCAATGGATTTGCGCATACATCAAATGGAAAACATTCCGCGTACAGGGAAAAAGAAATATCCCCAAAGACAATGTCGTGTGTGTTTTGCGAATAAAATTAAAAGTTTAACGTGCCATATGTGCAAATTTTGTAAAGTACCCATGCACAAGCGTAAATGCTTTTATATTTACCATACAAGAACTCAATTAAATAATACATTGTGAACATTGTAAACACTGATTTTTAATATAAAGTGTGTAATTGATATAATATTCATATGTACAAGAATGAACATAAAGAATTTTATGAGTATAATGCTGTTAAATTTGACAAAGATATTTATGGTGAGTGAGATTTTTTTATTATCAAAATATTATATTGAATTTAAGTGTTGAAATTTTTTCTTTAGGATCCATGCGCGATGTATCATTTTTAGCGGAAAGAAAATCAACGGATTTCGTCTACGAATCTTATAGAACGAGCATTTTATTCTTTATTAAAGTTTATTTTGATCTTAAATATTATATTTGTAAATATCTTTTTAAATAAAATATAAAATAAAGTACATTGAAACAATTTCATTACTTTAATTATTATTTTTGCGACCCACAGATTTAAAACCACTGATAAAATCGTTTTAACATATAATACCGAAAAAAATCTGAACATTTAATCAAGTTTCGTTTTTTAATTCCATTTAATTCAAAAGTTATGATTTTTTGAATTTTAACTATATGTTGTGCGAAATTTTCGCAAAACAACCCGTCGTCACGGCGCACGCGGCGAAGAAATGACCGCTCGGTCAAGTGTTAAGACAACGCGAACATCATCAAAAATGCATCGTTCTGCAAATCAATAAATTGCTTTGTTTAATTTCTAATCTTGTTTAAGAAAAAGCACATGTCATCAATATGCGTTCTCTTGTAGATCAACATATTGTTTATGAAAGATTATGATAGTGATTTTGCAACGTATTTTAAAAGATCAAATAACATGGATGTTTATTAAAATATATCTTCTGGCAATTTACTAGATTAGAAAATTGAGGAATCATCATTATGGGGCATTGGTAAAGATGCTAGAGGTTTGGATGTCAGGTTTATGACACCTCCCTCCTTAGGATGCGTGTCCTCACGCATGGAGTTTAAGTTAATTTTAATTTTAGAATTTTTTCTGGAAAATTTACAATAAGCGACAGTCGCGACAATCAGTACAAAAGATATTATTACTACATCAGTAATTAAACTAGTTGTTGAAGTCGTGGTATGTTCCAGTTTCAAAAGTTTTATATGTTTTAGATTTTCTATGTTTTTAGCATGAACAGTTTTTAATATCAAATTTTCGTTTTCTTCATAGGTTATATTTCTAATAATGTTTGGCAAAATTATATTGTTGGAGATAGTATTTTCTTTGTTAACATAGGTGATATTATTTATGGTTATTTTACAATTTGAAAACTTTATAATGTTGTGATCTTTAATGATAATATGCTGATCATTACAGTTGTGATATATTCTTGTTTGATTTAGATTTTTTGTAATGACTATGTTATCTGTGATTTTTACAATTTCTGGTTGGGTGTTCTTTTCCATGGTACAATTTTGGGGTTCGCTTAATATTTTACTAATGCATATGTCTTCGGCTGAAAAAAGCTGATTTTCTTCATTGATTTTATTGTACACAAATATTTTATTATTATTAGCAAGCACTTCCGTATATTTCGAAACTAATTGCATTTTTTCTTTATTTGGTATTGGTACAATATAAGTTTTATGATATTTCCTTTCGGTAAAATTTGGAATTTGAACTATGATAAGCAAGGTTTTAATTTTTTTGTGCAACAGAAATTCTAATATTTTAAAGTTCATACGTTTTTATTTTCAAATCTCTAATTTCATCGATAGTAAGAATATTTTTACTTAATACCTCTAGTCTGGACAATAACACTATTTCTTTAATCTTTTAATAATTTAATAAATTTTGTATGTTTTCATCCAATTGCTGATTAATTTTAATCTGTTTCTCATTATTTTCTACGAAAGAGTTTACGTGATTTTTAATTTTTTCAAAATTCCTTTCAATATATTGTCTATCACTGTCCTCCATAACACCACCAAACCATTTCAAAAAAGATCCGTATGGGCTAAATATTGTTCTTTTGGATCTATGAGGTTCCAGAGTAAATGATTTATCTTTTATTTTTTTTATTAAAATGGGAATCGTCGGATAATTTATTAAAATTTCTGATGATATAGTTTCCTCAATGTCTGTAAGTATGGTCTCATATTTTTGTAAATTTACCACATGTATGACCTTCGAGAAGTTATGAATAATCTGAATTTGTTCGCTTCTTATTAATGTGTATCCATTTCTATATGGAATTTCGGTAACCTCTATTTGTTGTCCTGCGACAAACGATAATAAGAATATCAAGAGCACGATACCTGTGGGGGACATGTTTGAAATTGTTTTAGTTTCATAAAAAGTTTTTTGTTTCGATTATTGTTGCTATTATTACGGTTTTCAACAAATGGTCTATCATGTTTTTTATGTTTGAATCTATTCTTTATATATTTATGGTTTACTTCCTCGCTTTTTCTATTTTTGTTTCTATATTCAATACTCTTTTCTTGTTTTTTAAGGATTCTATTTCTAATCTCATTGTACTCTGAAGCAGGTATTGTACCATTATGTATCTCAATCGGTTTGTGATTAGTAGAAGAATGTACCGTGTTGTTATAATGTTTCATCATTTCCTGAACATCAATGCAAGAAGGTGCCAGTTTAGTTTCTGTAATATTTAGTCGAACATGTTCGTTTAAAGTGTTGTGAAGTCTTTCGATGTCGGCATTTCCGGTTTTCATGCCAGGCGTTGTGAAGTGGACAGTTATTCCTTCGTTGTGTAAGAAAATTTTCTAAATTGGTCTTAAAAGCACTTTCATTATCCGTTATTATCTGTTTTGGTTTTGCACATGTTGCAAAGTATTGATTAAGGGCAGATTGAATATCTATCCAGTTTCTGGATTGCAACGCTATTACTTGTCCAAATTTAGAGAACTTATCAATAAGGGTCAAAAAGAAATGATTTCTATTGAGAAACCATATGTCCATATGGACTGTTTCATGAGGTTTTTCTGGAATAAGGGGTTTTTCAAACGGAATTTTGTTTGGAATTCTTTCATACTTACTAATTTGACATATGTGGCAATTATTTATGACCTTTGTAATCTCTATTTTTAGATTGGGATAATAATATTTTGTTTTTATTTCCTTGTACACCTCCTCAATACCTCTGTGGTTATTTCTTCTATGTTCTTTCAAAATCTCCTCCTGAATTTGCCCCTTATCGGTGCAATCAAAGAGTAAATAATTACATTTCACCATCTTTAATCTGACGTGTATGATTGAGTGACGTATGATTGACGTGGATGATTGTATGACGTGTAAAACTGCAACTATTCCTTTATTCGGATTTGATTGTTTAAAATATATTGGAAGTATTTTTCATTTATTTCCTTTGAGATACAAGTTGTACGAAGCTTCCCGAAATATTTTTCTTTACGTATTCTATTTTCCTTTCCCTCTTTAATTACTATTTGATTTTTAAAAATGTTGAGGGGGCCTCTGATATTTCTATGAATTCCAAATTATCCTCATTTGCACTATGGCATGTCATTACGGATTCATTATCATCATTATATTCGTTATTACCGCTATTTTCTTGTTCATCGTTATTTTCTTTTTCTAGTGCACTGATATTCGCAAGTTCCACAATATGATGAACTGTGGGACGTGATAGTGCATCGGCCACATAGTTTTCTTTACCCTGTATGTACTGAATATCGAAGTTAAATTCTTCCAGTTTCAATTTTCACCTTTCCAGTTTAAGATTCGGTTCCTTCAAGTTAGCCAACCAAGTTAATGGCTTATGATCAGTTTTGATAACAAACTTTCTCCCAAATAAGTATGGTCTAAAATATTTGGTCAACCAGACAATTGCCAACAATTCCTTTTCATCTAGTTTCATGGTCGTTTAAAGTACGTAAAGCGTAACATATTGGATGACCTTCCTGAGAAAGTACTGCACCCATAGCGTAGTTTGAAGCATCTGTAGACTGTAAACATCTGTAAACTGTTTTTCAAAGTCGGGGTGTTTCAAGATTGGATCGGACATTATTAATTGTTTAAGTTTCTCAAATGAATCGACATAATCTTTGTCGTTGATATTTATTTTAGAATTTTTCTTCGGTCGGAGGGTTAATGGTTTTGCTAACTTAGAGAAGTCTTTAAGAAATTCCCTGCAGAATCCGACTAAACCTAGGAATGATTTTATTTGTGTTGTAGTCTTAGGTATAGGAAAGTTTTGGATTGCGTCTATCTTTTTAGGATTAGGTTTAATACCTTCGGTGGTTATTATGTGTCCTAGAAATTCTGTTTCCTTTCTAAGAAATTCACCTTTGTCAATTTAGATTTTCAAATTTGCATTTTTTAGGGTATGTTCATCTAAAGAGGTACTAAATACAATGATATCGTCCATGTAGACGAAACAAATTTTTCCAATATATTCATATAGAATAGCGTTCATTAAGCGTTGGAATGTGGCGGGGGCGTTTTTAAGGCCAAAAGGCATTCTGGTGAATTCGTAGTGTCCCCTATCGGTTGAGAAAGCGGTTTTTTGAATGTCCTTCTCTTCTATCTCAATCTGGTGGAATCCCTTTGCCAGATCTAAAGTTTTAAAATATAAACTCTTTCCGAGTTTGTCCAGAATTGAATCAATATTTGGTATTGGAAATTTGTCATCTATGGTAATGCTATTTAATTTCCTATAGTCCACTACAATTCGCCACTTCATTTTCCCTGAAGCGTCGGTTTTCTTAGGGACCATCCATGTTGGTGAGGAGTATGGGGATTTACTTGGTCGTATAATCCCTTGTTCTAGCATTTCCGTTACCTGTAATTCCACCTCCTTTTGATATATTTGTGGATATCTATAGGATTTTGTATACACTGCCATGCTGTTGGTAGTTTTAATTTCATGTTTCACCCCGTGAGTGAAGGTCAAAATATCACCTTCCTGGTAGAATATTTCAGTAAAACCTTTCAACAGATTAATCAATTTGCCTTTTTCTTCTTTATTCAAATGGTCGATTTTTATAAGTGATAAAGGATCTTTTCCCTTGTAAGTTTCATTTAGATAAATATGATTGA
Organism: Stratiomys singularior; assembly: GCA_954870665.1. NCBI lineage: Eukaryota > Metazoa > Arthropoda > Insecta > Diptera > Stratiomyidae > Stratiomys > Stratiomys singularior. Next base: position 77,630,998 of record OX940880.1, on the reverse strand, counting down.
CGTATTCGTTCATTTCTTCATCTTCCATAGAATAATATAGTTTTAATTTTTTATCGTTAAATTTAATATACTTATTATGCGGATCTATTTCTGTTATGTAATTTTGAAAAATATTGTTATATAATAATCCATTGAAAAATTCACTGAATTTAAATTCTATAAATGAAATTTTATCCAATTGTTGGTTCGGATGTTTGCAACCTTCTAAAAAATTAAAAAAATTCTTGTTAGATTCCATTTTTAGGTTGATATTTTTATTTTGCAACAGACAGCTGTTTCGAGGCCGATATGGTCCCTTCTTCAGTGTTATGTCTATTTGTAATAGACATAATGTCTATTTGTAATAGACATAACACTGAAGAAGGGACCATATCGGCCTCGAAACAGCTGTCTGTTGCAAAATAAAAATATCAACATAAAAATGGAATCTAACAAGAATTTTTTTAATGAAATTTTATCGTTTCCGCCAATTTCTTTAAATGGTTTAATTTTTATTACATGGGAATACGCTAGAGTTGAATTTAAAGTTTGAGTGTTAGATAAATTGTTTTGTTGGATCCAAGACTTGGATGGCAGATATTTGGTTCAATAATGCTAACAGAAGCGCCTGTATCTATTAGGAAACGCAGAGGGATACCATATGAATCTATTCCGAGGCAGGTTCCCGAAAATTTTCCTGTTGATTAGTATGGACAATCTGCTTAGAAGGATCCACTTCCATTGGTTGGGGGGCCCCAAATCTTTGAACGCGCTGTTGAACTGAATTTTGGTTATTAAAGCGGTTGTATCCTTGCTGCAAATTATTCAGATTATGTGGACTCGAATTTTGATAAAAGCGATTATGATTTTGATAGAAAGGGTTTGGGTTTTGAAAATGATTTCGATTATAATGGTATTGTATTTGGTATGGACTTTGATAATATTGATTTTGCTGGTTATTATAATTTGGTTTATATTGTTTGGTGTTATTTTTAGAATTCTTAAGATTATGATCTCCTTTTTTATCATAAAGGTGACCAGTTTCCGATAAAATAAAAATAGATTGTTCTATTGTGTCTGGATTTCTACAAAAGAGAATGGTTCTCATAGGTTCTGGAATGTTTTTCTTTAGAACATCTAAAGCAGAAATTTGATTATTTTTTATGACATGCAAATAGTTTCTGTCTTGTTCCTCTTCGACTTTAAGATTAAGGTTTGTTAGCCTTTCTTGTATAATATTTATGAATTCCATGACAGATCCCCTAAATTCTGTCGTTCGTAATTCGTTAAGGAGCTGATTACTGGTTCTCTGGTCTGAGAAATTCGCATACAAAATTTTCTTAATTTCCTCCGATTTTATAATATGGGGGCTAGAATCTAGAATCAGTTTAGCTTTGCCAACTATTCTACTTTTAATTGTGCAACCTCTACATCGGAATTCCCCGTTTTATGGTTAGGGCTCGTGAAATGGATTTCAATATCTTCCTGATTAAACCAGTCGATAGTTTTCTGGGAAAATATGGCAGAATCGTTGTCAGTGGTCTTTTTTTTTGTTACAGATTATATTTTGCAACGCATTGCCGTAATCTTGTAATATTGGTAGCATGACATCTACCATATCTGTAAAACTTTTAAGTTTGTCTCTACTTCCATCGAATGGGGGTATTCGAGACGCATGTTTGATGGGGTCAAGGGCTATTGTTAATTTGGAATTTATTTGAGATGATCTTAAAATGTCTTTACCTTGAGAATCGGTTGCCATTTTCGTTGTTTGTACTGTAGAGCTATTGCACGAAAATCTGGATTCTTCTGCCTTTGGGTTATTTTCCATTTTGATGTTCGCTTTTAGTTGGTTTATTAGTTGGTTTATCGTCTTTCTTCCTTGTTCGTTGTTTTCTATTAGTTGTTTTATCGTCTTCCTTCCTTGCTCGTTGTTTTTTATTAGTTGGTTTGTCGTCTTCCTTCTTTGCTCGTTGTTTTTTATTAGTTGGTTTGTCGTCTTCCTTCTTTGCTCGTTGTTTTTTATTAGTTTGGTTTATCGTCTTCCTTCTCTGCTCGTTGTTTTTTATTAGTTTGGTTTATCGCGTGTATCACTTTGGAGCACTTGGGTTTGAGTCCCTGTTCATGGGTCGCACCTTTTAAACTTCGCTTATCGTACAAAATTAACTTCAACGTTTTACCCAAATACACGGTAAAGCTAAGTCTTATCGACTTATTGTTTGTGGATAAAGTCTTATCGACTTTATTTCGGATGAATGTCACTAGGAGTTGAAACTCGCGTGGGTTTTTTTTAAACGGAATAAGTAGTTTTGTCTTTATTTCTTTTAACTTCAAAAACTTTAATTAACTTCATATACTTTAATTAACTTCAAAACTTTAATTAACTTCAAAACTTTAATTCTTGGACCCTTGGTCTTAGATGTTATTTCTTTAATCTCCGAACGAACACTCACTTCTCTGACTTCCTAAATTAAATTCTTCCATCGGATTTTCTTATCTCAATTAAGAAAACGCGAACATCATCAAAAATGCATCGTTCTGCAAATCAATAAATTGCTTTGTTTAATTTCTGATCTTGTTTAAGAAAACGCACATGTCATCAATATGCGTTCTCTTGTAGATCAACATATTGTTTATGAAAGATTATGATAGTGATTTTGCAACGTATTTTAAAAGATCAAATAACATGGATGTTTATTAAAATATATCTTCTGGCAATTTACTAGATTAGAAAATTGAGGAATCATCATTATGGGGCATTGGTAAAGATGCTAGAGGTTTGGATGTCAGGTTTATGACACCTCCCTCCTTAGGATGCGTGTCCTCACGCATGGAGTTTAAGTTAATTTTAATTTTAGAATTTTTTCTGGAAAATTTACAATAAGCGACAGTCGCGACAATCAGTACAAAAGATATTATTACTACATCAGTAATTAAACTAGTTGTTGAAGTCGTGGTATGTTCCAGTTTCAAAAGTTTTATATGTTTTAGATTTTCTATGTTTTTAGCATGAACAGTTTTTAATATCAAATTTTCGTTTTCTTCATAGGTTATATTTCTAATAATGTTTGCCAAAATTATATTGTTGGAGATAGTATTTTCTTTGTTAACATAGGTGATATTATTTATGGTTATTTTACAATTTGAAAACTTTATAATGTTGTGATCTTTAATGATAATATGCTGATCATTACAGTTGTGATATATTCTTGTTTGATTTAGATTTTTACAATTTTTGGTTGGTTGTTCTTTTCCATGGTACAATTTTGGGGTTCGCTTAATATTTTACTAATGCATATGTCTTCGGCTGAAAAAAGCTGATTTTCTTCATTGATTTTATTGTACACAAATATTTTATTATTATTAGCAAGCACTTCCGTATATTTCGAAACTAATTGCATTTTTTCTTTATTTGGTATTGGTACAATATAAGTTTTATAATATTTCCTTTCGGTAAAATTTGGAATTTGAACTATGATAAGCAAGGTTTTAATTTTTTTGTGCAACAGAAATTCTAATATTTTAAAGTTCATACGTTTTAATTTTCAAATCTCTAATTTCATCGATAGTAAGAATATTTTTACTTAATACCTCTAGTCTGGACAATAACACTATTTCTTTAATCTTTTAATAATTTAATAAATTTTGTATGTTTTCATCCAATTGCTGATTAATTTTAATCTGTTTCTCATTATTTTCTACGAAAGAGTTTACGTGATTTTTAATTTTTTCAAAATTCCTTTCAATATATTGTCTATCACTGTCCTCCATAACACCACCAAACCATTTCAAAAAAGATCCGTATGGGCTAAATATTGTTCTTTTGGATCTATGAGGTTCCAGAGTAAATGATTTATCTTTTATTTTTTTTATTAAAATGGGAATCGTCGGATAATTTATTAAAATTTCTGATGATATAGTTTCCTCAATGTCTGTAAGTATGGTCTCATATTTTTGTAAATTTACCACATGTATGACCTTCGAGAAGTTATGAATAATCTGAATTTGTTCGCTTCTTATTAATGTGTATCCATTTCTATATGGAATTTCGGTAACCTCTATTTGTTGTCCTGCGACAAACGATAATAAGAATATCAAGAGCACGATACCTGTGGGGGACATGTTTGAAATTGTTTTAGTTTCATAAAAAGTTTTTTGTTTCGATTATTGTTGCTATTATTACGGTTTTCAACAAATGGTCTATCATGTTTTTTATGTTTGAATCTATTCTTTATATATTTATGGTTTACTTCCTCGCTTTTTCTATTTTTGTTTCTATATTCAATACTCTTTTCTTGTTTTTTAAGGATTCTATTTCTAATCTCATTGTACTCTGAAGCAGGTATTGTACCATTATGTATCTCAATCGGTTTGTGATTAGTAGAAGAATGTACCGTGTTGTTATAATGCTTCATCATTTCCTGAACATCAATGCAAGAAGGTGCCAGTTTAGTTTCTGTAATATTTAGTCGAACATGTTCGTTTAAAGTGTTGTGAAGTCTTTCGATGTCGGCATTTCCGGTTTTCATGCCAGGCGTTGTGAAGTGGACAGTTATTCCTTCGTTGTGTAAGAAAATTTTCTAAATTGGTCTTAAAAGCACTTTCATTATCCGTTATTATCTGTTTTGGTTTTGAACATGTTGCAAAGTATTGATTAAGGGCGGATTGAATATCTATCCAGTTTCTGGATTGCAACGCTATTACTTGTCCAAATTTAGAGAACTTATCAATAAGGGTCAAAAAGAAATGATTTCTATCGAGAAACCATATGTCCATATGGACTGTTTCATGAGGTTTTTCTGGAATAAGGGGTTTTTCAAACGGAATTTTGTTTGGAATTCTTTCATACTTACTAATTTGACATATGTGGCAATTATTTATGACCTTTGTAATCTCTATTTTTAGATTGGGATAATAATATTTTGTTTTTATTTCCTTGTACACCTCCTCAATACCTCTGTGGTTATTTCTTCTATGTTCTTTCAAAATCTCCTCCTGAATTTGCCCCTTATCGGTGCAATCAAAGAGTAAATAATTACATTTCACCATCTTTAATCTGACGTGTATGATTGAGTGACGTATGATTGACGTGGATGATTGTATGACGTGTAAAACTGCAACTATTCCTTTATTCGGATTTGATTGTTTAAAATATATTGGAAGTATTTTTCATTTATTTCCTTTGAGATACAAGTTGTACGAAGCTTCCCGAAATATTTTTCTTTACGTATTCTATTTTCCTTTCCCTCTTTAATTACTATTTGATTTTTAAAAATGTTGAGCGTAAAAAAACGTAAAGCGTAACATATTGGATGACCTTCCTGAGAAAGTACTGCACCCATAGCGTAGTTTGAAGCATCTGTAGACTCTAAACATCTGTAAACTGTTTTTCAAAGTCGGGGTGTTTCAAGATTGGATCGGACATTATTAATTGTTTAAGTTTCTCAAATGAATCAACATAATCTTTGTCGTTGATATTTATTTTAGAATTTTTCTTCGGTCGGAGGGTTAATGGTTTTGCTAACTTAGAGAAGTCTTTAAGAAATTCCCTGTAGAATCCGACTAAACCTAGGAATGATTTTATTTGTGTTGTAGTCTTAGGTATAGGAAAGTTTTGGATTGCGTCTATCTTTTTAGGATTAGATTTAATACCTTCGGTGGTTATTATGTGTCCTAGAAATTCTGTTTCCTTTCTAAGAAATTCACCTTTGTCAATTTAGATTTTCAAATTTGCATTTTTTAGGGTATGTTCATCTAAAGAGGTACTAAATACAATGATATCGTCCATGTAGACGAAACAAATTTTTCCAATATATTCATATAGAATAGCGTTCATTAAGCGTTGGAATGTGGCGGGGGCGTTTTTAAGGCCAAAAGGCATTCTGGTGAATTCGTAGTGTCCCCTATCGGTTGAGAAAGCGGTTTTTTGAATGTCCTTCTCTTCTATCTCAATCTGGTGGAATCCCTTTGCCAGATCTAAAGTTTTAAAATATAAACTCTTTCCGAGTTTGTCCAGAATTGAATCAATATTTGGTATTGGAAATTTGTCATCTATGGTAATGCTATTTAATTTCCTATAGTCCACTACAATTCGCCACTTCATTTTCCCTGAAGCGTCGGTTTTCTTAGGGACCATCCATGTTGGTGAGGAGTATGGGGATTTACTTGGTCGTATAATCCCTTGTTCTAGCATTTCCGTTACCTGTAATTCCACCTCCTTTTGATATATTTGTGGATATCTATAGGATTTTGTATACACTGCCATGCTGTTGGTAGTTTTAATTTCATGTTTCACCCCGTGAGTGAAGGTCAAAATATCACCTTCCTGGTAGAATATTTCAGTAAAACCTTTCAACAGATTAATCAATTTGCCTTTTTCTTCTTTATTCAAATGGTCGATTTTTATAAGTGATAAAGGATCTTTTCCCTTGTAAGTTTCATTTAGATAAATATGATTGACGTATTCGTTCATTTCTTCATCGTTCATAGAATAATATAGTTTTAATTTTTTATCGTTAAATTTAATATACTTATTATGCAGATATATTTCTGTTATGTAATTTTGAAAAATATTGTTACCTAATAATCCATTGAAAAATTCACTGAATTTAAATTCTATAAATGAAATTTTATCGTTTCCGCCAATTTCTTTAAATGGTTTAATTTTTATTACATGGGAATACGCTAGAGTTGAATTTAAAGTTTGAATGTTAGATAAATTGTTTTGTTGGATCCAAGACTTGGATGGCAGATATTTGGTTCAATAATGCTAACAGAAGCGCCTGTATCTATTAGGAAACGCAGAGGGATACCATATGAATCTATTCCGAGGCAGGTTCCCGAAAATTTTCCTGTTGATTAGTATGGACAATCTGCTTAGAAGGATCCACTTCCATTGGTTGGGGGGCCCCAAATCTTTGAACGCGCTGTTGAACTGAATTTTGGTTATTAAAGCGGTTGTATCCTTGCTGCAAATTATTCAGATTATGTGGACTCGAATTTTGATAAAAGCGATTATGATTTTGGTAGAAAGGGTTTGGGTTTTGAAAATGATTTCGATTATAATGGTATTGTGTTTGGTATGGACTTTGATAATATTGATTTTGCTGGTTATTATAATTTGGTTTATATTGTTTGGTGTTATTTTTAGAAGTCTTAAAATGATGATCTCCTTTTTTATCATAAAGGTGACCAGTTTCCGATAAAATAAAAATAGATTGTTCTATTGTGTCTGGATTTCTACAAAAGAGAATGGTTCTCATAGGTTCTGGAATGTTTTTCTTTAGAACATCTAAAGCAGAAATTTGATTATTTTTTATGACATGCAAATAGTTTCTGTCTTGTTCCTCTTCGACTTTAAGATTAAGGTTTGTTAGCCTTTCTTGTATAATATTTATGAATTCCATGACAGATCCCCTAAATTCTGTCGTTCGTAATTCGTTAAGGAGCTGATTACTGGTTCTCTGGTCTGAGAAATTCGCATACAAAATTTTCTTAATTTCCTCCGATTTTATAATATGGGGGCTAGAATCTAGAATCAGTTTAGCTTTGCCAACTATTCTACTTTTAATTATGTTACAGATTATATTTTGCAACGCATTGCCGTTATCTTGTAATATTGGCAGCATGACATCTACCATATCTGTAAAAGTTTTAAGTGTGTCTCTACTTCCATCGAATGGGGATATTCGAGACGCATGTTTGATGCGGTCAAGGGCTATTGTTAATTTGGAATTTATTTGAGATGATCTTAAAATGTCTTTACCTTGAGAATCGGTTGCCATTTTCGTTGTTTGTACTGTAGAGCTATTGCACGAAAATCTGGATTCTTCTGTCTTCCTTCCTTGCTTGTTCTTCCTTCCTTCGTTGTTTTTTATTAGTTGGTGTATCTTCATTCTTCCTTGTTCGTCGTTTTTATTAGTTGGTTTGTCGTCTTCCTTCCTTGCTCGTTGTTTTTCATTAGTTTGGTTTATCGTCTTCCTTCTCTGCTCGTTGTTTTTTGTTAGTTTGGTTTATCACTTTGGAGCACTTGGGTTTGAGTCCCTTTTTATGGGTCGCACCTTTTAAACTTCGCTTATCGTACTAAATTAACTTCAATGTTTTACCTAAATACACGGTAAAGCTAAGTCTTATCGACTTATTGTTTGTGGATAAAGTCTTATCGACTTTATTTCGGATGAATGTCACTAGGAGTTGAAACTCGCGTGGGTTTTTTTTAAACGGAATAAGTAGTTTTGTCTTTATTTCTTTTAACTTCAAAAACTTTAATTAACTTCATATAATTTAATTAACTTCAAAACTTTAATTAACTTCAAAACTTTAATTCTTGGACCCTTGGTCTTAGATGTTATTTCTTTAATCTCCGAACGAACACTCACTTCTCTGACTTCCTAAATTAAGTTCTTCCATCGGATTTTCTTATCTCAATTAAGAAAACGCGAACATCATCAAAAATGCATCGTTCTGCAAATCAATAAATTGCTTTGTTTAATTTCTGATCTTGTTTAAGAAAACGCACATGTCATCAATATGCGTTCTCTTGTAGATCAACATATTGTTTATGAAAGATTATGATAGTGATTTTGCAACGTATTTTAAAAGATCAAATAACATGGATGTTTATTAAAATATATCTTCTGGCAATTTACTAGATTAGAAAATTGAGGAATCATCATTATAGGGCATTGGTAAAGATGCTAGAGGTTTGGATGTCAGGTTTATGACACCTCCCTCCTTAGGATGCGTGTCCTCACGCATGGAGTTTAAGTTAATTTTAATATTAGAATTTTTTCTGGAAAATTTACAATAAGCGACAGTCGCGACAATCAGTACAAAAGATATTATTACTACATCAGTAATTAAACTAGTTGTTGAAGTCGTGGTATGTTCCAGTTTCAAAAGTTTTATATGTTTTAGATTTTCTATGTTTTTAGCATGAACAGTTTTTAATATCAAATTTTCGTTTTCTTCATAGGTTATATTTCTAATAATGTTTGCCAAAATTATATTGTTGGAGATAGTATTTTCTTTGTTAACATAGGTGATATTATTTATGGTTATTTTACAATTTGAAAACTTTATAATGTTGTGATCTTTAATGATAATATGCTGATCATTACAGTTGTGATATATTCTTGTTTGATTTAGATTTTTACAATTTTTGGTTGGTTGTTCTTTTCCATGGTACAATTTTGGGGTTCGCTTAATATTTTACTAATGCATATGTCTTCGGCTGAAAAAAGCTGATTTTCTTCATTGATTTTATTGTACACAAATATTTTATTATTATTAGCAAGCACTTCCGTATATTTCGAAACTAATTGCATTTTTTCTTTATTTGGTATTGGTACAATATAAGTTTTATAATATTTCCTTTCGGTAAAATTTGGAATTTGAACTATGATAAGCAAGGTTTTAATTTTTTTGTGCAACAGAAATTCTAATATTTTAAAGTTCATACGTTTTAATTTTCAAATCTCTAATTTCATCGATAGTAAGAATATTTTTACTTAATACCTCTAGTCTGGACAATAACACTATTTCTTTAATCTTTTAATAATTTAATAAATTTTGTATGTTTTCATCCAATTGCTGATTAATTTTAATCTGTTTCTCATTATTTTCTACGAAAGAGTTTACATGATTTTTAATTTTTTCAAAATTCCTTTCAATATATTGTCTATCCCTGTCCTCCATAACACCACCAAACCATTTCAAAAAAGATCCGTATGGGCTAAATATTGTTCTTTTGGATCTATGAGGTTCCAGAGTAAATAATTTATCTTTTATTTTTTTTATTAAAATGGGAATCGTCGGATAATTTATTAAAATTTCTGATGATATAGTTTCCTCAATGTCTGTAAGTATGGTCTCATATTTTTGTAAATTTACCACATGTATGACCTTCGAGAAGTTATGAATAATCTGAATTTGTTCGCTTCTTATTAATGTGTATCCATTTCTATATGGAATTTCGGTAACCTCTATTTGTTGTCCTGCGACAAACGATAATAAGAATATCAAGAGCATGATACCTGTGGGGGACATGTTTGAAATTGTTTTAGTTTCATAAAAAGTTTTTTGTTTCGATTATTGTTGCTATTATTACGGTTTTCAACAAATGGTCTATCATGTTTTTTATGTTTGAATCTATTCTTTATATATTTATGGTTTACTTCCTCGCTTTTTCTATTTTTGTTTCTATATTCAATACTCTTTTCTTGTTTTTTAAGGATTCTATTTCTAATCTCATTGTACTCTGAAGCAGGTATTGTACCATTATGTATCTCAATCGGTTTGTGATTAGTAGAAGAATGTATCGTGTTGTTATAATGTTTCATCATTTCCTGAACATCAATGCAAGAAGGTGCCAGTTTAGTTTCTGTAATATTTAGTCGAACATGTTCGTTTAAAGTGTTGTGAAGTCTTTCGATGTCGGCATTTCCGGTTTTCATGCCAGGCGTTGTGAAGTGGACAGTTATTCCTTCGTTGTGTAAGAAAATTTTCTAAATTGGTCTTAAAAGCACTTTCATTATCCGTTATTATCTGTTTTGGTTTTGAACATGTTGCAAAGTATTGATTAAGGGCGGATTGAATATCTATCCAGTTTCTGGATTGCAACGCTATTACTTGTCCAAATTTAGAGAACTTATCAATAAGGGTCAAAAAGAAATGATTTCTATCGAGAAACCATATGTCCATATGGACTGTTTCATGAGGTTTTTCTGGAATAAGGGGTTTTTCAAACGGAATTTTGTTTGGAATTCTTTCATACTTACTAATTTGACATATGTGGCAATTATTTATGACCTTTGTAATCTCTATTTTTAGATTGGGATAATAATATTTTGTTTTTATTTCCTTGTACACCTCCTCAATACCTCTGTGGTTATTTCTTCTATGTTCTTTCAAAATCTCCTCCTGAATTTGCCCCTTATCGGTGCAATCAAAGAGTAAATAATTACATTTCACCATCTTTAATCTGACGTGTATGATTGAGTGACGTATGATTGACGTGGATGATTGTATGACGTGTAAAACTGCAACTATTCCTTTATTCGGATTTGATTGTTTAAAATATATTGGAAGTATTTTTCATTTATTTCCTTTGAGATACAAGTTGTACGAAGCTTCCCGAAATATTTTTCTTTACGTATTCTATTTTCCTTTCCCTCTTTAATTACTATTTGATTTTTAAAAATGTTGAGGGGGCCTCTGATATTTCTATGTATTCCAAATTATCCTCATTTGCACTATGGCATGTCATTACGTATTCATTATCATCATTATATTCGTTATTACCGCTATTTTCTTGTTCATCGTTATTTTCTTTTTCTAGTGCACTGATATTCGCAAGTTCCACAATATGATGAACTGTGGGACGTGATAGTGCATCGGCCACATAGTTTTCTTTACCCTGTATGTACTGAATATCGAAGTTAAATTCTTCCAGTTTCAATTTCCACCTTTGCAGTTTAAGATTCGGTTCCTTCAAGTTAGCCAACCAAGTTAATGGCTTATGATCAGTTTTGATAACAAACTTTCTCCCAAATAAGTATGGTCTAAATTATTTGGTCGACCAGACAATTGCCAACAATTCCTTTTCAATTGTTGAATATCTAGTTTCATGGTCGTTTAAAGTACGTAAAGCGTAACATATTGGATGACCTTCCTGAGAAAGTACTGCACCCATAGCGTAGTTTGAAGCATCTGTAGACTGTAAACATCTGTAAACTGTTTTTCAAAGTCGGGGTGTTTCAAGATTGGATCGGACATTATTAATTGTTTAAGTTTCTCAAATGAATCGACATAATCTTTGTCGTTGATATTTATTTTAGAATTTTTCTTCGGTCGGAGGGTTAATGGTTTTGCTAACTTAGAGAAGTCTTTAAGAAATTCCCTGTAGAATCCGACTAAACCTAGGAATGATTTTATTTGTGTTGTAGTCTTAGGTATAGGAAAGTTTTGGATTGCGTCTATCTTTTTAGGATTAGATTTAATACCTTCGGTGGTTATTATGTGTCCTAGAAATTCTGTTTCCTTTCTAAGAAATTCACCTTTGTCAATTTAGATTTTCAAATTTGCATTTTTTAGGGTATGTTCATCTAAAGAGGTACTAAATACAATGATATCGTCCATGTAGACGAAACAAATTTTTCCAATATATTCATATAGAATAGCGTTCATTAAGCGTTGGAATGTGGCGGGGGCGTTTTTAAGGCCAAAAGGCATTCTGGTGAATTCGTAGTGTCCCCTATCGGTTGAGAAAGCGGTTTTTTGAATGTCCTTCTCTTCTATCTCAATCTGGTGGAATCCCTTTGCCAGATCTAAAGTTTTAAAATATAAACTCTTTCCGAGTTTGTCCAGAATTGAATCAATATTTGGTATTGGAAATTTGTCATCTATGGTAATGCTATTTAATTTCCTATAGTCCACTACAATTCGCCACTTCATTTTCCCTGAAGCGTCGGTTTTCTTAGGGACCATCCATGTTGGTGAGGAGTATGGGGATTTACTTGGTCGTATAATCCCTTGTTCTAGCATTTCCGTTACCTGTAATTCCACCTCCTTTTGATGTATTTGTGGATATCTATAGGATTTTGTATACACTGCCATGCTGTTGGTAGTTTTAATTTCATGTTTCACCCCGTGAGTGAAGGTCAAAATATCACCTTCCTGGTAGAATATTTCAGTAAAACCTTTCAACAGATTAATCAATTTGCCTTTTTCTTCTTTATTTAAATGGTCGATTTTTATAAGTGATAAAAGATCTTTTCCCTTGTAAGTTTCATTTAGATAAATATGATTGACGTATTCGTTCATTTCTTCATCTTCCATAGAATAATATAGTTTTAATTTTTTATCGTTAAATTTAATATACTTATTATGCGGATCTATTTCTGTTATGTAATTTTGAAAAATATTGTTATATAATAATCCATTGAAAAATTCACTGAATTTAAATTCTATAAATGAAATTTTATCCAATTGTTGGTTCGGATGTTTGCAACCTTCTAAAAAATTAAAAAAATTCTTGTTAGATTCCATTTTTATGTTGATATTTTTATTTTGCAACAGACAGCTGTTTCGAGGCCGATATGGTCCCTTCTTCAGTGTTATGTCTATTACAAATAGACATTATGTCTATTACAAATAGACTGTCTATAGACATAACACTGAAGAAGGGACCATATCGGCCTCGAAACAGCTGTCTATTGCAAAATAAAAATATCAACATAAAAATGGAATCTAACAAGAATTTTTTTAATGAAATTTTATCGTTTCCGCCAATTTCTTTAAATGGTTTAATTTTTATTACATGGGAATACGCTAGAGTTGAATTTAAAGTTTGAATGTTAGATAAATTGTTTTGTTGGATCCAAGACTTGGATGCCAGATATTTGGTTCAATAATGCTAACAGAAGCGCCTGTATCTATTAGGAAACGCAGAGGAATACCATATGAATCTATTCCGAGGCAGGTTCCCGAAAATTTTCCTGTTGATTAGTATGGACAATCTGCTTAGAAGGATCCACTTCCATTGGTTGGGGAGCCCCAAATCTTTAAACGCGCTGTTGAACTGAATTTTGGTTATTAAAGCGGTTGTATCCTTGCTGCAAATTATTCAGATTATGTGGACTCGAATTTTGATAAAAGCGATTATGATTTTGATAGAAAGGGTTTGGGTTTTGAAAATGATTTCGATTATAATGGTATTGTGTTTGGTATGGACTTTGATAATATTGATTTTGCTGGTTATTATAATTTGGTTTATATTGTTTGGTGTCATTTTTAGAATTCTTAAAATGATGATCTCCTTTTTTATCATAAAGGTGACCAGTTTCCGATAAAATAAAAATAGATTGTTCTATTGTGTCTGGATTTCTACAAAAGAGAATGGTTCTCATAGGTTCTGGAATGTTTTTCTTTAGAACATCTAAAGCAGAAATTTGATTATTTTTTATGACATGCAAATAGTTTCTGTCTTGTTCCTCTTCGACTTTAAGATTAAGGTTTGTTAGCCTTTCTTGTATAATATTTATGAATTCCATGACAGATCCCCTAAATTCTGTCGTTCGTAATTCGTTAAGGAGCTGATTACTGGTTCTCTGGTCTAAGAAATTCGCATACAAAATTTTCTTAATTTCCTCCGATTTTATAATATGGGGGCTAGAATCTAGAATCAGTTTAGCTTTGCCAACTATTCTACTTTTAATTGTGCAACCTCTACATCGGAATTCCCCGTTTTATGGTTAGGGCTCGTGAAATGGATTTCAATATCTTCCTGATTAAACCAGTCGATAGTTTTCTGGGAAAATATGGCAGAATCGTTGTCAGTGGTCTTTTTTTTTGTTACAGATTATATTTTGCAACGCATTGCCGTAATCTTGTAATATTGGTAGCATGACATCTACCATATCTGTAAAACTTTTAAGTGTGTCTCTACTTCCATCGAATGGGGGTATTCGAGACGCATGTTTGATGGGGTCAAGGGCTATTGTTAATTTGGAATTTATTTGAGATGATCTTAAAATGTCTTTACCTTGAGAATCGGTTGCCATTTTCGTTGTTTGTACTGTAGAGCTATTGCACGAAAATCTGGATTCTTCTGCCTTTGGGTTATTTTCCATTTTGATGTTCGCTTCTAGTTGGTTTATTAGTTGGTTTATCGTCTTTCTTCCTTGTTCGTTGTTTTCTATTAGTTGTTTTATCGTCTTCCTTCCTTGCTCGTTGTTTTTTATTAGTTGGTTTGTCGTCTTCCTTCTTTGCTCGTTGTTTTTTATTAGTTGGTTTGTCGTCTTCCTTCTTTGCTCGTTGTTTTTTATTAGTTTGGTTTATCGTCTTCCTTCTCTGCTCGTTGTTTTTTATTAGTTTGGTTTATCGCGTGTATCACTTTGGAGCACTTGGGTTTGAGTCCCTGTTCATGGGTCGCACCTTTTAAACTTCGCTTATCGTACAAAATTAACTTCAACGTTTTACCCAAATACACGGTAAAGCTAAGTCTTATCGACTTATTGTTTGTGGATAAAGTCTTATCGACTTTATTTCGGATGAATGTCACTAGGAGTTGAAACTCGCGTGGGTTTTTTTTAAACGGAATAAGTAGTTTTGTCTTTATTTCTTTTAACTTCAAAAACTTTAATTAACTTCATATACTTTAATTAACTTCAAAACTTTAATTAACTTCAAAACTTTAATTCTTGGACCCTTGGTCTTAGATGTTATTTCTTTAATCTCCGAACGAACACTCACTTCTCTGACTTCCTAAATTAAATTCTTCCATCGGATTTTCTTATCTCAATTAAGAAAACGCGAACATCATCAAAAATGCATCGTTCTGCAAATCAATAAATTGCTTTGTTTAATTTCTGATCTTGTTTAAGAAAACGCACATGTCATCAATATGCGTTCTCTTGTAGATCAACATATTGTTTATGAAAGATTATGATAGTGATTTTGCAACGTATTTTAAAAGATCAAATAACATGGATGTTTATTAAAATATATCTTCTGGCAATTTACTAGATTAGAAAATTGAGGAATCATCATTATGGGGCATTAGTAAAGATGCTAGAGGTTTGGATGTCAGGTTTATGACACCTCCCTCCTTAGGATGCGTGTCCTCACGCATGGAGTTTAAGTTAATTTTAATTTTAGAATTTTTTCTGGAAAATTTACAATAAGCGACAGTCGCGACAATCAGTACAAAAGATATTATTACTACATCAGTAATTAAACTAGTTGTTGAAGTCGTGGTATGTTCCAGTTTCAAAAGTTTTATATGTTTTAGATTTTCTATGTTTTTAGCATGAACAGTTTTTAATATCAAATTTTCGTTTTCTTCATAGGTTATATTTCTAATAATGTTTGGCAAAATTATATTGTTGGAGATAGTATTTTCTTTGTTAACATAGGTGATATTATTTATGGTTATTTTACAATTTGAAAACTTTATAATGTTGTGATCTTTAATGATAATATGCTGATCATTACAGTTGTGATATATTCTTGTTTGATTTAGATTTTTTGTAATGACTATGTTATCTGTGATTTTTACAATTTCTGGTTGGGTGTTCTTTTCCATGGTACAATTTTGGGGTTCGCTTAATATTTTACTAATGCATATGTCTTCGGCTGAAAAAAGCTGATTTTCTTCATTGATTTTATTGTACACAAATATTTTATTATTATTAGCAAGCACTTCCGTATATTTCGAAAGTAATTGCATTTTTTCTTTATTTGGTATTGGTACAATATAAGTTTTATAATATTTCCTTTCGGTAAAATTTGGAATTTGAACTATGATAAGCAAGGTTTTAATTTTTTTGTGCAACAGAAATTCTAATATTTTAAAGTTTATACGTTTTTATTTTCAAATCTCTAATTTCATCGATAGTAAGAATATTTTTACTTAATACCTCTAGTCTGGACAATAACACTATTTCTTTAATCTTTTAATAATTTAATAAATTTTGTATGTTTTCATCCAATTGCTGATTAGTTTTAATCTGTTTCTCATTATTTTCTACGAAAGAGTTTACGTGATTTTTAATTTTTTCAAAATTCCTTTCAATATATTGTCTATCACTGTCCTCCATAACACCACCAAACCATTTCAAAAAAGATCCGTATGGGCTAAATATTGTTCTTTTGGATCTATGAGGCTCCAGAGTAAATGATTTATCTTTTATTTTGTTTATTAAAATGGGAATCGTCGGATAATTTATTAAAATTTCTGATGATATAGTTTCCTCAATGTCTGTAAGTATGGTCTCATATTTTTGTAAATTTACCACATGTATGACCTTCGAGAAGTTATGAATAATCTGAATTTGTTCGCTTCTTATTAATGTGTATCCATTTCTATATGGAATTTCGGTAACCTCTATTTGTTGTCCTGCGACAAACGATAATAAGAATATCAAGAGCATGATACCTGTGGGGGACATGTTTGAAATTGTTTTAGTTTCATAAAAAGTTTTTTGTTTCGATTATTGTTGCTATTATTACGGTTTTCAACAAATGGTCTATCATGTTTTTTATGTTTGAATCTATTCTTTATATATTTATGGTTTACTTCCTCGCTTTTTCTATTTTTGTTTCTATATTCAATACTCTTTTCTTGTTTTTTAAGGATTCTATTTCTAATCTCATTGTACTCTGAAGCAGGTATTGTACCATTATGTATCTCAATCGGTTTGTGATTAGTAGAAGAATGTATCGTGTTGTTATAATGTTTCATCATTTCCTGAACATCAATGCAAGAAGGTGCCAGTTTAGTTTCTGTAATATTTAGTCGAACATGTTCGTTTAAAGTGTTGTGAAGTCTTTCGATGTCGGCATTTCCGGTTTTCATGCCAGGTGTTGTGAAGTGGACAGTTATTCCTTCGTTGTGTAAGAAAATTTTCTAAATTGGTCTTAAAAGCACTTTCATTATCCGTTATTATCTGTTTTGGTTTTGCACATGTTGCAAAGTATTGATTAAGGGCGGATTGAATATCTATCCAGTTTCTGGATTGCAACGCTATTACTTGTCCAAATTTAGAGAACTTATCAATAAGGGTCAAAAAGAAATGATTTCTATCGAGAAACCATATGTCCATATGGACTGTTTCATGAGGTTTTTCTGGAATAAGGGGTTTTTCAAACGGAATTTTGTTTGGAATTCTTTCCTACTTACTAATTTGACATATGTGGCAATTATTTATGACCTTTGTAATCTCTATTTTTAGATTGGGATAATAATATTTTGTTTTTATTTCCTTGTACACCTCCTCAATACCTCTGTGGTTATTTCTTCTATGTTCTTTCAAAATCTCCTCCTGAATTTGCCCCTTATCGGTGCAATCAAAGAGTAAATAATTACATTTCACCATCTTTAATCTGACGTGTATGATTGAGTGACGTATGATTGACGTGGATGATTGTATGACGTGTAAAACTGCAACTATTCCTTTATTCGGATTTGATTGTTTAAAATATATTGGAAGTATTTTTCATTTATTTCCTTTGAGATACAAGTTGTACGAAGCTTCCCGAAATATTTTTCTTTACGTATTCTATTTTCCTTTCCCTCTTTAATTACTATTTGATTTTTAAAAATGTTGAGGGGGCCTCTGATATTTCTATGTATTCCAAATTATCCTCATTTGCACTATGGCATGTCATTACGTATTCATTATCATCATTATATTCGTTATTACCGCTATTTTCTTGTTCATCGTTATTTTCTTTTTCTAGTGCACTGATATTCGCAAGTTCCACAATATGATGAACTGTGGGACGTGATAGTGCATCGGCCACATAGTTTTCTTTACCCTGTATGTACTGAATATCGAAGTTAAATTCTTCCAGTTTCAATTTCCACCTTTGCAGTTTAAGATTCGGTTCCTTCAAGTTAGCCAACCAAGTTAATGGCTTATGATCAGTTTTGATAACAAACTTTCTCCCAAATAAGTATGGTCTAAAATATTTGGTCGACCAGACAATTGCCAACAATTCCTTTTCAATTGTTGAATATCTAGTTTCATGGTCGTTTAAAGTACGTAAAGCGTAACATATTGGATGACCTTCCTGAGAAAGTACTGCACCCATAGCGTAGTTTGAAGCATCTGTAGACTGTAAACATCTGTAAACTGTTTTTCAAAGTCGGGGTGTTTCAAGATTGGATCGGACATTATTAATTGTTTAAGTTTCTCAAATGAATCGACATAATCTTTGTCGTTGATATTTATTTTAGAATTTTTCTTCGGTCGGAGGGTTAATGGTTTTGCTAACTTAGAGAAGTCTTTAAGAAATTCCCTGCAGAATCCGACTAAACCTAGGAATGATTTTATTTGTGTTGTAGTCTTAGGTATAGGAAAGTTTTGGATTGCGTCTATCTTTTTAGGATTAGGTTTAATACCTTCGGTGGTTATTATGTGTCCTAGAAATTCTGTTTCCTTTCTAAGAAATTCACCTTTGTCAATTTAGATTTTCAAATTTGCATTTTTTAGGGTATGTTCATCTAAAGAGGTACTAAATACAATGATATCGTCCATGTAGACGAAACAAATTTTTCCAATATATTCATATAGAATAGCGTTCATTAAGCGTTGGAATGTGGCGGGGGCGTTTTTAAGGCCAAAAGGCATTCTGGTGAATTCGTAGTGTCCCCTATCGGTTGAGAAAGCGGTTTTTTGAATGTCCTTCTCTTCTATCTCAATCTGGTGGAATCCCTTTGCCAGATCTAAAGTTTTAAAATATAAACTCTTTCCGAGTTTGTCCAGAATTGAATCAATATTTGGTATTGGAAATTTGTCATCTATGGTAATGCTATTTAATTTCCTATAGTCCACTACAATTCGCCACTTCATTTTCCCTGAAGCGTCGGTTTTCTTAGGGACCATCCATGTTGGTGAGGAGTATGGGGATTTACTTGGTCGTATAATCCCTTGTTCTAGCATTTCCGTTACCTGTAATTCCACCTCCTTTTGATATATTTGTGGATATCTATAGGATTTTGTATACACTGCCATGCTGTTGGTAGTTTTAATTTCATGTTTCACCCCGTGAGTGAAGGTCAAAATATCACCTTCCTGGTAGAATATTTCAGTAAAACCTTTCAACAGATTAATCAATTTGCCTTTTTCTTCTTTATTCAAATGGTCGATTTTTATAAGTGATAAAGGATCTTTTCCCTTGTAAGTTTCATTTAGATAAATATGATTGACGTATTCGTTCATTTCTTCATCTTCCATAGAATAATATAGTTTTAATTTTTTATCGTTAAATTTAATATACTTATTATGCGGATCTATTTCTGTTATGTAATTTTGAAAAATATTGTTATATAATAATCCATTGAAAAATTCACTGAATTTAAATTCTATAAATGAAATTTTATCCAATTGTTGGTTCGGATGTTTGCAACCTTCTAAAAAATTAAAAAAATTCTTGTTAGATTCCATTTTTAGGTTGATATTTTTATTTTGCAACAGACAGCTGTTTCGAGGCCGATATGGTCCCTTCTTCAGTGTTATGTCTATTTGTAATAGACATAATGTCTATTTGTAATAGACATAACACTGAAGAAGGGACCATATCGGCCTCGAAACAGCTGTCTGTTGCAAAATAAAAATATCAACATAAAAATGGAATCTAACAAGAATTTTTTTAATGAAATTTTATCGTTTCCGCCAATTTCTTTAAATGGTTTAATTTTTATTACATGGGAATACGCTAGAGTTGAATTTAAAGTTTGAGTGTTAGATAAATTGTTTTGTTGGATCCAAGACTTGGATGGCAGATATTTGGTTCAATAATGCTAACAGAAGCGCCTGTATCTATTAGGAAACGCAGAGGAATACCATATGAATCTATTCCGAGGCAGGTTCCCGAAAATTTTCCTGTTGATTAGTATGGCCAATCTGCTTAGAAGGATCCACTTCCATTGGTTGGGGGGCCCCAAATCTTTGAACGCGCTGTTGAACTGAATTTTGGTTATTAAAGCGGTTGTATCCTTGCTGCAAATTATTCAGATTATGTGGACTCGAATTTTGATAAAAGCGATTATGATTTTGATAGAAAGGGTTTGGGTTTTGAAAATGATTTCGATTATAATGGTATTGTATTTGGTATGGACTTTGATAATATTGATTTTGCTGGTTATTATAATTTGGTTTATATTGTTTGGTGTTATTTTTAGAATTCTTAAGATTATGATCTCCTTTTTTATCATAAAGGTGACCAGTTTCCGATAAAATAAAAATAGATTGTTCTATTGTGTCTGGATTTCTACAAAAGAGAATGGTTCTCATAGGTTCTGGAATGTTTTTCTTTAGAACATCTAAAGCAGAAATTTGATTATTTTTTATGACATGCAAATAGTTTCTGTCTTGTTCCTCTTCGACTTTAAGATTAAGGTTTGTTAGCCTTTCTTGTATAATATTTATGAATTCCATGACAGATCCCCTAAATTCTGTCGTTCGTAATTCGTTAAGGAGCTGATTACTGGTTCTCTGGTCTGAGAAATTCGCATACAAAATTTTCTTAATTTCCTCCGATTTTATAATATGGGGGCTAGAATCTAGAATCAGTTTAGCTTTGCCAACTATTCTACTTTTAATTGTGCAACCTCTACATCGGAATTCCCCGTTTTATGGTTAGGGCTCGTGAAATGGATTTCAATATCTTCCTGATTAAACCAGTCGATAGTTTTCTGGGAAAATATGGCAGAATCGTTGTCAGTGGTCTTTTTTTTTTGTTACAGATTATATTTTGCAACGCATTGCCGTAATCTTGTAATATTGGTAGCATGACATCTACCATATCTGTAAAACTTTTAAGTTTGTCTCTACTTCCATCGAATGGGGGTATTCGAGACGCATGTTTGATGGGGTCAAGGGCTATTGTTAATTTGGAATTTATTTGAGATGATCTTAAAATGTCTTTACCTTGAGAATCGGTTGCCATTTTCGTTGTTTGTACTGTAGAGCTATTGCACGAAAATCTGGATTCTTCTGCCTTTGGGTTATTTTCCATTTTGATGTTCGCTTCTAGTTGGTTTATTAGTTGGTTTATCGTCTTTCTTCCTTGTTCGTTGTTTTCTATTAGTTGTTTTATCGTCTTCCTTCCTTGCTCGTTGTTTTTTATTAGTTGGTTTGTCGTCTTCCTTCTTTGCTCGTTGTTTTTTATTAGTTGGTTTGTCGTCTTCCTTCTTTGCTCGTTGTTTTTTATTAGTTTGGTTTATCGTCTTCCTTCTCTGCTCGTTGTTTTTTATTAGTTTGGTTTATCGCGTGTATCACTTTGGAGCACTTGGGTTTGAGTCCCTGTTCATGGGTCGCACCTTTTAAACTTCGCTTATCGTACAAAATTAACTTCAACGTTTTACCCAAATACACGGTAAAGCTAAGTCTTATCGACTTATTGTTTGTGGATAAAGTCTTATCGACTTTATTTCGGATGAATGTCACTAGGAGTTGAAACTCGCGTGGGTTTTTTTTAAACGGAATAAGTAGTTTTGTCTTTATTTCTTTTAACTTCAAAAACTTTAATTAACTTCATATACTTTAATTAACTTCAAAACTTTAATTAACTTCAAAACTTTAATTCTTGGACCCTTGTTCTTAGATGTTATTTCTTTAATCTCCGAACGAACACTCACTTCTCTGACTTCCTAAATTAAGTTCTTCCATCGGATTTTCTTATCTCAATTAAGAAAACGCGAACATCATCAAAAATGCATCGTTCTGCAAATCAATAAATTGCTTTGTTTAATTTCTGATCTTGTTTAAGAAAACGCACATGTCATCAATATGCGTTCTCTTGTAGATCAACATATTGTTTATGAAAGATTATGATAGTGATTTTGCAACGTATTTTAAAAGATCAAATAACATGGATGTTTATTAAAATATATCTTCTGGCAATTTACTAGATTAGAAAATTGAGGAATCATAATTATGGGGCATTCGTAAAGAGGCTAGAGGGTTGGATGTCAGGTTTATGACACCTCCCTCCTTAGGATGCGTGTCCTCACGCATGGAGTGTAAGTTAATTTTAATTTTAGAATTTTTTCTGGAAAATTTACAATAAGCGACAGTCGCGACAATCAGTACAAAAGATATTATTACTACATCAGTAATTAAACTAGTTGTTGAAGTCGTGGTATGTTCCAGTTTCAAAAGTTTTATATGTTTTAGATTTTCTATGTTTTTAGCATGAACAGTTTTTAATATCAAATTTTCGTTTTCTTCATAGGTTATATTTCTAATAATGTTTGGCAAAATTATATTGTTGGAGATAGTATTTTCTTTGTTAACATAGGTGATATTATTTATGGTTATTTTACAATTTGAAAACTTTATAATGTTGTGATCTTTAATGATAATATGCTGATCATTACAGTTGTGATATATTCTTGTTTGATTTAGATTTTTTGTAATGACTATGTTATCTGTGATTTTTACAATTTCTGGTTGGGTGTTCTTTTCCATGGTACAATTTTGGGGTTCGCTTAATATTTTACTAATGCATATGTCTTCGGCTGAAAAAAGCTGATTTTCTTCATTGATTTTATTGTACACAAATATTTTATTATTATTAGCAAGCACTTCCGTATATTTCGAAACTAATTGCATTTTTTCTTTATTTGGTATTGGTACAATATAAGTTTTATAATATTTCCTTTCGGTAAAATTTGGAATTTGAACTATGATAAGCAAGGTTTTAATTTTTTTGTGCAACAGAAATTCTAATATTTTAAAGTTTATACGTTTTTATTTTCAAATCTCTAATTTCATCGATAGTAAGAATATTTTTACTTAATACCTCTAGTCTGGACAATAACACTATTTCTTTAATCTTTTAATAATTTAATAAATTTTGTATGTTTTCATCCAATTGCTGATTAGTTTTAATCTGTTTCTCATTATTTTCTACGAAAGAGTTTACGTGATTTTTAATTTTTTCAAAATTCCTTTCAATATATTGTCTATCACTGTCCTCCATAACACCACCAAACCATTTCAAAAAAGATCCGTATGGGCTAAATATTGTTCTTTTGGATCTATGAGGCTCCAGAGTAAATGATTTATCTTTTATTTTGTTTATTAAAATGGGAATCGTCGGATAATTTATTAAAATTTCTGATGATATAGTTTCCTCAATGTCTGTAAGTATGGTCTCATATTTTTGTAAATTTACCACATGTATGACCTTCGAGAAGTTATGAATAATCTGAATTTGTTCGCTTCTTATTAATGTGTATCCATTTCTATATGGAATTTCGGTAACCTCTATTTGTTGTCCTGCGACAAACGATAATAAGAATATCAAGAGCATGATACCTGTGGGGGACATGTTTGAAATTGTTTTAGTTTCATAAAAAGTTTTTTGTTTCGATTATTGTTGCTATTATTACGGTTTTCAACAAATGGTCTATCATGTTTTTTATGTTTGAATCTATTCTTTATATATTTATGGTTTACTTCCTCGCTTTTTCTATTTTTGTTTCTATATTCAATACTCTTTTCTTGTTTTTTAAGGATTCTATTTCTAATCTCATTGTACTCTGAAGCAGGTATTGTACCATTATGTATCTCAATCGGTTTGTGATTAGTAGAAGAATGTATCGTGTTGTTATAATGTTTCATCATTTCCTGAACATCAATGCAAGAAGGTGCCAGTTTAGTTTCTGTAATATTTAGTCGAACATGTTCGTTTAAAGTGTTGTGAAGTCTTTCGATGTCGGCATTTCCGGTTTTCATGCCAGGTGTTGTGAAGTGGACAGTTATTCCTTCGTTGTGTAAGAAAATTTTCTAAATTGGTCTTAAAAGCACTTTCATTATCCGTTATTATCTGTTTTGGTTTTGCACATGTTGCAAAGTATTGATTAAGGGCGGATTGAATATCTATCCAGTTTCTGGATTGCAACGCTATTACTTGTCCAAATTTAGAGAACTTATCAATAAGGGTCAAAAAGAAATGATTTCTATCGAGAAACCATATGTCCATATGGACTGTTTCATGAGGTTTTTCTGGAATAAGGGGTTTTTCAAACGGAATTTTGTTTGGAATTCTTTCATACTTACTAATTTGACATATGTGGCAATTATTTATGACCTTTGTAATCTCTATTTTTAGATTGGGATAATAATATTTTGTTTTTATTTCCTTGTACACCTCCTCAATACCTCTGTGGTTATTTCTTCTATGTTCTTTCAAAATCTCCTCCTGAATTTGCCCCTTATCGGTGCAATCAAAGAGTAAATAATTACATTTCACCATCTTTAATCTGACGTGTATGATTGAGTGACGTATGATTGACGTGGATGATTGTATGACGTGTAAAACTGCAACTATTCCTTTATTCGGATTTGATTGTTTAAAATATATTGGAAGTATTTTTCATTTATTTCCTTTGAGATACAAGTTGTACGAAGCTTCCCGAAATATTTTTCTTTACGTATTCTATTTTCCTTTCCCTCTTTAATTACTATTTGATTTTTAAAAATGTTGAGGGGGCCTCTGATATTTCTATGTATTCCAAATTATCCTCATTTGCACTATGGCATGTCATTACGTATTCATTATCATCATTATATTCGTTATTACCGCTATTTTCTTGTTCATCGTTATTTTCTTTTTCTAGTGCACTGATATTCGCAAGTTCCACAATATGATGAACTGTGGGACGTGATAGTGCATCGGCCACATAGTTTTCTTTACCCTGTATGTACTGAATATCGAAGTTAAATTCTTCCAGTTTCAATTTCCACCTTTGCAGTTTAAGATTCGGTTCCTTCAAGTTAGCCAACCAAGTTAATGGCTTATGATCAGTTTTGATAACAAACTTTCTCCCAAATAAGTATGGTCTAAAATATTTGGTCGACCAGACAATTGCCAACAATTCCTTTTCAATTGTTGAATATCTAGTTTCATGGTCGTTTAAAGTACGTAAAGCGTAACATATTGGATGACCTTCCTGAGAAAGTACTGCACCCATAGCGTAGTTTGAAGCATCTGTAGACTGTAAACATCTGTAAACTGTTTTTCAAAGTCGGGGTGTTTCAAGATTGGATCGGACATTATTAATTGTTTAAGTTTCTCAAATGAATCGACATAATCTTTGTCGTTGATATTTATTTTAGAATTTTTCTTCGGTCGGAGGGTTAATGGTTTTGCTAACTTAGAGAAGTCTTTAAGAAATTCCCTGTAGAATCCGACTAAACCTAGGAATGATTTTATTTGTGTTGTAGTCTTAGGTATAGGAAAGTTTTGGATTGCGTCTATCTTTTTAGGATTAGGTTTAATACCTTCGGTGGTTATTATGTGTCCTAGAAATTCTGTTTCCTTTCTAAGAAATTCACCTTTGTCAATTTAGATTTTCAAATTTGCATTTTTTAGGGTATGTTCATCTAAAGAGGTACTAAATACAATGATATCGTCCATGTAGACGAAACAAATTTTTCCAATATATTCATATAGAATAGCGTTCATTAAGCGTTGGAATGTGGCGGGGGCGTTTTTAAGGCCAAAAGGCATTCTGGTGAATTCGTAGTGTCCCCTATCGGTTGAGAAAGCGGTTTTTTGAATGTCCTTCTCTTCTATCTCAATCTGGTGGAATCCCTTTGCCAGATCTAAAGTTTTAAAATATAAACTCTTTCCGAGTTTGTCCAGAATTGAATCAATATTTGGTATTGGAAATTTGTCATCTATGGTAATGCTATTTAATTTCCTATAGTCCACTACAATTCGCCACTTCATTTTCCCTGAAGCGTCGGTTTTCTTAAGGACCATCCATGTTGGTGAGGAGTATGGGGATTTACTTGGTCGTATAATCCCTTGTTCTAGCATTTCCGTTACCTGTAATTCCACCTCCTTTTGATATATTTGTGGATATCTATAGGATTTTGTATACACTGCCATGCTGTTGGTAGTTTTAATTTCATGTTTCACCCCGTGAGTGAAGGTCAAAATATCACCTTCCTGGTAGAATATTTCAGTAAAACCTTTCAACAGATTAATCAATTTGCCTTTTTCTTCTTTATTTAAATGGTCGATTTTTATAAGTGATAAAAGATCTTTTCCCTTGTAAGTTTCATTGAGATAAATATGATTGACGTATTCGTTCATTTCTTCATCTTCCATAGAATAATATAGTTTTAATTTTTTATCGTTAAATTTAATATACTTATTATGCGGATCTATTTCTGTTATGTAATTTTGAAAAATATTGTTATATAATAATCCATTGAAAAATTCACTGAATTTAAATTCTATAAATGAAATTTTATCCAATTGTTGGTTCGGATGTTTGCAACCTTCTAAAAAATTAAAAAAATTCTTGTTAGATTCCATTTTTAGGTTGATATTTTTATTTTGCAACAGACAGCTGTTTCGAGGCCGATATGGTCCCTTCTTCAGTGTTATGTCTATTTGTAATAGACATAATGTCTATTTGTAATAGACATAACACTGAAGAAGGGACCATATCGGCCTCGAAACAGCTGTCTGTTGCAAAATAAAAATATCAACATAAAAATGGAATCTAACAAGAATTTTTTTAATGAAATTTTATCGTTTCCGCCAATTTCTTTAAATGGTTTAATTTTTATTACATGGGAATACGCTAGAGTTGAATTTAAAGTTTGAGTGTTAGATAAATTGTTTTGTTGGATCCAAGACTTGGATGGCAGATATTTGGTTCAATAATGCTAACAGAAGCGCCTGTATCTATTAGGAAACGCAGAGGAATACCATATGAATCTATTCCGAGGCAGGTTCCCGAAAATTTTCCTGTTGATTAGTATGGACAATCTGCTTAGAAGGATCCACTTCCATTGGTTGGGGAGCCCCAAATCTTTAAACGCGCTGTTGAACTGAATTTTGGTTATTAAAGCGGTTGTATCCTTGCTGCAAATTATTCAGATTATGTGGACTCGAATTTTGATAAAAGCTATTATGATTTTGATAGAAAGGGTTTGGGTTTTGAAAATGATTTCGATTATAATGGTATTGTGTTTGGTATGGACTTTGATAATATTGATTTTGCTGGTTATTATAATTTGGTTTATATTGTTTGGTGTTATTTTTAGAATTCTTAAAATGATGATCTCCTTTTTTATCATAAAGGTGACCAGTTTCCGATAAAATAAAAATAGATTGTTCTATTGTGTCTGGATTTCTACAAAAGAGAATTGTTCTCATAGGTTCTGGAATGTTTTTCTTTAGAACATCTAAAGCAGAAATTTGATTATTTTTTATGACATGCAAATAGTTTCTGTCTTGTTCCTCTTCGACTTTAAGATTAAGGTTTGGTAGCCTTTCTTGTATAATATTTATGAATTCCATGACAGATCCCCTAAATTCTGTCGTTCGTAATTCGTTAAGGAGCTGATTACTGGTTCTCTGGTCTGAGAAATTCGCATACAAAATTTTCTTAATTTCCTCCGATTTTATAATATGGGGGCTAGAATCTAGAATCAGTTTAGCTTTGCCAACTATTCTACTTTTAATTGTGCAACCTCTACATCGGAATTCCCCGTTTTATGGTTAGGGCTCGTGAAATGGATTTCAATATCTTCCTGATTAAACCAGTCGATAGTTTTCTGGGAAAATATGGCAGAATCGTTGTCAGTGGTCTTTTTTTTTGTTACAGATTATATTTTGCAACGCATTGCCGTAATCTTGTAATATTGGTAGCATGACATCTACCATATCTGTAAAACTTTTAAGTGTGTCTCTACTTCCATCGAATGGGGGTATTCGAGACGCATGTTTGATGGGGTCAAGGGCTATTGTTAATTTGGAATTTATTTGAGATGATCTTAAAATGTCTTTACCTTGAGAATCGGTTGCCATTTTCGTTGTTTGTACTGTAGAGCTATTGCACGAAAATCTGGATTCTTCTGCCTTTGGGTTATTTTCCATTTTGATGTTCGCTTCTAGTTGGTTTATTAGTTGGTTTATCGTCTTTCTTCCTTGTTCGTTGTTTTCTATTAGTTGTTTTATCGTCTTCCTTCCTTGCTCGTTGTTTTTTATTAGTTGGTTTGTCGTCTTCCTTTTTTGCTCGTTGTTTTTTATTAGTTGGTTTGTCGTCTTCCTTCTTTGCTCGTTGTTTTTTATTAGTTTGGTTTATCGTCTTCCTTCTCTGCTCGTTGTTTTTTATTAGTTTGGTTTATCGCGTGTATCACTTTGGAGCACTTGGGTTTGAGTCCCTGTTCATGGGTCGCACCTTTTAAACTTCGCTTATCGTACAAAATTAACTTCAACGTTTTACCCAAATACACGGTAAAGCTAAGTCTTATCGACTTATTGTTTGTGGATAAAGTCTTATCGACTTTATTTCGGATGAATGTCACTAGGAGTTGAAACTCGCGTGGGTTTTTTTTAAACGGAATAAGTAGTTTTGTCTTTATTTCTTTTAACTTCAAAAACTTTAATTAACTTCATATAATTTAATTAACTTCAAAACTTTAATTAACTTCAAAACTTTAATTCTTGGACCCTTGGTCTTAGATGTTATTTCTTTAATCTCCGAACGAACACTCACTTCTCTGACTTCCTAAATTAAGTTCTTCCATCGGATTTTCTTATCTCAATTAAGAAAACGCGAACATCATCAAAAATGCATCGTTCTGCAAATCAATAAATTGCTTTGTTTAATTTCTGATCTTGTTCAAGAAAACGCACATGTCATCAATATGCGTTCTCTTGTAGATCAACATATTGTTTATGAAAGATTATGATAGTGATTTTGCAACGTATTTTAAAAGATCAAATAACATGGATGTTTATTAAAATATATCTTCTGGCAATTTACTAGATTAGAAAATTGAGGAATCATCATTATAGGGTATTGGTAAAGATGCTAGAGGGTTGGATGTCAGGTTTATGACACCTCCCTCCTTAGGATGCGTGTCCTCACGCATGGAGTGTAAGTTAATTTTAATTTTAGAATTTTTTCTGGAAAATTTACAATAAGCGACAGTCGCGACAATCAGTACAAAAGATATTATTACTACATCAGTAATTAAACTAGTTGTTGAAGTCGTGGTATGTTCCAGTTTCAAAAGTTTTATATGTTTTAGATTTTCTATGTTTTTAGCATGAACAGTTTTTAATATCAAATTTTCGTTTTCTTCATAGGTTATATTTCTAATAATGTTTTGCAAAATTATATTGTTGGAGATAGTATTTTCTTTGTTAACATAGGTGATATTATTTATGGTTATTTTACAATTTGAAAACTTTATAATGTTGTGATCTTTAATGATAATATGCTGATCATTACAGTTGTGATATATTCTTGTTTGATTTAGATTTTTTGTAATGACTATGTTATCTGTGATTTTTACAATTTCTGGTTGGGTGTTCTTTTCCATGGTACAATTTTGGGGTTCGCTTAATATTTTACTAATGCATATGTCTTCGGCTGAAAAAAGCTGATTTTCTTCATTGATTTTATTGTACACAAATATTTTATTATTATTAGCAAGCACTTCCGTATATTTCGAAACTAATTGCATTTTTTCTTTATTTGGTATTGGTACAATATAAGTTTTATAATATTTCCTTTCGGTAAAATTTGGAATTTGAACTATGATAAGCAAGGTTTTAATTTTTTTGTGCAACAGAAATTCTAATATTTTAAAGTTCATACGTTTTAATTTTCAAATCTCTAATTTCATGGATAGTAAGAATATTTTTACTTAATACCTCTAGTCTGGACAATAACACTATTTCTTTAATCTTTTAATAATTTAATAAATTTTGTATGTTTTCATCCAATTGCTGATTAATTTTAATCTGTTTCTCATTATTTTCTACGAAAGAGTTTACATGATTTTTAATTTTTTCAAAATTCCTTTCAATATATTGTCTATCCCTGTCCTCCATAACACCACCAAACCATTTCAAAAAAGATCCGTATGGGCTAAATATTGTTCTTTTGGATCTATGAGGTTCCAGAGTAAATAATTTATCTTTTATTTTTTTTATTAAAATGGGAATCGTCGGATAATTTATTAAAATTTCTGATGATATAGTTTCCTCAATGTCTGTAAGTATGGTCTCATATTTTTGTAAATTTACCACATGTATGACCTTCGAGAAGTTATGAATAATCTGAATTTGTTCGCTTCTTATTAATGTGTATCCATTTCTATATGGAATTTCGGTAACCTCTATTTGTTGTCCTGCGACAAACGATAATAAGAATATCAAGAGCATGATACCTGTGGGGGACATGTTTGAAATTGTTTTAGTTTCATAAAAAGTTTTTTGTTTCGATTATTGTTGCTATTATTACGGTTTTCAACAAATGGTCTATCATGTTTTTTATGTTTGAATCTATTCTTTATATATTTATGGTTTACTTCCTCGCTTTTTCTATTTTTGTTTCTATATTCAATACTCTTTTCTTGTTTTTTAAGGATTCTATTTCTAATCTCATTGTACTCTGAAGCAGGTATTGTACCATTATGTATCTCAATCGGTTTGTGATTAGTAGAAGAATGTATCGTGTTGTTATAATGTTTCATCATTTCCTGAACATCAATGCAAGAAGGTGCCAGTTTAGTTTCTGTAATATTTAGTCGAACATGTTCGTTTAAAGTATTGTGAAGTCTTTCGATGTCGGCATTTCCGGTTTTCATGCCAGGCGTTGTGAAGTGGACAGTTATTCCTTCGTTGTGTAAGAAAATTTTCTAAATTGGTCTTAAAAGCACTTTCATTATCCGTTATTATCTGTTTTGGTTTTGCACATGTTGCAAAGTATTGATTAAGGGCGGATTGAATATCTATCCAGTTTCTGGATTGCAACGCTATTACTTGTCCAAATTTAGAGAACTTATCAATAAGGGTCAAAAAGATATGATTTCTATCGAGAAACCATATGTCCATATGGACTGTTTCATGAGGTTTTTCTGGAATAAGGGGTTTTTCAAACGGAATTTTGTTTGGAATTCTTTCATACTTACTAATTTGACATATGTGGCAATTATTTATGACCTTTGTAATCTCTATTTTTAGATTGGGATAATAATATTTTGTTTTTATTTCCTTGTACACCTCCTCAATACCTCTGTGGTTATTTCTTCTATGTTCTTTCAAAATCTCCTCCTGAATTTGCCCCTTATCGGTGCAATCAAAGAGTAAATAATTACATTTCACCATCTTTAATCTGACGTATATGATTGAGTGACGTATGATTGACGTGGATGATTGTATGACGTGTAAAACTGCAACTATTCCTTTATTCGGATTTGATTGTTTAAAATATATTGGAAGTATTTTTCATTTATTTCCTTTGAGATACAAGTTGTACGAAGCTTCCCGAAATATTTTTCTTTACGTATTCTATTTTCCTTTCCCTCTTTAATTACTATTTGATTTTTAAAAATGTTGAGGGGGCCTCTGATATTTCTATGTATTCCAAATTATCCTCATTTGCACTATGGCATGTCATTACGGATTCATTATCATCATTATATTCGTTATTACCGCTATTTTCTTGTTCATCGTTATTTTCTTTTTCTAGTGCACTGATATTCGCAAGTTCCACAATATGATGAACTGTGGGACGTGATAGTGCATCGGCCACATAGTTTTCTTTACCCTGTATGTACTGAATATCGAAGTTAAATTCTTCCAGTTTCAATTTCCACCTTTGCAGTTTAAGATTCGGTTCCTTCAAGTTAGCCAACCAAGTTAATGGCTTATGATCAGTTTTGATAACAAACTTTCTCCCAAATAAGTATGGTCTAAATTATTTGGTCGACCAGACAATTGCCATCAATTCCTTTTCAATTGTTGAATATCTAGTTTCATGGTCGTTTAAAGTACGTAAAGCTTAACATATTGGATGACCTTCCTGAGAAAGTACTGCACCCATAGCGTAGTTTGAAGCATCTGTAGACTGTAAACATCTGTAAACTGTTTTTCAAAGTCGGGGTGTTTCAAGATTGGATCGGACATTATTAATTGTTTAAGTTTCTCAAATGAATCGACATAATCTTTGTCGTTGATATTTATTTTAGAATTTTTCTTCGGTCGGAGGGTTAATGGTTTTGCTAACTTAGAGAAGTCTTTAAGAAATTCCCTGTAGAATCCGACTAAACCTAGGAATGATTTTATTTGTGTTGTAGTCTTAGGTATAGGAAAGTTTTGGATTGCGTCTATCTTTTTAGGATTAGGTTTAATACCTTCGGTGGTTATTATGTGTCCTAGAAATTCTGTTTCCTTTCTAAGAAATTCACCTTTGTCAATTTAGATTTTCAAATTTGCATTTTTTAGGGTGTGTTCATCTAAAGAGGTACTAAATACAATGATATCGTCCATGTAGACGAAACAAATTTTTCCAATATATTCATATAGAATAGCGTTCATTAAGCGTTGGAATGTGGCGGGGGCGTTTTTAAGGCCAAAAGGCATTCTGGTGAATTCGTAGTGTCCCCTATCGGTTGAGAAAGCGGTTTTTTGAATGTCCTTCTCTTCTATCTCAATCTGGTGGAATCCCTTTGCCAGATCTAAAGTTTTAAAATATAAACTCTTTCCGAGTTTGTCCAGAATTGAATCAATATTTGGTATTGGAAATTTGTCATCTATGGTAATGCTATTTAATTTCCTATAGTCCACTACAATTCGCCACTTCATTTTCCCTGAAGCGTCGGTTTTCTTAGGGACCATCCATGTTGGTGAGGAGTATGGGGATTTACTTGGTCGTATAATCCCTTGTTCTAGCATTTCCGTTACCTGTAATTCCACCTCCTTTTGATATATTTGTGGATATCTATAGGATTTTGTATACACTGCCATGCTGTTGGTAGTTTTAATTTCATGTTTCACCCCGTGAGTGAAGGTCAAAATATCACCTTCCTGGTAGAATATTTCAGTAAAACCTTTCAACAGATTAATCAATTTGCCTTTTTCTTCTTTATTCAAATGGTCGATTTTTATAAGTGATAAAAGATCTTTTCCCTTGTAAGTTTCATTTAGATAAATATGATTGACGTATTCGTTCATTTCTTCATCTTCCATAGAATAATATAGTTTTAATTTTTTATCGTTAAATTTAATATACTTATTATGCGGATCTATTTCTGTTATGTAATTTTGAAAAATATTGTTATATAATAATCCATTGAAAAATTCACTGAATTTAAATTCTATAAATGAAATTTTATCCAATTGTTGGTTCGGATGTTTGCAACCTTCTAAAAAATTAAAAAAATTCTTGTTAGATTCCATTTTTAGGTTGATATTTTTATTTTGCAACAGACAGCTGTTTCGAGGCCGATATGGTCCCTTCTTCAGTGTTATGTCTATTACAAATAGACATTATGTCTATTACAAATAAAAATAAAAATATCAACATAAAAATGGAATCTAACAAGAATTTTTTTAATGAAATTTTATCGTTTCCGCCAATTTCTTTAAATGGTTTAATTTTTATTACATGGGAATACGCTAGAGTTGAATTTAAAGTTTGAGTGTTAGATAAATTGTTTTGTTGGATCCAAGACTTGGATGGCAGATATTTGGTTCAATAATGCTAACAGAAGCGCCTGTATCTATTAGGAAACGCAGAGGGATACCATATGAATCTATTCCGAGGCAGGTTCCCGAAAATTTTCCTGTTGATTAGTATGGCCAATCTGCTTAGAAGGATCCACTTCCATTGGTTGGGGGGCCCCAAATCTTTGAACGCGCTGTTGAACTGAATTTTGGTTATTAAAGCGGTTGTATCCTTGCTGCAAATTATTCAGATTATGTGGACTCGAATTTTGATAAAAGCGATTATGATTTTGATAGAAAGGGTTTGGGTTTTGAAAATGATTTCGATTATAATGGTATTGTATTTGGTATGGACTTTGATAATATTGATTTTGCTGGTTATTATAATTTGGTTTATATTGTTTGGTGTTATTTTTAGAATTCTTAAGATTATGATCTCCTTTTTTATCATAAAGGTGACCAGTTTCCGATAAAATAAAAATAGATTGTTCTATTGTGTCTGGATTTCTACAAAAGAGAATGGTTCTCATAGGTTCTGGAATGTTTTTCTTTAGAACATCTAAAGCAGAAATTTGATTATTTTTTATGACATGCAAATAGTTTCTGTCTTGTTCCTCTTCGACTTTAAGATTAAGGTTTGTTAGCCTTTCTTGTATAATATTTATGAATTCCATGACAGATCCCCTAAATTCTGTCGTTCGTAATTCGTTAAGGAGCTGATTACTGGTTCTCTGGTCTGAGAAATTCGCATACAAAATTTTCTTAATTTCCTCCGATTTTATAATATGGGGGCTAGAATCTAGAATCAGTTTAGCTTTGCCAACTATTCTACTTTTAATTATGTTACAGATTATATTTTGCAACGCATTGCCGTTATCTTGTAATATTGGCAGCATGACATCTACCATATCTGTAAAACTTTTAAGTGTGTCTCTACTTCCATCGAATGGGGATATTCGAGACGCATGTTTGATGCGGTCAAGGGCTATTGTTAATTTGGAATTTATTTGAGATGATCGTAAAATGTCTTTACCTTGAGAATCGGTTGCCATTTTCGTTGTTTGTACTGTAGAGCTATTGCACGAAAATCTGGATTCTTCTGCCTTTGGGTTATTTTCCATTTTGATGTTCGCTTCTAGTTGGTTTATTAGTTGGTTTATCGTCTTTCTTCCTTGTTCGTTGTTTTCTATTAGTTGTTTTATCGTCTTCCTTCCTTGCTCGTTGTTTTTTATTAGTTGGTTTGTCGTCTTCCTTCTTTGCTCGTTGTTTTTTATTAGTTGGTTTGTCGTCTTCCTTCTTTGCTCGTTGTTTTTTATTAGTTTGGTTTATCGTCTTCCTTCTCTGCTCGTTGTTTTTTATTAGTTGGTTTGTCGTCTTCCTTCTTTGCTCGTTGTTTTTTATTAGTTTGGTTTATCGTCTTCCTTCTCTGCTCGTTGTTTTTTATTAGTTTGGTTTATCGCGTGTATCACTTTGGAGCACTTGGTTTTGAGTCCCTGTTCATGGGTCGCACCTTTTAAACTTCGCTTATCGTACAAAATTAACTTCAACGTTTTACCCAAATACACGGTAAAGCTAAGTCTTATCGACTTATTGTTTGTGGATAAAGTCTTATCGACTTTATTTCGGATGAATGTCACTAGGAGTTGAAACTCGCGTGGGTTTTTTTTAAACGGAATAAGTAGTTTTGTCTTTATTTCTTTTAACTTCAAAAACTTTAATTAACTTCATATACTTTAATTAACTTCAAAACTTTAATTAACTTCAAAACTTTAATTCTTGGACCCTTGGTCTTAGATGTTATTTCTTTAATCTCCGAACGAACACTCACTTCTCTGACTTCCTAAATTAAATTCTTCCATCGGATTTTCTTATCTCAATTAAGAAAACGCGAACATCATCAAAAATGCATCGTTCTGCAAATCAATAAATTGCTTTGTTTAATTTCTGATCTTGTTTAAGAAAACGCACATGTCATCAACATGCGTTCTCTTGTAGATCAACATATTGTTTATGAAAGATTATGATAGTGATTTTGCAACGTATTTTAAAAGATCAAATAACATGGATGTTTATTAAAATATATCTTCTGGCAATTTACTAGATTAGAAAATTGAGGAATCATCATTATGGGGCATTGGTAAAGATGCTAGAGGTTTGGATGTCAGGTTTATGACACCTCCCTCCTTAGGATGCGTGTCCTCACGCATGGAGTTTAAGTTAATTTTAATTTTAGAATTTTTTCTGGAAAATTTACAATAAGCGACAGTCGCGACAATCAGTACAAAAGATATTATTACTACATCAGTAATTAAACTAGTTGTTGAAGTCGTGGTATGTTCCAGTTTCAAAAGTTTTATATGTTTTAGATTTTCTATGTTTTTAGCATGAACAGTTTTTAATATCAAATTTTCGTTTTCTTCATAGGTTATATTTCTAATAATGTTTGGCAAAATTATATTGTTAGAGATAGTATTTTCTTTGTTAACATAGGTGATATTATTTATGGTTATTTTACAATTTGAAAACTTTATAATGTTGTGATCTTTAATGATAATATGCTGATCATTACAGTTGTGATATATTCTTGTTTGATTTAGATTTTTTGTAATGACTATGTTATCTGTGATTTTTACAATTTCTGGTTGGGTGTTCTTTTCCATGGTACAATTTTGGGGTTCGCTTAATATTTTACTAATGCATATGTCTTCGGCTGAAAAAAGCTGATTTTCTTCATTGATTTTATTGTACACAAATATTTTATTATTATTAGCAAGCACTTCCGTATATTTCGAAACTAATTGCATTTTTTCTTTATTTGGTATTGGTACAATATAAGTTTTATAATATTTCCTTTCGGTAAAATTTGGAATTTGAACTATGATAAGCAAGGTTTTAATTTTTTTGTGCAACAGAAATTCTAATATTTTAAAGTTCATACGTTTTAATTTTCAAATCTCTAATTTCATCGATAGTAAGAATATTTTTACTTAATACCTCTAGTCTGGACAATAACACTATTTCTTTAATCTTTTAATAATTTAATAAATTTTGTATGTTTTCATCCAATTGCTGATTAATTTTAATCTGTTTCTCATTATTTTCTACGAAAGAGTTTACATGATTTTTAATTTTTTCAAAATTCCTTTCAATATATTGTCTATCCCTGTCCTCCATAACACCACCAAACCATTTCAAAAAAGATCCGTATGGGCTAAATATTGTTCTTTTGGATCTATGAGGTTCCAGAGTAAATAATTTATCTTTTATTTTTTTTATTAAAATGGGAATCGTCGGATAATTTATTAAAATTTCTGATGATATAGTTTCCTCAATGTCTGTAAGTATGGTCTCATATTTTTGTAAATTTACCACATGTATGACCTTCGAGAAGTTATGAATAATCTGAATTTGTTCGCTTCTTATTAATGTGTATCCATTTCTATATGGAATTTCGGTAACCTCTATTTGTTGTCCTGCGACAAACGATAATAAGAATATCAAGAGCATGATACCTGTGGGGGACATGTTTGAAATTGTTTTAGTTTCATAAAAAGTTTTTTGTTTCGATTATTGTTGCTATTATTACGGTTTTCAACAAATGGTCTATCATGTTTTTTATGTTTGAATCTATTCTTTATATATTTATGGTTTACTTCCTCGCTTTTTCTATTTTTGTTTCTATATTCAATACTCTTTTCTTGTTTTTTAAGGATTCTATTTCTAATCTCATTGTACTCTGAAGCAGGTATTGTACCATTATGTATCTCAATCGGTTTGTGATTAGTAGAAGAATGTATCGTGTTGTTATAATGTTTCATCATTTCCTGAACATCAATGCAAGAAGGTGCCAGTTTAGTTTCTGTAATATTTAGTCGAACATGTTCGTTTAAAGTGTTGTGAAGTCTTTCGATGTCGGCATTTCCGGTTTTCATGCCAGGCGTTGTGAAGTGGACAGTTATTCCTTCGTTGTGTAAGAAAATTTTCTAAATTGGTCTTAAAAGCACTTTCATTATCCGTTATTATCTGTTTTGGTTTTGCACATGTTGCAAAGTATTGATTAAGGGCGGATTGAATATCTATCCAGTTTCTGGATTGCAACGCTATTACTTGTCCAAATTTAGAGAACTTATCAATAAGGGTCAAAAAGAAATGATTTCTATCGAGAAACCATATGTCCATATGGACTGTTTCATGAGGTTTTTCTGGAATAAGGGGTTTTTCAAACGGAATTTTGTTTGGAATTCTTTCCTACTTACTAATTTGACATATGTGGCAATTATTTATGACCTTTGTAATCTCTATTTTTAGATTGGGATAATAATATTTTGTTTTTATTTCCTTGTACACCTCCTCAATACCTCTGTGGTTATTTCTTCTATGTTCTTTCAAAATCTCCTCCTGAATTTGCCCCTTATCGGTGCAATCAAAGAGTAAATAATTACATTTCACCATCTTTAATCTGACGTGTGGACTTTTCCACCTTAGATATTCATTCTGAAATGTTCTATATATACCAAGGTTAGGGATAAAAACTGCAACTATTCCTTTATTCGGAATATGATTGTTTAAAATATATTGGAAGTATTTTTCATTTATTTCCTTTGAGATACAAGTTGTACGAAGCTTCCCGAAATATTTTTCTTTACGTATTCTATTTTCCTTTCCCTCTTTAATTACTATTTGATTTTTAAAAATGTTGAGGGGGGACTCTGATATTTCTATGTATTCCAAATTATCCTCATTTGTACTATGGCATGTCATTACGGATTCATTATTATCATTATATTCGTTATTACCGCTATTTTCTTGATCATCGTTATTTCCTTTTTCTAGTGCACTGATATTCGCAGGTTCCACAATATGATTAAGTGTGGGACGTGATAGTGCATCGGCCACATAGTTTTCTTTACCCTGTATGTACTGAATATCGAAGTTAAATTCTTCCAGTTTCAATTTCCACCTTTGCAGTTTAAGATTCGGTTCCTTCAAGTTAGCCAACCAAGTTAATGGTTTATGATCAGTTTTGATAACAAACTTTCTCCCAAATAAGTATGGTCTAAAATATTTGGTCGACCAGACAATTGCCAACAATTCCTTTTTAATTGTTGAATATTTAGTTTCATGGTCGTTTAAAGTACGTAAAGCGTAACATATTGAATGACCTTCCTGAGAAAGTACTGCACCCATAGCGTAGTTTGAAGCATCTGTAGTGAGGGTAAACTGTTTTTCAAAGTCGGGGTGTTTCAAGATTGGATCGGACATTATTAATTGTTTAAGTTTCTCAAATGAATCGACATAATCTTTGTCGTTGATATTTATTTTAGAATTTTTCTTCGGTCGGAGGGTTAATGGTTTTGCTAACTTAGAGAAGTCTTTAAGAAATTCCCTGTAGAATCCGACTAAACCTAGGAATGATTTTATTTGTGTTGTAGTCTTAGGTATAGGAAAGTTTTGGATTGCGTCTATCTTTTTAGGATTAGGTTTAATACCTTCGGTGGTTATTATGTGTCCTAGAAATTCTGTTTCCTTTCTAAGAAATTCACCTTTGTCAATTTAGATTTTCAAATTTGCATTTTTTAGGGTATGTTCATCTAAAGAGGTACTAAATACAATGATATCGTCCATGTAGACGAAACAAATTTTTCCAATATATTCATATAGAATAGCGTTCATTAAGCGTTGGAATGTGGCGGGGGCGTTTTTAAGGCCAAAAGGCATTCTGGTGAATTCGTAGTGTCCCCTATCGGTTGAGAAAGCGGTTTTTTGAATGTCCTTCTCTTCTATCTCAATCTGGTGGAATCCCTTTGCCAGATCTAAAGTTTTAAAATATAAACTCTTTCCGAGTTTGTCCAGAATTGAATCAATATTTGGTATTGGAAATTTGTTATCTATGGTAATGCTATTTAATTTCCTATAGTCCACTACAATTCGCCACTTCATTTTCCCTGAAGCGTCGGTTTTCTTAGGGACCATCCATGTTGGTGAGGAGTATGGGGATTTACTTGGTCGTATAATCCCTTGTTCTAGCATTTCCGTTACCTGTAATTCCACCTCCTTTTGATGTATTTGTGGATATCTATAGGATTTTGTATACACTGCCATGCTGTTGGTAGTTTTAATTTCATGTTTCACCCCGTGAGTGAAGGTCAAAATATCACCTTCCTGGTAGAATATTTCAGTAAAACCTTTCAACAGATTAATCAATTTGCCTTTTTCTTCTTTATTCAAATGGTCGATTTTTATAAGTGATAAAGGATCTTTTCCCTTGTAAGTTTCATTTAGATAAATATGATTGACGTATTCGTTCATTTCTTCATCGTTCATAGAATAATATAGTTTTAATTTTTTATCGTTAAATTTAATATACTTATTATGCAGATATATTTCTGTTATGTAATTTTGAAAAATATTGTTACCTAATAATCCATTGAAAAATTCACTGAATTTAAATTCTATAAATGAAATTTTATCGTTTCCGCCAATTTCTTTAAATGGTTTAATTTTTATTACATGGGAATACGCTAGAGTTGAATTTAAAGTTTGAATGTTAGATAAATTGTTTTGTTGGATCCAAGACTTGGATGGCAGATATTTGGTTCAATAATGCTAACAGAAGCGCCTGTATCTATTAGGAAACGCAGAGGGATACCATATGAATCTATTCAGATATATGGTAGCCCTGGTATGGAAGCCCTGAACGCAAAGTAAAAGAAAATGCAACATTATTCTTCTTTCAATTTTCGATGAAATCAATTCAATAATTTTTTAGAGATGTTTCACTCCAGTTTATAAAATACTGGATTCATCCCTTTCCTCGGAAGATCCTCTTACTCCGTGGGCAGCGAAGTTTAAGAGCCGTTTAATTGTGCTGAAGGGAGTCGTAAGGCGGAGTCAAAAAGAAAACAAAACTTTGCAACAGAAGATTCGACGTCTTAAACGAAAGGTTAAAAAATTTAAATACATTATTTTTAAATTATCCGAAGAATTTTTTGAGCAAGAACCATTTTTCAAAACCTGGATTTATAGCAGAATCTTTCAAAACTCTGGACATTTTAGTGAAAGCAAAAATGGACGTGGCATGCAGTCTTTGCGTTGACGAAATGTTCATTCGTAGGCATACCGAGTTTGATGGCAAAACTCACTATGGATACGTGAGTTTTAGAGAATCCGATGACAATCCTGAAACGTTAGCCACTCAAGTTATTGTTTGCATGTTGGTGGCAATAAATGGTACTTGGAAGCTACCATTGGGGTGTTTTTTCATTACTTCTTTAAGGGGTGATCAGAGAAAGTTTCTTCTTGAGGCTTGCTTACGCGAACTATTTAAGATAGGCACAAATGTTGTTAATGTTACGTTTGATGGCGCCAATTCTAACATCAGCATGGCTTCCACCTTAGGTTGTGATTTTAAAAAGTGTCAATCAAAGTATTCTTTTCATTTTAATTCTCATGATGTAACTCTTTCCTTGGATCCCTCACATATGATTAAACTTGTAAGAGACGCTTCAGCTGAAACGGGTCCTATGATTGATGAAAATGAACAAATAATTGATTGGAACTTCGTGGCTTCATTACATGATCTTCAAGAGAAGGAGATGTAACTCCTTAGCAAATAAATTGAGAAAGTCTCATATTAGTTTCTTGAAACCAAAAATGAAAGTTCGACTTGTACCGCAAATTTTCAGTTCCTCAGTTGCCGATGCAATTGAATTTTGCGGTCAAGTGATAAAATTACCAGCTTTCTTTAATTCAGAAGTGACAGTTAGATTTATTCGATACATGAATAACGCCTTCGATATTCTGAATTCCCGTAGCATGTATGCGCTAAGCTTCAAGCAGGCATTGTGCACCGACAACTTCGATTATATTTTAAAATTTGTTGAAAGTTTTGAACATATTGTTCAATAACATATCTTATATTGGTAAATTAAAATATACTAATGGAGTTAGTATTGTTAAGAGTAAAAGAAAAATTGGATATTTGGGTTTGGTAGGGACTCTGAAAAATTCTTTGTTTTAGAAAAAAATATTTTTCAAAAAAAAATTTTTAAGAAAAAAATACTAAAGTATCTTGCAACATATAAACTAAGTCAGGATCACTTAGAAATATTCTTCTCTCATATTCGCTCTCGACCGAGATTTAACAATAACCCTATAGCAAGACAATTTGAGGCTAGATACAAACGTATTCTAATGTATGTACACTTGCATGATAAAGGCTTTGGTAATTGTGTTCCTCTGCAAGAAATCAGCATTCTAAATGCGTCATCTACGAAAGTGTTGCAAGATACTTCAGACACATCTGGGGACTTTGAGGATAATTTCGTTCATATGCAAGAAGTTGGCCCTTTTTCGCATTACATTCGAGTGGTTTAATTGCAAAATCTTTAAAATCAAACACCACATGCCATGAATGTGTTGCATCTTTGATTGGAATAAAGGAAAATTTTGGGTCTTCATTAATAAGTCAAAAATCAAGTGGACGTTTGCAATATTCCAGTGAAGATTTAATTGAGACATGTAGATACATTGAAAAAGCTATTCGTGCGTTCCGATCTGTACAGATGAGAGCAAAGTTTGAGTTAGTTGTTCACAAAATTTATAGGGAAACTTATCCATTAACATTATTTCCCTAACTTTTCAAACATAACGTTGATACCGATCCAATAAACGGTCATAGACCTATTTTAATGGAAAAAATTATTCAGAGTTACCATCCGATTAAAACACATAGCGAAAACTGAAAGTGAGCACTTAGAATATTATAGGAACTTTTGGACAAAAATGATCTTATTTCGTGGCGAATGGTAGTGTATTCTAGTTTTAAAGTGTAGCCTTTACTTTTCCTTTACTTTATTTTTTACTTTCTATATATAACACATGTATGCATGTGCATATATATATGTATTATATATTTGTATACATATATATAGAGTGCATACATTTATACAAGTGTTATGTATGTATATAACGCATGCAAATGTCTATGTACTGTTTATATCATCATCATATTACTCAGCTTGTTCAACCATATTTATAAGTTATGGTGCAGCCTCCCTTACACAATGACTCCTCATTTCTTTCCATGTTTGCCTATTTTCGGCTTTACTCCTCCAAGATGTGCCAGCTATTTTTTATATCGTAATACGATCGAATTCTCGGGCGTCCCCCTGTTCGTTTGATTCCATTTGGGTAAAACTGCGTTATTCTTGTGTTCTTGTGGATCTGCCATCCGTCATGGTCACCAAGTGACGGGCCCATTGCAATTTCAAGGATTTTGTTGTATGTATCACGTCTGTTCCTTTGGTCCTTTTTCGTATCCACGGTATTCTCTCGCAATCCCTGCGCGTAATACCCTGT
Source organism: Stratiomys singularior (assembly GCA_954870665.1). Lineage (NCBI taxonomy): Eukaryota > Metazoa > Arthropoda > Insecta > Diptera > Stratiomyidae > Stratiomys > Stratiomys singularior. The sequence goes on along the minus strand of OX940880.1, from coordinate 77,587,660 downwards.
ATGCAACTTTCCATGGCTCTTTGAGCAACCTCAAGTTTTCTTGTTATTCCTCTTATTGGCGTCCATGTTTCACAACCGTATAACAGTACTGGTAGGAAACATTGGTCGAAGGTTCTCTTTTTCAAGTTCATCTTCATTTTAGACTTGAATATAATCGAGCTTTCCGAAAGGACTCCATGCCATCTTGATTCGTTGATTGATTTCTGGTGGTAGTGAAACGGATTTGTGTATTAGCTGATCAAGGTATACATATTCTTCGACTATTTCTAGTGTTGTGTTGTTCACTTTTGTATGTCCTTGCTTATGCTTATATAATTTTTGAACATTATCTTGGTTTTTTTTAGGTTCATTTTCAAGCCTACTTTTTTGCTAGCTGCGTTGAGATCATTCAGTTGTTCTTGCAATTCCTCTTGGCTGTTGACTATGAGGACTATGTCATCTGCGAATCTCAAGTAGTTGAGGTGCTCACCATCGATGTTCAATCCTATTTTCTCCCAATGTAGAGTTCGGAAGATGCCCTCTAATGTGGCCTTGAAGATCCTTGGCGATATGGGTACTATTTGTATATAAATTTATTTATAAATATTTATATATAAATTTATATAAAATTAACTTATAAAAATATTGTTATAGCTTATAATTGTTTTATTATTTATCATCTCAAAGTAGACCAGCGGTGAGGATTAGGGCTATTGGCGATGCCTCGTTAAAAAAACGTGTGAAGCAACTCTTGGGTCACATGGAAATGTTGCTACATAAGTGATATACACAAACACATATTGACACAAACGTATATATTTATACTAGTATATATGTAGATATTTATTTATATAGTATACCATAGTATATGCACTATGGTATACATATACGAAAAATTTTTATATATCAAGCGGCTTCACCGGTTTTCATGGGAAATGAAAGCTTACCGCCTCCTTAGTATACCTCAAGGGACTTAAGACAGATTTTATGATACGATGCGAAAGATTTTATTAAATTTTGGCGTGAATTATGTATGTCTAGCGGTGCGGTATGAAAAAAAAACCAAAATTCGAATTTTAAGTCTTTTATTGACGGGAATAAAATCACAACTACTGTAAATCCGAAATTTACATTAAACGAAAGCTTATAAAAGTTGCATTTTTGCATAATTGCAAACATGCAGAATTTGGAAAAATGCATAATAATGTCAATTTTGTAGACGGTAATATGAAGATGCATTCAGAATAGTGTCAGCTTCGCAGACGGTCATATGACGATGTATTCTGCTCGTAACTGATGTACCCAGGGTGTTCGGAGTCAATTGGGTGTGCACGCCGCGTGACAGGTGTGTTGTTGTCTGGCGTAACACGTGATATGATATGTTGTATAAAGATGCGATCAGTTACAATAAGCACTATAAACTATGTATGTCACGATTCGATAAGGATATTGTGAGGTTATGGAGAATTGGAGAAACGATATAGCACATATAGAATAAGGCTTCCTGCTTTCTATATCGCTGCTGCTGTTGTTTTGATAAAGATGGTAGCAGTTGAACGTTCCTCCAAAAATCAATTGAGATAGGTGACAATGATGGCCTGATCGTAATCAGTGTACACAACGCTTCGATACTCTCGATATTATGGAGATATACGTTGCTCCAAGTTACACTACTGATTTGATTGTAACTGTTCTTCATGATGATGCTACGGCACTTGTACGTTATGCTGCAGGACGCACAGGTTTCCGTCGCAAAATGCCGGTGCAATCGATGCAAAGATAAAAATGATAAGAATTCGTTAATCTAATGATTTGCGATGATTAAATCGATTGCCACTAATGATACAGCTTCTCCACTGATTGACGTTTTGAGATGGAAGTCATGGAAGATGGAAGCAAACATGGATTTCAATCTCCAAATTAATTGCCAATCCAGATCTAAGGACAATAAATGGTGACGCGTGAAGCTTTTCTCGCTTGCGTCGTAAGCGGAAGCGAACGAATTCGTTTTTGCTGTTTTATTCAACGAACTGCCTTACTTATGTGAATTAATACACAAGTAATAATTTTAAATGAAACTCTGATTTAATATAACTTGAACTGTTTATTGCAAACACAAGGCTACTAGTCTAAAAAATGCGCAACGCACAAACAAACATAGGTACAGCGTAGGTACGAACCATCCGTCCTTCCTTCCAAAAACTGAACAGAACTATGCAAAACGATAAACTGGTTTTTTGCTCCGAACAAGAAATGTATTTAAATTCTGAATTTATGAATGTTCATGCAGCTACAGTACGCGATGAAAATATTTATGTAAATATTACTTTTTCGTCTAGCAATTTGAAAATCGCATTTTATCTTGTCTTTTAGATCAACATACGTAATATATGATATTTTTACACCAAATTTTGTCTGTCTATTTATCGCATTGAATCATTTTTTTTTGTTAAAATTAAATTCATTAAGCTCATCATCGCCGATTGTATAGTTGCGTCGCAACAATTCATTTGTGAATAGTCAATAAGTTCATTGTATTGTATATTGAATTGAATAATAATTTAATTAAAGGAACGAGTATAGGTCTAAGTCTAAAGTCTAAGTCTAAGTCTAAACTTGTAATTGTTATCAGTAAAGAAGTTTTTTTTTGTTTTTTGCGTTGGGGGTGAAGGCAATTTACGCCCGGAGTGTGGGACTCCTAGCCGCGCATGCTACCAGACTACCCACTAAACACCCCCCTGTCAAGATACTCTAGCCTGGAACTGTTTCAAACATTACTTCGGGCTACGCCTGTTTTTACTTCGCCCTCAGGCGCCGTCAGCGTAGAGAAATCTCCCCCCCTCCCAGTGGAAGCCGGCACGATGGAGGAGCACTGCTGGAAAGCAAACCCCCTAGACCCCGCGATAAAGGTTATCTATGGTACCTTTTTTGCTCTAAGTATTGCCCGAGAGTAATGTGCCACACAGGTCCATTTGTCGAAAGTTTTCAGTATTTCTCCGACCAGATTGTCTGGAGAAAGCTGTCCCATTACCTCCCACAAATCCTACCGTCCTTTTCCCCTGGGCAGAAAATGCAGTCTGGGGACCATGATTTACCAATCTTGTGCAGTTAAGACTAAAAATAACCATGCTCGCTAAGAAGCTGGGTAAGGTAATATCAGTCTCACCGTGTCTTCGATTGAGCCACGATCCCACGTCCCCCCTAAGGCGGGCAGTCCAGCGGCCATTGGAGTCGCCTTCCCAGGACTGTTGCTCGGTTGCTCCTCTCGGTTGACCCTCCACTCTGAGGAGGGTTCTCCTGATCTTGAACCCTCCACTTTTCGGTCATAAATTCTTCGTCGCTCCCTAGCAAGGAGCACGATGGGTATCACTCCTGCGATTACCAACACAGCCTATTACCCCCTGGCAATCTGTTCGATTGCCCGACAAGAGGGCTTAAAGGAATCCACCTCCGAGGTGGGGTTATTTGGATCCCGGAAGCTCCGTCGGAGACCGGCGTGGGCGCCACTCCTCTACCCCAATAAGCGACCCCCAGCCCTTAGAGGAGATGGGCTGGCCTCGGAAGCCGGACACTTGCAACCTCTGGAGGATGCTTTGCCTCCACCCCGCTGTAAACGCGTCTCTCGCGATGAATCTGCCGCGAGCCCAATGTCGCGAGCTGTTCTCACCTAGAGTCTAAATTAAGTTGCTGATTTAATATTTAATTTATTATCTATTAATTAATTTATTATTTATTAATTTATTATTATAATTTATAATCACATTTAATATTTAAATTATTTAATTTATTGCATATTGATTATTAATCCTAATACCAAGCTATTCCTTACTTATATCTAAGACTTACTTGACATACAGTAAGTATGCGGGGGTACCCCAGACGACTCGTGCTCAATGGCTCGTCGGACGATGTTCTGCACTCCTTGATGGGAATCAAAAAAAAAACTTCCGCTCCGGCTCGTCGGATGATGTTCTTGCACTCCTTGATGGAAAATAAAAGAAAACCTCAGCTCCGACTCGTACGATGTTTTTCACTCCTGGATTCTTCACTCTGACGATGTTCTTCGCTCCTTGATGCAAAATAAAAGAAAACCTCAGCTTTGGCTCGTACGATGTTCTTCACTCCTTGATTCTTCACTCTGACGATGTTCTTCACTCCTTGATACTCGTGCTCCTCGATGTATGGGATCAAAATGAGGACCTCAGCTCCGGCTCGTCGGGCTTTTATTCCTTTCGCCCAACGGTCACCCGCTAAGGTGATTGCCCGCTGAGGTGATCGCCCGCAAGGGGGAAATTCCCAGGTTCCGTACCCCGCACTTAGTGGAGCCGCAAACCCTTCACAGAGCTTTTACGGCGATGCTGTTGCTGCGGCGGTTGAAACGGAACAAAATTTCCCCACAGCGCTTGATAGGCTGGCGAAATATCGCTGCTGGTTTCCAAGACTACGCCTCGCCTTCACTGGTCTTGGCGCACTGTACCGCCGCTGTATGCACACTGTACCGTCGGGTGACAATCGCAGGTTTTCTCTTGTCCGTCGTCGCGAGCGTTATGGTTCCGATTAATATAATTTGTGCTTCTTACCACTATCATACTTATTGGGATACAATTAATTTTTTTTTCAACATACAATTCATCATTAATAATAACAATATTATTTCTTTCGTAGAGAACAGCTCGCGGGATGAGCAATAACCCACCATCAAATTAATTCATTCGTAAAAACAACATAAAAAATTAGGGTTGCGCCGTGTCGGCTAGCGAGCTCACTGAAGAGAGGAGTCGGCCCGTAACAAGCCGACTCAGAGATAGTGCGGTATGCAGACGCAACCCTCAAAGCTCCTCGTCTCTGTACCTGCGCCAAGCGCTTTCGGTTTAGCTCCTTACTGAGAGCTCCGGCCCAAACCTCAGAGCCGCACAGTAGCACTTACTGTACAGCACTCATGAGGATTCGGCGTTTGCTCGGTGTGGGCCCACCGATGTTGCACATTAGTCGACTATCGACTAATGTTGCACATTAAACGCCTATCGCGGCCTTTTTCGCCGTTGCCCTGATCTGTTCCGAAAAGCTCATTTTCGAATCGATCAATAGTACCAAATATTTTATTGTAAGTTTAGACTCAACCATCGCATCTCCGGTCTGCAAAGGAATTACCGTGGGAATTATTTGCTTCGTGAGGATGACCACCTCAGTTTTCTCTAGTGCCAAACTGAACCCGCGGGTGGTCATCCACTGCAGCACGAATTGCGTCAGTGAGTCTTCCCTTGATGAGCTTTTCGAACACTTTCCCGGCTGTGTCCAGCATACAAAGCGGACGGTATGTAGAAGGCAGCCCAGGGTCCCCTTTCCTCTTGCTGAACAATGAACCTTGAACCTGAACCTTGCCTCACCACCTTCCAGCGAGATAGAAATACACCTTCTCTCAGGCAAGCGTTAAACACATTGAAGTCAAGACAAACGTGAAAGACCATTTGTAGCACCTCGTGTGGAATGCCGTCTGGTCCTGGTGCCTTTCGAGCTTTCATAGAAAGCACCGCATGCTCCAGTTCATATTTTGTGAACAATGGACATTCCACTGAATCGACCTCGTGGGCAGCATCAACACGGACAGGATGAGTTGGGAACAGCGCCTGCACGATGCCGTCCATCTTGTCTGCTTAAAGTGAACATGGCTTCAGTAAGGTACCGAGCTTGCGCCACACTACCTTGTAGCCGAGCCCCCATGGATCCCTGTTCAGGTCGTCCAAAAGTTCTCGCCAAGAGCGTGCCTTACTCTCGTTGATGAGTCTTCGGAGTTCTTTCCTCGCTGACCTGTATGCTGCTGTCCTATAGGATGCTTCATCTACGTTTTTCGAGCGCTGAGCTGCACGTCGAAGTCTATGGCACTCGCCTCGTTTGTCTGCGATATCTTTTGACCACCAATGTACGGCAGGCCTGTCGTGTCGAGGCATAGAAGTGGAAGAAGGCAGAAGTGATGAGGCTCATCGTTGACTCCACCATTCCCTCAACTGGAGCCCTTCCCCTCCCTGAAGGGCTCCCCGATGTCGTTCCGCCTTTCAGAATCACATCGGCGACAGTTTCCATGTCCACTTTCTGATGTTCCACCCGGGAGTTACAGATCGTTGAGACGAGCGAGGAGTGGTATCGTCGATCTCGAATGCGATGTATTGGTGGTCACTCGCTGAATAATCTTCGATTATTCTCGAGGCGAATGTCACATCTGGGATTGTTCCTTCGCAGCTCCAGCGCCGGAAGGTAGGTACATTACCGGTATTCAATACCACCAACCCGGTCCTCGCCGACATATCCAGAATGCGTTTCCCTCTGGAATTGGTTTGAGACATGCCCCACTCAACGGCTTTCGCGTTGAAGTCTCTTGGTTCAACGGCAGTTAAGAAGTTAGTATATCAGTATCAGGTTTCATTCTACTCGCTACGTTCAGCAAATTACGAATATTCGCGTTTCAACTTCGTGTACAAAACTTGTTCTTCCCATAGTAGGAGTATAGGCGTTTTGATACAGGTTGATTACTTTTCAGATTGTCTTAATTTGATTAATGTATCAACAGTTTTTCCAATCAAACGATCGATATCTTTGTGTTGAATACTTGAGGATTTCCTGCGGTGAACTAAGTTAGCTACGTAGTTTACAATTTGAAAGCAATTCTAGTAGCATTGAAGCACGTGCACATTTTTTCAACCAATGTACAAAAATACATGAAATGTGCATCTCATGTACAAAATTCCGAAAAAATAACATAAATCTGCTGCAGTTTTTTTTATTTCGCTATATAAGTTAATAGGGTGTACAACTAGATTGAAATGCTCTAATTAATAATTACTTTGTGTTTATGTCGAATTCAAACGAATATCTCATCCGTCTAAGGTCCTCCTAAGGGAATAAAATCTAATTATTTTAATTTATTAATTATCGTGCAAACCTAAGCGCAGATAAATTTGCAATGTTTCACAAGGCGTATCTGTTTATTGAAATTAGAATAACGATTTCTCGAGGGAAAGATATTTCATTAGGTTTTTGGTACCTGACACTAAGAGGTATCTGACACTTCAAAAAAAAAATGCCCAAGTAATTGTTCACCAACTTATCATAATTAGCACGACCCGGGTCATACTTCGGGAAATATTCACGCAATGTGTTAAGGCGTAAACTATATAACACTGCCAAACTTTACAATCCGTCTGGACCGGGGAGGTTTTTTTTTACAAGATTGTTGGGCTCGAAAATATTCAAATCCAAAGTTTGAAATTTTAATAATGTTAATGAAAATTAGTTGAAGTCGGAAATTTTTATTAGGTTTATCATGAATTTACTGACTAATTTATTTAACTAAAGGGGAATGAATCTCTATAACGCGCCATTAAACCCATTCAACTTTTGTTAGTCTTTGTTTTTCGTACTCAGTGAAGATCTCATAACTCGATGAACAATCTTACAGATTAAACCACTTTGCTCTACTATAGAAGAGATGATGGCTAGATTGGAGGAATTCGAAAGCTTACTAGCTACGGTGATTGTAAAAAATAAACCAATGAATTGATTTTCTAGAGACTATAATTTTGCAGATGAAAATTGACTCCAATTCAACAATACAACAAAGTATCCCCCAGATATTATATCGTAAATCAAATTTCGTGGAAATATGTCAGCAAATAGATAAAATCGAGAAATTTCTGTCAATGGTTAATGAAGACTCAAACGTTATTGAACAAGCCGTGGAAACCGCAGAAGTAGAGCTCATTGTTCCCGATTACAGTGTAAAAGGATTTCTCAAACCCTTTTTAAGCAAACCGAAGTTTGAGAACAATCCGTGTTCTAATTTAGAAAATGGAGGAATTAAAACACCGAATGTTTTCAAGACATCGGAATATTTTTAATATTAAGTATACATTGAAATACAATTCTGATTGCAAATGGAGTGATAATGTTGAAATTAATTTGTCTCATATTTTTTAAATGTAAATCTAACGTGAGTAATGTACCATAAAACGTTAATACTGTTGCGCTTTGGCAGGTGCGCGACCTGTTTGCTATTCGCAAATATTGCCAATAGTGAAAATAAAACACTCGTGGATTGTTTAAAATAAATGTTTAAAGTTTTATTCTACACTTTACAATTATTTTAGTAAAATCACTTATCACTTTATTGACTCCACTTTTAAATTAATTAATTAAGCACTTATTTAACGCAATTAAACTTTAAACTTAATTAAACTTTTCCAACACTTTTCAATTCTAATTATTGCACCGCACTTTTCTTGCGCGCACTGTCGCTCACCGTCGCGTTTTCATTCACAACTGCTCTTCGTTGCTCGCCGTAGTCGCTTTTACACAACTACCAACCATCCCAGAACCTTCCATGCGGATTGTTCTCGCGTGTACGCGTTGAGTCGCTTGCACCGGGATCTGTTGTACTTAATGCGCGAGTTACGAACGGTTCCCATATGCAAGCATAATGCTTCCCACGTACAGCGCATTCACCTTCAACATCTTTGATGACACCTGCAAATTGCCAGATGATATCCGATCGCAGTAGACGCTGACTAGCATAAGTAGGCCTCTGGCACACGTTGCTACACTTGCAATTAAATCTAACAATTGTTTTGTTAAAATCATTTTTACAGTCAGTTATTTTTGGGTGGTAGAAGCGTTAAGTCGAACTAATAAAGTCTATTTTAAAAAACCTAATTCGTTTTTTTAAGAAGACATGTCGAGACACATGTAATTGGCGCAGTCGATTAAAGGAAGGGGCGGAGGAGTTCCGGAAAAGTTTTTGAAAATAAGTAAATCGGAGGATAACTGGTTTTTCGCGACGGAATATTGCGGTTAAAATTTCGAAAACTTTTTGCAAGTGACGCGAGGTGAACGTTGCGATAAGCACACTCGACGAAGGAATATTGTCATCAAAGTCCCGAAAAAAAAAGGTGAAGATGGAAAGTATCCTAATAATTCTCTGGTAAGTCAGATTTTTGGATTCATGTCCTCTCCTAGTGAAAGTGAAATAGTGAAGTGAATACTAGTGAAAGTGAAAGTAGTAGTGGAAATTCGGTACAGTTCTGTGAAACTTCGTGCGAACTTACTAATTCACTGCATCGTTCAATAAGTTCAATTGAATTTAATAAAAATAATTTAGATATTAACATAAACGATAATAATATTAACACGGTTAAAAATAATAGTAACGATAATAAAATAGATAATAATACTATTAGTAATAATAATATAAGTGGAAGTAATAATAAAACAATTTTAAACATGGCAAATCCAAGCACTAGTGCAAGTGAAATGACAGTGACTACACTTGACCTTTTCAATTCGTTAAGAATTCCCGATGCCATTAAGGATTTACCAAAATACGACGGTAATCCTAGGCTTTTGTTCGATTTCATTGACAATGTCGACGAAATCCTTAATCTGCTACGAGCGGCCAGTGGAACACCCTACGGGCAGCTCATGCTGAGGGGAATAAGGAATAAAATTGTAGGTGAGGCTAATGAGATCCTAAATATGTACGGGACTCAGTTGAACTGGGACCAAATAAAGGAAAACTTGATTCTGCACTATGCAGATAAAAGAAACGAAACTTCGCTAATACGAGATTTGCATAATCTTAAACAAAATTCCGATTCGATCCAAAAATTTTACGGTGAAGTAATAGAAATACTTTCGAGTTTGGTTAATCATGTGAATATCCACGAAAAGGATCCCGGGGTGATATCTGCAAAGAAGGCTCTTTTTTCGGAAATGTGCCTGAACACATTTTTAAGTGGTCTTAGAGAGCCTTTAGGCTCCATAATTCGCGCAATGAAGCCGGAATCTTTAGCATCTGCTTTTGCATGTTGCATCAAAGAGCAAAATATCTCTTACTCTAAGTCGGATATTAACAAAAGCATTATGAACCCAAAACCAACTAGTTTAACAAAGCCCAATTTTCTCAATCCATTTTCCCAATTCTTAAACTCATCTCACCTCATCCAAACCCACCGAAACTTTCGTTCCAGGCATATGCACAGCCTTACGCACCTTTTCAAATGAATTTCCCTGCACAAAAACCAACATTTACTAACCTACCCAATTTCAGAACATATCCGCAACCTTTACAAAATTTCAGACCACAACATAGTAATTATTTTAATCAAAATATTCAACGACCATTTGGCATACAAAATAATTTTCAGAGTCCCCAGATAAGACCCCCAATGTCTAACAAGTCTAATAATGTACACCCCCAAAAACCAGAACCTATGGAACTAGGTTCAACTATAGTTAGACGCGTTCAACCACAATATAATCGTCCCCAAGATAACTTTTTCAGATCAACAGGGCCACCAAGAGTCGCATCTAAGGAATTATTTAATATTTCGGAACAGGGTTATCCAGACAACATCCCGCAAATGGAACAAGGACTTACAATGAATTCTATACCCTACTCTGAAAACCATTACGAAGACCCCAACCAATTTGCTGAAAATTTCACTAACTCGATTTATACATCTCAATCTCAACAATACTACCCTAATCGGTACTATTCCCCTGGTCCAGCGGACACATCAAACCACCACGATTATATAAAAAACGTTGAAATTGATGATGGAAATTTTGGTTGTCTAGCCTCCAACAACCTGTCGGATACTTAGACGTTAATGCACATGGTAATACACTCCCATATATCCACATTTCATCCCCTTTCGGACGACCACTTAAGTTCTTGATCGATACAGGAGCATCTTCATCGTTTATTAACCCCGAATATGTGAACCCCCACGACTTAAAAAAAATTAACCCGATTATAATTAATACAGTTCTTTCAAAACACAAGGTAGAACAGGAAGTCACTCTACCGAATTTCATCGAATTCCAACAAAACGGCTTCATGAAGTTTTTGGTATTTAAATTTCATGGATATTTCGACGGATTACTAGGGATAGACACACTTAGTGCTTTAGACGCTAAAGTGGATGTCGGCAACAAAAGGCTAATCACTAAAAATGCCATATTACCTTTAATTTCCAAACCCAACCTAATTTCACCAAGGTACACTATACCTTCTAATTCTAAATTAATTGTCAAACTACCAGTGGATGTAGAAAATGGTGACATTTACATCAAACCTACTAGAATAACTCAAGAACTGTTAATCTCGGAAGGAATATACACTGCCCATGACTGGCATGCATTGGTGGAAATTGTTAATCATTCTCAAGCCGACCAGATACTACTTCTCGAACAACCACTCATGGTTGAAAATCTTCACAGGAACTATCACCAAGTAAACAATCTTAGTGTCAGCTATGAGAAGGAGAGTTCACCTCTTACTCCTTCTGAGGACATTATTAATCTTCTGCGAACCGAACACCTAAATCAAGAGGAACGGAAAGAATTGTTCAAAGTTTGCCGTGAATTTGACGATATTTTCCTCCGTGAAGGGCAAAACCTTACTTTTGCCAACCAAGTTAAACACCGTATTAGGACGGACGACGAACTTCCCATATACACAAAGTCGTATAGGTATCCATTTGTCCACAAAGAAGAGGTTCGTAAGCAAATATCGGAGATGCTTGCACAGGGTATAATTCGCCCCAGTTATTCTCCATGGAGCTCCCCTGTGTGGATAGTCCCGAAAAAACTGGACGCAACCGGAAGACAAAAATGGAGATTGGTAATTGATTATCGCAAACTGAATGAAAAAACAGTCAGTGACCGATATCCACTTCCCAATATCAATGACATACTCGATAAACTTGGGAAATCCATGTATTTTTCAACCATAGACCTCGCAAGCGGTTTCCATCAAATAGAGATGGATCCCAGAGATATTCCTAAGACAGCCTTCACCGTTGAAGGAGGGCATTATGAATACGTGCGCATGCCTTTTGGGCTTAAAAACGCGCCTTCAACATTCCAAAGAGTTATGGATAACGTTTTAAAGGAACTGCAAGGTACTATTTGTTTGGTCTATTTGGATGATATAATCATCTACTCTACGTCTCTACAAGAACATGTCGAGAATCTTAAGAAGGTTTTCCTAAGATTACGAGACAGTAATCTTAAAGTACAATTCGACAAGTCTGAATTTCTCAAGAAAGAAATAGCTTTCCTAGGCCACCTTATTACAACTGAAGGGATAAAACCATACCCGGACAAGGTCCAAGCGATATTAGACTTTCCATTGCCTAAAACCCCCAAAGAAATTAAATCCTTCCTCGGACTTTTCGGCTATTACCGGAAATTTATTCGAGACTTCGCTAAACTCATGCAACCTCTCACACAATGTCTAAAAAAGGATCAGAAAATTGAATTGACTGGCAAATATGTAAAAGCATTTAATGATTGTCGAGACATATTAATGAACGATCCACTTCTCCAACATCCAGACTTCAACAAACCCTTTGTCTTAACGACAGATGCCAGCAATTTTGCACTTGGTGCTATTTTATCCCAAGGCCCCATTGGTAGTGATAAACCCATCTGTTATGCAAGCAGAACACTAACAGACTCGGAAATCAATTACTCTACTATAGAGAAAGAACTCTTGGCGATAGCCTGGGCCACGAAGTACTTTAGGCCATATCTTTTCGGCCGAAAATTCAAGATCGTTACAGATCATAAACCCCTCACTTGGCTCATGAACTTAAAAGATCCAAACTCCAGGTTAGTGCGCTGGAGACTGAAGTTGGAAGAATTCGACTATGAGATTGTTTACAAACAAGGAATACAAAATTCTAATGCGGATGCATTAAGTCGAACCCCGAAAAATTCAGCACACTCTCACGTGATCGCAAAATTTAAGGAAGTCAACATCAACGAAACTGGTAACATGGAGAACGCATCAATGCAAACCACTAGAGGTACTACCGTACACTCCGCGGAAGAAAACCTAAATGATGGAATTCCCATCTCCGAACAACCATTGAATGAATTTTCCTTACAAATTATATTGGAAAAAATAAATAGACGACCTCAAACAAATGTACAGACTCCTTTCAGAAATAAGCAGCACCGCACTATCCAAATGCAAGAATTCTCTGAACAGAATGTTATTGAATTGATTAAAAGGTTCATTCCCCCTAATCGTCTAACTGCTATCTACAGTACAAACGAAATCTTCAAGACAGTCCAAGAAGTATATTCAAAACATTTTTCAGCGTCCCATAATCTCAAATTAATTAGGTGCACAGAAATAGTAAATGACATCACCGAAAGCGATGAGCAGGATTCCCTCATAAATGATTACCATCAAAAAAATAATCATCGTGGCATAAACGAAAGCCTATTACATCTTAAATGAAAATACTATTTTCCCCATATGAAAACAAAGATCACTCAAATTATTAACAACTGCGAACAATGCCAGACTTTAAAATATGATAGACGTCCACAAAAACCTAAATTTCAAGCTCCCGAAGCCCCTAAAAAGCCACTCTATGTCATACATACGGATATATACACAATTGATAAACAATATATTTTCACTATTATTGATAAATTTTCTAAATTTGCCGCAGCTTACATTTTACCTGCTAGAAATAGTCTAGCAATCATAAAATCATTAAAACATTTCATCAGCCTCCACGGTACCCCTGAAAATATAGTGACTGTAGTAACAGACCAAGGTACTGAATTTACCTCCACCCTATTTAATGATTTCTGTAAGCAATATAACATCAACCACCATACAATTTCATACCAACAATCAACTAGTAACGCCCCTGTAGAAAGACTCCACTCCACACTTACCGAAACATATAGAATAATCTATTATAAGCATAGAGATAAGGACCCCGAAGATATTTTGAATGAGGTAATAGTTACATATAATAATGCCATACATTCAGCAACTAAGTATACACCATTCGAACTCTTTTATGGTAGGACTTATAAATTTAACAATAGTTTACAACCTAGTAGTAAACACGAATATTTACAACAGCTAAGAGAATTTCAAACTAAGTTACAAGCTGAAATTAAAACTAGATTAGACGAGCAAACCGGAAAAAGATTAAAGAAATTAAACGAAAATCGAGAATATCCCGAAATTCAAAACGAAAGTTCATTAGTATTTAGAAAAGAATGTAGAAGGAATAAGCTTAGTCGTAGATTTACAAAACATAGGGTAAAGGAAGATAACCATTTAACTCTTATTACTAATAAAAACCAAAAAATACATAAGTCAAAGATTAAGAGGAAACGCAAATTTCAGGCAAGCACTGCTAATATTCGGACAGAAGATAGACATACAGGGCCTATGAACTAATACTGGGTTATTACCGATCAAACTAGGAAACGCGAGATTAATAACGTCCCATAGTAATCTAATACACATAATACAACTAGATAATTATGTAAACAATATAAATAAAATATCTGACTCACTTCAAACTTTTGAAAACAATAGTGAATTGATTGATTCTTTAGAAGTAACTAAAAACAAATTTAAAGAAGTTAGTAACAAACTGAACTCGCTAATGCCTCAAAAACGCATAAAAAGAGGACTCATAAATGGTTTAGGAACAATAATCAAAAGTATAACCGGTAACTTCGACGCAAATGATGTTGTTGAAATTAATAACGAAATAAATAAAATTATAAATAATGAAAATAAACTCAACACAGAGATAACCCAACAATCTAAATTAAACGGGCAAATGATGGAAAGATTCGAGAATATAACAAACCATATAAATCAACAACAAACAATTATAACAAACTACCTTAATTACATAAATGAAATTCTAAAAACGAACTTAAAAATGAATATAAAACCCTAAAATACGCCCAGTACCTAAACCAAATAAATCATAATATCGACCTATTGAACGACCATTTAACAGGAATTTCCGAAGCCATCCTTTTGGCAAAATTAAAAGTAATATCAAAGATGATATTGAATCCACGAGAACTTGCTGAACTGTACCACATATTCGAAAGCCAAAATATGAACATTTCTTCAACTGAACAGATTTACGAATTGCTACGTCTCCAAGCCTATTCCAACGGTACCAATATTATTTTTAACATTAAAATTCCCATTATATCAGAAGAATCCTATTCTCTTTTCCACATAATTGCCCTACCAATCCAAAAAACACAAATAATCCAGACCAAACCTTACCTTATCATGAACACCCACCACATCCAAAATCTAGACGAAGAATGCCATAGCGTCGAAAGGACTTTCTACTGCCTACGAAACGAACACTGGAAACCAATACAACAATCCAAGTGCATTACAAGGATAATAAGGAACAAACCAGCCCATTGTGAGCTTCATGAACGTGCTAAGGACATGGAAATCTTCCAACCAGAGCCCAACCATCTTATCTTTTTCAACGTTCCGGAAACATACATCAACACAACATGCGGGCCAAACAAGATCAAAATAAGAGGAACGATCCTTATCCGATTCGAAGACTGCCAAATCACTGTAAACGAGATTATCTACAATACCCAAAAACTTATCTACTGGGAGGAAATAAATATATACCCTACAATATTCAACGAAATCAACTTTACATCCGCAAATGAACACTCTATAAAACTGGAAAACCTTGGGAACTACCAGTTTTCAAGAAATACCGCTGTTGGCATCAAAGGAACCTATTTTGGAGAACAATACTTACTCGAAATGATGCTGGCAACAACTGGTGAAGTCATTATCACTATCACCATCCTTGGGCTATTATTTCATCAACGATCAAAATTATTCGTAATCTCGGAAAACAACATTATACCTACCAACGAACCAACCAGAATAAAATTCTTGTGGCCGACGGTTCAAACCAAGGGGGGAGGAGTTACGAACGGTTCCCATATGCAAGCATAATGCTTCCCACGTACAGCGCATTCACCTTCAACATCTTTGATGACACCTGCAAATTGCCAGATGATATCCGATCGCAGTAGACGCTGACTAGCATAAGTAGGCCTCTGGCACACGTTGCTACACTTGCAATTAAATCTAACAATTGTTTTGTTAAAATCATTTTTTCAGTCAGTTATTTTTGGGTGGTAGAAGCGTTAAGTCGAACTAATAAAGTCTATTTTAAAAAACCTAATTCGTTTTTTTAAGAAGACATGTCGAGACACATGTAATTCGCGCGACGTGTTTACGCATTCGAGAACAATCGATGTGTTGGTAGTTGTAAACGTGTTTACGACTTTTTGTTTACGCCGACTACAGTACGCGTAACCTGAACACGTCACAATACGAAAGTAGGGATTTTACAAAAATGGGAGAAAACACTGCATGGTCGAATTTTTACAAAAACTTTTACTTTTACAACACTTTACAAAAGTGGTTACACTTTTACTTGTGTTTATAGAATCAACTATGGATCAAAACGGTTACCTTAATATTTTAAAGGTGAATTCCAAGCAAAGCGTGCTGCAGTTGAGGCTTAACTTAAATTAAAAATAATGATTTCTCCTTAGAGAGAAATTCCATTAGGTTCACTTCATTTCATATTTAGCTTGTTGATCTGACAGTTGAAAACAAAACTCCCACATGATTGTTAGATAATTTATCATAATTAGCACAAATCTGGTCGTACTTCGTGAAATATTCACGCAATGGGTTAAGGTGTAAAATATATCAGGCTGCACAACTTTAAGATTCATCTGAACAGGGGAGAGAAGTTAAAAATTTGAAATTACAGGTAGTGACGAATCCGCCTAATCTTGACAGGAGTAGTTTTGCAATTCCATTCCATTCAATTTTCTGCATACACATGTCGCAATACACATACATTTACTACGCCTCTACATGCCTCATACCTTTGGAACGTAATCTAAACCCGAACTGCCAGCCTCATTTTTCCAAATTCAACTTTTCAGTTTAAATGTAATTTAATTCCCAGACATGTTATTTCCACTTTTCGCTAAAGTTAAAGTCAATTTCAAATATAATTCAAAACTGAATTAAAGCGAAAGCACTTTTCCTTAATACAAGGGAATGTAAGATCATCGTAAAAATACTAATTTTTCTTTCCATGATGGTAGAAAATCTTTTAAATCATTGTGACCAAATTAACAATTTAGACATATTGTATGAGCAAGTCATTATTCAGACTCAAAATGAATCTTCCCTTAATTCACAGTTACAGAGATACCACATTTACAATTCAAAACTTCAATTTGGTATTAAAAGATTTATTAAGTAGATAGATAGATAAATTAAAGATTTAAACCTTATACATAGTTCTCAAGATTTTAAATGTTACACAAAAATCTGTTTTCATAGCGCAACTGCTAGTTCTTATTACATATTAAGGATCAACTGGACAACTACGCTTAATAATTAAAAAAGTGTTCTTTATCTTTATTTTTATTATAATCTTTGACAGGGAACGTAATTTGATTTAGATGTGATGTTTCCTGAGGTCGGCATTGTTTACGCTTCTGTAAATTGATTACGTTAATGAAATTTGGATAATAATTGTATTCGCGGAATTTAATATGGTATTTCTTAGAATCAATTATAAAATCAGATTTCTTTGCTGCGTGCTAAATTATATTGCGGGTGAGTGCTGGGTGAATGTAGATACGGGGTTTCGAGGGTAGAAAAGTGTATGGATCATGAGGTCCATAACAGAGAATGAAGAATCACTACTGACTTCATGAGATGGTATTATTTGCCTACTTCGAGTTCCAATCTGTCAAGAAAATAGGGACAATTTCTTTAAAAAACAAGATTTGACCTTCAGCAACCAAATGAAACACCGAATTAGAACACCTGATGCTTCCCCTATGGAAACAATGTCCTATAGATATCCTTTCACCCATAGGGAGGAAGTCCGTAATCAAATTTCTGATGTGTCAAACCAGGACATAATTCGCCCCAGTTACTCGCCTTGGAGCTCTCCAGTTTTATCCCATAAAACCAGACGCCAGTGGCAAACAGAAACGGAAATTGAGTTTTAACTATGGGAAATTAAATGAAAGGATGATTGGTGATCGATACCCTCTTCCAAATATCAACGACTTTCTAGACAATTTAGGAAAATCAATACCACATCCTCCATGCTGGATTCAGCAAGTTGGTTCCACCAAACAGAGATGGACCCTCGTGATGTTCCAAAAACGATCTTCACAGTCGAAGGAGGACATTAGGAATATGTGCCCATGTTATTTGGGCTGAAAACGCCCCATCAACATTTCAGAGGGTGATAGCTTGTGTGCTAAAATAACTTCAGGGCACAGTTTTTCTTGTCTATTAAGACGACTTAATAATATTCTCAACTTCAGCACAAGAACACTTTGAACATATCAAGCGGGTGTTTCAAAGACTTCATCAAGCTATTCTCCGAATTCCCCCAAAAAATAGCTTTCTTCGGTCATTTTGTGACAACCGATGGTCTTGAAACGAATCCTAATAAAGTTCAGGCAATTATATATTTCCCCATTCCAGAAACCACAAAGGAGATAGAAGCCTTCTATGGTTTACTTTTCCTTAGTAAAAGAAATAGTTTTAGAAGTATTGATTTTTCAAAAGCTATGCAGAATAAAATTTATTTTTGTGGAGGTAAATTTCGTTCGGAAATTCTCTAGATACTATGATGGATACTATACTCTGCAGCTGCCATGGATTCTTCATTACGAACGTCTGGGTGATGCGTATTAGCAAAAGCGTTGAGAGTACACGTGGTGCGGGAACTATCTCTGGTTAATCGAATTAATTTTTCTGATGGACGATTATGGCAGCCATAATCAATTTGATTATGGCTGCCGCTGATTATTACATATGCAATATGATTGCGCAATGATGTTCTGGAATAGAACGG
Source organism: Stratiomys singularior (assembly GCA_954870665.1). Taxonomy (NCBI): domain Eukaryota; kingdom Metazoa; phylum Arthropoda; class Insecta; order Diptera; family Stratiomyidae; genus Stratiomys; species Stratiomys singularior. Next base: position 77,568,887 of record OX940880.1, on the reverse strand, counting down.
TTTTTTTTTCTGAAAACAAACTTGCACAGTTTGCAGACATTGCTCAGGTGTCAACCTTTTGATAATAACATGGCAAACCAAACCTGCCGTAAAACGCATGAACGCAGTTAAACCACACGTAGCATTTAAAAGTGCAGCCAACTTAAAGCTCTGTGCCTCTAAAGAACACCCTTTACCTCAATTGGGTCATGGTGGAAACTGTTCCGTTGCGTTAATAGATACATAATAAAGGTATAAGGTATGGAAAGGACCTTCCTGTGAGAATGAGCCCACGTGAGCATCCAAAGAAATAAAATTTTCTCCCTATTCAGTTGTTCGGCTTCATTCGTGCCTGAATAAGAATATTATGCAACATTATGTCCAAAATTCTGTCAGGTTTCAGTTTTTTCTGAGCGATTTGATACACATAAACTTATAAATGATTGATATTGCATATGTAATTTACAATTATAAGCAAAACTATGAAAACCACATTCATAAATCAGTAAAAAAAATGCTGTAAATTGTATTAATTTTACTTGTTTGATAGAGAGCTCAAAGAGATAGAACAACTCAACATTAAAGTTCTCTAACTGATTAAGCTTCAAAAAAATTCATTTCCATTCACGGAACGCAAAAATAATATCAAGATTTACATTTCCCATAATGTTCGGCCACCGTTGGTTTTCATCACAAAACATCACAGTTAGAAAAGTAATTTCTTGAAACTGATTATTACACTTCTCATTTAAATGTTGAAAATATCATGAAAGTGGTCTTCAACCGTGCAATATACTGACAACTGAATTGATTAAAAATGTGAACAACAACAGGATTATGAATTAGATCACAGATCATTGGCTGAATGTAGTCTTGATACCAGTTAAAGGCTATAATTTCTCCGTATTAACTCACCTGTAAATTAAATTCGAAGGCGGACATCTGGCCAAATTGTGTGAAATATGCTTCGGGAAATGTTGTTCGTGTAGGGTTAACATTCCCGATAAGTTGATTTCCCTATGTACATAGGCAGACCACTTTTTTCGAAGATCCGGCATTCAATGTAATGCGATTTTTTCGTAACTTCATTGATTTAAGGTCGAATTAATGTTTATGAGTATTTGAGTACTAAAATGCGAATCAAAACAAAACATCTGCTTTAGTCACGGCAAACAAATATTACAATGTTTGTTACCATAGTTCAGGTCACGAAATCTTCACACATTCATATGTGTCTCCTGTGGACATTTTTAGGGGAAGTATTGGTGAATTTGTGTTTATATGCTCAAAGCTTCTCGATATATCTTAACGCTATGAGCTGCATTGTGTAATGTATAGACGTATAAGTATAGAGAGGCCCTACCTGTGTAAATACGTGCGTACGTGATTTTTGTGAATTTATTTTCCCCTCATCAGCTGCTCAAATATTCGGCTCTATTCGTGTCTGAGGTAGAGTAATATTCAATATAACATTCGAAGTTCCATCGAAACTTTAATGATTCCCGAGCTATTATATACACATATTCACAATGTACTACCCAATCATAGGCAGAACAATGGAAACTACATCCATAAAGCACTACAAACAGCTGAAAAATGTACTACTTTAATTGTTTTGTTACAGAGCATATATCTGCATTGAATGTCGAAATTATCCATCCATTCATTTAATAGCAGACAATATCACATAAAGGTTTCGTAATCAAATGAAGCAAGTAATCTTCAAAAGGAAGATATTTTCATTCATAATCTTCGGCTGCCCTCGGTTTTAAACTAGTCAGTGTGTTAAAATGACAGCTTGAAAAGTAATTTCCGTAAAATGATTGTCACACTTTTTTGAATATTGACATTATAATGTAAATTTCTAGGTAAGTCTTGCACATAAAGTAGCCATATTTTCTCATTGATGACATTAACAATGGAATTATTGATTTGAACATCTCTGATGAGCTTAGTGTAAACTTGATATCAGCTGAAGATATCATTTTCGCGATGTTCATTCGTCTACATCAAATTATATTCGAAATCAAACATCTATCAAAATCGAATACAGTGGGTGTGGTTTAATGCTTCGGGAAACGTGGTTCGCAAGGAGTTAACATTCCCGTTATGTCAATTCTTCTGTATGCATGGACAGTCTTGATTCGTTGATGGAGGGGCACTTAATGGAATGGTATTTTTTCATAATTTGATTAGTTTAACGAACTATTGCAAATGATTATTTGAATGCTCCATGCGAACCAAACAAAAATTGTGCTTGAATCACACAGGAAGCAAATGTTGTAATGTTTGTACCCATCGTTCAGATCACGAAATTTTTGCTCGTTTATTTATACTACCTATGAGTATTTTTAAGTGATGTGCTTGTGCACAAGTGTGAAATTTTGGGGTTTGGGATAACAGTAGCCTTGGGCCACTATACGTGTTATGTCTCTAAGGATCTATGTCTGTAAGAACTGTCGGGATGATTGATAAGCTTGCTAGGACTTTTGCGGTGTATTTGAATGAAGTTGGTGTCGGAAAAGAAGTAGGTATATCAGTATTAGGTTTTATTCTACTCGTTACGTTCAGCAAATTACGTATATTCACATTTCAACTTCGTTTACCAAACTTGTTCTTCCATTGGCAGTATAGGCCTATTGACACAGGTTGACTGCATTTTAGATCGTTTTATTGGGATACATTAAATAATAGTTTTTCCAATCAAACGGTCGATATGTTTGTGTTGAATAGTTGAGTATTTCCTGTGGTGAAGTGTTAGCTACGTAGCAGAAATACGTAAAATTACCAAAAAAAATCGTAGTTGTATGTTTTTCAATTTTTTATACAAGTTAAGAGTACAACTGGATTGAAATGCTCTAATTAATAATTACTTTGTGTTTATGTCGAATTCAAGCGAATATCTCGTCCTTCTAAGGTTCGATTTTAAGCGAGGGGCAGTAGAATCTAATAATTCAATTTATTAACTAAGCAAGCAATATCGAACCTAAAAGTAAATAACTCAAACGCAGATAAATTTGCAAAGTTTCATCATTTCATTTTCATTCATTTATAAAAATCAAAAATAACGATTTCTCGAGGGAAAGATATTTCTTTAGGTTTTTGATAACTTACATCAGTAAGTATCTGATACTTGAAAACAAAATTCCCGAATATTGTTCGCTAAATTATCCTAATTAGCATGAACTTTTATGATCCGTCTGAACCGGGGAGAGAAGTTAAAAATTTGAAATAACAGGTAGTGGCGAATCCAACCGGTGTCGACAGTAGTTTCGTGGGAGTATATTGTTGGAGTGTACCCTATTAGGCATGTTTGCGTGTGGTTAACGTGGATGACATCGGATGTTGCCAGATCCATTCAATTTTCTGCTTACTCATGTGAGAATACCGATACGTAACTTCGCCTACAGTGCTGAACATGGTTTCAAAGTATCATTGACTTTGATTCGGATGGCTTAATATACAGTTTGCATGGATAAGAAACTTAAGACCAACTGACAACATTAAATTTGCTAATAATTCCTTACAAAATACATTCAAATTTCATAAACGTAAATGTAAGTTTATTTTAGCAGATTAATGCGAAGAAAAAGTAATAGAAATGCAGGATGTAGAATAAGGCTCTTGTGAAGAAAACGGATGAAGTGGTATAAAACCCATCCAATTGCTAACTACTTGAACTAGATAAGTTCATTTGAAATAAAATGGAAATTGGCTACATTGTAAAGCCCTAAGTACAGTTCAATTTTTGCATGCGAATGTTAGAGCCACTTGCGTATGAATTTCGCAGGAATGTTTGGGGTACTGCATCGCTCGGAGTTTTTTTTTTACAAGATTGTTGGGCTCGAAAATATTAAAATCCAAAGTTTGAAATTTTAATAATGTTAATGAAAATTAGTTGAAGTCGGGAATTTTTATTAGGTTTATCATGAATTTACTGACTAATTTATTTAACTAAAGGAGAATGAATCTCAATAACGCGCCATTAAACCCATTCAACTTTTGTTAGTCTTTGTTTTTCGTACTCAGTGAAGATCTCATAACTCGATGAACAATCTTACAGATTAAACCACTTTGCTCTACTATAGAAGAGATGATGGCTAGATTGGAGGAATTCGAAAGCTTACTAGCTACGGTGATTGTAAAAAATAAACCAATGAATTGATTTTCTAGAGACAATAATTTTGCAGGTGAAAATTGACTCCAATTCAACAATACAACAAAGTATCCCCCAGATATTATATCGTAAATCAAATTTCGTGGAAATATGTCAGCAAATAGATAGAATCGAGAAATTTCTGTCAATGGTTAATGAAGAGTTAAACGTTATTGAACAAGCCGTGGAAACCGCAGAAGTAGAGCTCATTGTTCCCGATTACAGTGTAAAAGGATTTCTCAAACCCTTTTTAAGCAAACCGAAGTTTGAGAACAATCCGTGTTCTAATTTAGAAAATGGAAGAATTAAAAAACCGAATGTTTTCAAGACATCGGAATATTTTTAATATTAAGTATACATTGAAATACAATTCTGATTGCAAATGGAGTGATAATGTTGAAATTAATTTGTCTCATATTTTTTAAATGTAAATCTAACGTGAGTAATGTACCATAAAACGTTAATACGAAAGTAGGGATTTTACAAAAATGGGAGAAAACACTGCATGGTCGAATTTTTACAAAAACTTTTACTTTTACAACTTACAAAAGTGGTTACACTTTTACTTGTGTTTATAGAATCAACTATGGATCAAAACGGTTACCTTAATATTTTAAAGGTGAATTTCAAGCAAAGCGTTCAGCAGTTGCGGCTTGGTGACGATTTCCGGTATCTTACTGGAACCAGAAATCGTCATCATGATCACAAGCACACAATTTGAAGTTTTGGTTGCTCTACAACGCAAAACAGCAACTATGCACGCCGCCCATCGCTAAACCTTAATCCCATTGAGCATTTGTGTAACTTGTTGGAGCGCAGGATCCGTTAGCCCAGCATAACCTCGAAGGAAATGTTGAAAAACGTCATCGGCGATGAAAATTACCAGGCAGGACACAGCCAAATTGGTTCACTCCATGCCAAATTAACTTAAGGAGGTCTTTCAGAGAAAAGGTTATCCGACAAAGTTATTAAGCCCTGATATGTAATCAAATATTTGCATATTTTTAATTAATATTTTCGTGTACGGATACTTTTGTGATTTGTTTAAGTGAGGCTTTTTTGTTTTTATTTTGTAAAATATACTTTCTAAAGGATTACTGCAGGAAAAATTTATAGAAATGATAGTTTCATTAATGAATACATTTTGTTGCTTAAATATTTAAACGTAGCAGCGTTTTTTAGTATGAATTTAGAATATTGCTTTCTTTTGATGTTGTACGGATACTGTATCTGGCAAGTGTACGTAGAGAATGTATAAATATACATATATAATTCAGGTGCAAACTGACAATATATAAATAAAAAGTTTATTGTATTCACGAAAAAAGTTAAAAATGGAAAAACAATATTATTTATTCATAAATTTTGACTTTTTGTAGTTTTATTCATAAATTTTGACTAGTTTTTAATTATTTTTTGAAATAAATTTTGAAGTTTCGCCGTTACCTGTTGAAAGACCAACAATACTTGGGCCAAAGAAACAAACTGAAAGTACACTAGGAAGCTTATCTTTTTCCAACATTTTCGGATAATCTTGGGACACCGGGAGAAGCGGCAGGGACGTGTGTTCGAAACCAGCTTGAGCTCATTCCACCTTTCTTTCTAATTGTAAATTCACTTTCAAGTTATACGATTAATTTGATCAAAACTTCAACACCCATGAGACTTCACTGAGTTAGCTTAACAAGGGTATAAATCACTTACAATGTTGTAAGTGAAAATGGATAAATTGATCTACCAAAAAATCCTCGAAGTGATAAAGCTAACCAAATGCAATTTGGAAACAACGACAAGTTCAAGCTGAGAGCAAAAATAATAAGTAAAAATAACCAGACGACACCCACCTAGCTGGTAGTGCCAATCGATGCGTCCCAGCCTGTGAGTTGGCACCTGACGAGAAGCGCCAGGGACGTGTGTTCGAAACCAGCTTGAGCTTTTTACACCTTTCTTTCTAAATACAAATTCACTTTCCAGGTATTCGACAGATTTGATCACAACTTCCGCACCCATGAGTCTTCGCTGAGTTAGCTTATCAAGGGTATAAATCAGAATGCTGTAAGTGAAAATGGATAAATTGATCTACCAAAAACTCCTAGAATTGATAAAGCTAACCAAATGAAATTAGGAACAGAGGATAAGTTCAAGCTTAGAGTAATAATGACAAGTAAAAATAACCAGACGACATCCACCTGGCTGGTCGCGCCAATCGATGCGTCCCGGCCTGTGAGTTGGCTACTGAGGAGAAGCGCCAGGGACGTATGTACGAAACCAGCTTGAGCTTTTTCCATCTTTCTTTCCAAGTACGGATAAATGAGCGAAAAAGATAAACCCATATATTTTGCAAGCAGCATCTTGCTGAACCAAATTTAATTCAAATTAAATTTACCTATTTTTTAATTAAATTTAAACCAAATTTTAATTATGAACCAAAAAATAGATAAACATTGCTTGTGGAGCAGTTTCTTTGATTATATTGAAATCATTTAATTCACCTGACATTACAGCTGCTCCATCGTACGTTTGGAGATCTGTTTTACTTATATTGCTGCAAGTAAAATCATCATTTAAAATTTGAAATAAATCGTGTGCGGTTTCGCCCGCGGTAACATCAATAAATCCTATAAATCTATCAACAAATGCACCTTCCTTTGTAACATATCGCAAAATCACAAGTAGTTGCTGATGATTGGAAACATCAATTTTTCACCGGTTTGCTATGAAAAACTTGTTGCTTCATTTATTTCAGAAGATATGAAACTTTCTTTAACTGAGCCGATACAATTAATTAAATCCTTTTGGATAGTTTTGGAAACTCTACTAAAAATGGATAATGTGTCCAAAAAGCTTTTAAAATCTTTAAAGTATTTGGCAATTAAATATGCTAGTTCCAGAACATTGCCCCGAAAATTGAAAAATGCTTCCTTAATATTTCACCACCGGTGAACCAATTACATTTTTCGTACCAAGCACAATTAAAAGATCGCGATTTGTTATTATTCTCTGGAATAATTAAATTTTTAATGTTTAGATATGTTCGTCATTATACAATAAATAATTTATTGTATAACGGTAAGGAACCGCATTTATTTTCAAAAAGGACTATATCTTACTCATTTTTAACTTTTATCGTGTTGTCCTGTTCCTCCGTGTTATAGTCTAGTTATTCCACTTGACTGGCAATTGCGCGTTATTAAAAAATGAGCACTCTACGAAAATTTGTAAAATGTCTATTTGGATATTTGGCGTATCGTCCTGCCAATTCAATCATTAAAATAAAAGATACATAAATGGTACAATGCTTACCCTTGTGTGATTTTTTATCCGCCATTAATTCCCACTGAAAAGAGACACAAATGTCTTCGACACAATTTTCTTGAAATTTTCTGAAGTTGGGCTTGTGCATAAGAGCAATGAAAAAACGTATGAACGACAAGTTTCTAATTTACTTTCGGACACAAAGCAAAACGTGTACACTTAAGTCTCTGGCGCAAGGGGCCAGCGAAAATTTGCCCACTCTGAAAGGTTTTTTTTTACACTTCGGGCTCTGCTTTGGCTAATATGGAGGACGGGCTCGCCAAGCGCCATCGTTTATGAATGAATTTAACTTTGATGTGTGAATTTGTAAGCTATGTAATGCGTTACAAAGGAAAATGTTTTGCTTTCATTTGTATACAATTATGAATGAATAACGATATCTATGCGAAAATATTCGAAAAGTGTGACCGGACCAAATTTTTAGTTGAAAGTTCAAGCTAAACTTTGAAGTATTTTAATTTTTTTCGTGCTCATCATATGAAAACAAATTTGAATCAAATATATTGACATTCGAATATTTGATTTTTTCTTTAATAAGTTGAGCTTTACAGGGTGGGCCTCACCCAAATCCACTGACATATTTTTAAAAGGTAATGAAATTTGTCTCAAACCATGTGTCTTCTAGTCAACTTGTTTACTTATACATCAGCTTTTAAAGTCCTTCCTATATTATTGGTTGATCGATTATAGTTTTTATAATCCAGCCAATGCTGGGGTCTAAAACATAGTTTGCGATGTTTGTTTGAGGAAACTGTAAACTAGTAATATACATAAAAGTTTAAAACTATTTTGCCTATTGTTAAAAAATCAAATATCATATTTATTCATGTGAATTCGTTTAAAGGAAGAAAAGCAAGTCTTAATTGACGAAAATGATTTGTAGGTAAAAACCGACATGGAAATTTATAATTGTAACTTTACATATACAACCTAAGGGATCCAGTGTGAAATTGATCATCGTCATTTTAATTAAAGAAGCTTTGAAGATGTGACTCACCTAGCATGTCGAACCAGCAAAAGGCATGGACTTTTGATAAGACTTTTGTGCTGCCGTAATCTTCGAAAAGAGTAAAAGTTTCCGCAAACACTGTTAAGCAGTACAAGACTTCCGACCATGCGAAACAATTAATTTAATTAAAATACCATTAGTGGACTGGTCATTAGTTTTAAAAAAAGGTAAGCTGGTGAAACTGGAAGAAATCAGGAAACCAATTAAATTCTTATTCAGAGTAGCCCGCTTTACAAACCCGGGTTGGGAGGATCGCAATCGTACTATGAGAATCGTCAGATTTCGTTTGCATTCCTCTCTGTAGGAGAGAAAAGAAATTGGTATCTACTCTGCAACAACATTGACGAAGTAACCGAAACATCCAAGCTAAGCAGTGCGTTAAAAGAATACCACATATGAACATGATGTTTCAAAGTAAGACAAATGGAATATACTGTGGTAGTATATTCTATTTGTATTGTATTCTATGAGTATTTTTATATAAGTTAGCATCATTCCCACAAACTATAATAAGCTGACGCTAGGGCTGCGTTGCGACAGATATCGGAGCAATGCTTTTTCGTATTCATGGAAAATATCAAAATGTTGTCGCTGCCAATTCCACGATAGAATCAAGCGCAAAATAAATTGTTAGTTTTTAAGTCAGTCTTTTGTAATATTCCGACCAATAAACAACGGCCCCAAGCCCTTAAAATATTTTTTAATAAAATCGGTTGTTCATAAAAATTAACTGACGTCCACTGTGGGTCTACTTTAACATATGCGCTATTATAATTATCCTTAAATTAGGAAAAATTGTTAAATATTTTCGCCTTAAAATCGTGCTGAGACTGGCTGGTTGTCCTGGTAATTCGTTTCGCGATTTTTGCAAAGTTCACGCGAGCTAAAGCCGATCACGATAAAAAAGTGATAACGCGTGGGCGCGCATACCACTACGAACAATAAGACGAAAATAAAAAACGTTCCGCGAAGTGCGTGTTATTGCTGACTTCGCTCCCAAGTAACCGGCTATAAATAAGGTGGCAAAACGGATATTGTCGAACTCGAAAGCATCCAAAGGGACATCGAGGGACGAAAGCGAACCGGAAGATTAACTACCCCAACCAATCAAACAGAAGTAAAATTCGAAACGAAATTCGTTAATCGCTATAAACGGCGAATAACATGATCAAAACAGGAAGTTTATTACTGTAAGTAAAATTCTAAATTAAGCCAGATTCTCTCAAAACTACTCAAAAAAAAAAAAAAGATTTAAAGTGAATTGAGTTGGCATAAAAATACTAAAGATATAAAAATTCATACCCTAAAAATATAGTAAAGATTCGAAGCTATGTGAAAGAGAAATTCAAGTGGAAAAACTATCAAACTATGACTAACAGACTCGATAAAAAAAGGCTATAAATAAAATTTGGTCTGTTTTATTTTAAAATAAAAGAGAAGATCTTTAAAATTAAATTAATACAACTCTCTTGAATTATATTGTATATTTTATTGAACCATATTATGTATATATATATTGGAATTGTCATCGAACCTTTATAAATCATTTATTCGCCTTATAAAAGTGTGCTTTGAGTGCCTAAATAAAATATCGAAGTGAAGCTTACAAACACGTGTGGTGAGTATGCAATCAAATCCACATTTAATAAATTTAATAATTTTTTCCCTGTTTTTCCTAAATTAAAATGTCAAATCCAAACAACTTAATCCAACCCCATCGGTTAAATCTTGAATCCCTCGTAGAAGCGCTGCCTGATCACGATCCTCCGAGAGACAGGAATACAAAAAATAACGCGGCAAATAACGATTTGTTAAGAACGATCACGCAGGTCGTCACCGAAACCCTCGGGTCTCAAGGTAGACAAATTTCCAGTTCATTAATGAACACAGCTTCCGGCATCAATAATGATGTCGATGTGCCCATTAATATCAGTGATCGCGGCAATTTGTCCAATAGGGACAAAATCCCGGAGTCTTAGGACATTCTCCGAGGAGTCAGCAGAATTTATTTATTTATTTTACTTGCGCTTGTGGCGCAAGAGTGTAGACCGCATACTGACAATCTATGGACATTAAAAGGCACGCCAAAATATTACGGCATATTATCTGTCATCAAAAATAAAATCGCCATTCACGCGGATATAGCGTTAGAGTTACAACACACCTCTTAATTGGGCAAAAATTTCGAAGTTCTTGGCCCTCCATTATGCGGATAGACCTCGGCACATAAGAGTAGCAGACCACCCTGGTTCAAGATGGAAACATAATAAACCGATTCTACCAAGAGGTGTACAATCATCTTTAATTAATTTTTAATAAGTTAGGATCTGTTGAGATGAGCCAGGACGCAATCAATATCATGACAGAAGTATACCGCGACAAAGCTCTTGACACATTCGTCAGGGGACTAAGAGGCGACTTACCAATATTGCTTGCAATTTGGGAACCAGTGGATCTACCCCAAGCACTACACTTATGTTTTAAGCTTCAGAAACTGGACTATCGTGCGCAATACGCCGACAACTTCAACTCAAGTTCGCGAAGACCCTATAATCCATCCCCGATTCCACCACGCAAGCCGACGCCTAATTATCGTATACCTGCACCTATTCCAGCACCTAGACGTCAATTTCACACTGAATTATAACATTACCCTCAGGTTCCACAGCATCCGCGATTCGTCTACCAAAATTTCCAACGACCACAGAACGATTTTATGTTCAATAAACCACCCCCTCGACCACCACGAGTTCCCGTTCCTATGGACGTCGATCAGTCCATAAGGACTCAGGCTGTTGATTACGCTAACGGGCCTCGAAACCAACGTCTCTTCTCTGCAAAACGCACTCATCAACCTACTTAAAGGAGGGATCAGCCTAACAAAGCCCAAGGACTATATTATAGAGAACCTGACGGAACAAACGAAGTGACGGAAGGAGAGTACGAAAAGGACGTAGTACAACAATATGACGAATATGACCAGACTTTGACTGACTGCTTAGATACGGAGGATGAACCAAATATCTACCAGGATAAACACATGGAAGATGATATTTTTAAGATTGAGCCGCTTTTCACTTTCATATTTTGAACATTAAGAACGTTACGAAGTGGAGAGCGATTGGGGTTCTTGGTAGGCACCGGCTCTAACAAGAATTATATCCAGCCGAGACATACAAGGAACCCTCTATCGAACAACATAATCTTTTACGGCAACTATTTGTTACAACTATATGGTATTCTCGATATTTTTCTACGCAGCAATGAACCGATGTTGACATCCTTTCTTGTTAATTTATCCGATTTTCACCTTTTCCTCCTACCTGCCATTACCCTTTTCACTTTTTTCCCACAGTATTCATCCAAATATCCACTCCAAATAGTTGGTACACAATTCAATGTATTTGAATTTCGTATAATTCAAATATGCTGGATTCTATCGAAAACAATCCCTGCTCTTAATTACCCGACGTGATTTTAACAGACGTACCTGCATGTTAAGATTGCGAGTGGCGATGGACATGTTTGTTATAGATTAACATGCATCAAGCGACTCCGTGGCGTAATGGATCCGTTTCCGCCTGTGGACCTCCAGATTCTGGATTCAAACCTATCGTGGGTGTTAACCTTTTAACGGTTCATCTTTTTCAGGGCGATTGATATTTTATTCGATTTGCTCTGAGGAAGTTGACCTTGATCCAAGGGGTGAAAGGATAACATCCGCGAACCGGTGAGGACATGAGGAAGGGGAGACGGCGGTGTTGCGTGGGGTTGGATGCGGGGACGCTTTAAAGCGTCAACGGTGGCGGAGCTTTTTTTTGGACACCGAAACAAAAGGACGCGAAAGTGACGGGAGATTGCGGAGATTTTCCAGACCGCCCAAGAATTTAAAAAGAATAAGGCGACTACGACACTAGATGAAAGTCAAGATTGGGTAGTGAATAATAAAGTTAATAAAAAAAGAAGATAGTGAGGTTGGGATTGGGGGCGAGAAAAAAAAGTTTTGCGAGAACACGACGTGAACTATGTATTTGAAGAAAAGGAAGGAGAAAAGAGTTTTTTTTCTGTAATTTAAACACAACGAAATAATGAATTTAGATTTTTTTAAGGAAAGAAGGGAAAAACAGAGTGAAATATTGAATTTATATTTTTTAAAGAAAGAAGGGAGAAAAGACGGTGAAATAGCGAATTTAGTTTTTTAAGGAAAGAAGAAGACAAAAGACGAAGAAATAGTGAATAAAGGAAGGAAAGAAGAACAAAAAGGTGATTTTAATTGAGTGTTTTCAAAAATAATTGAAGGAAATGCATGTAAACCGTGCCCAATCGGATTAGGTGGTGGTTTTTGTTTTTTGATACAAATTGTCTCTTTTGGTCTTTTCTTTAAAATTGTTTTTTTTTGTTACTTTTCTCTTCTCTATTCCATTATTGTATTTTATTTTTTTGTAGTAAATCTCTTATGAAAAATGACAAAGTAACGCGTTTTATTTCATTTCTCTAGGTACTCCTCCTTGGTTCCCTCTTCCCTTAATGTGATGGTTGTGTCTTAGGTGTAGGTTGCCCAGCACGGGCAGTGATCTTCCCCATGCCAACTCCGAAGACTGAGCGCAGCCGGCCTCAGTAAGCCACCTGGGGACCCAAAGATCACTGCCATATAAATATCTGCGACCGCGGTAGCCGCGGTTAGCAACACTCTGTCGGGAGAAGCATTCAAATAACTCATCATGCGTTTGTGAACTTATTCGGTCCCAATGCAGGTAGGCTCCAATTTTTCACACTTCGAACCTTAATATCTTTCGATAGAATCCTTGATAACGACAGTCTCAAACAGCTAAAGGCAGTAATATATACCAACCAAAATTTTTTGACCCTTCATCCAAATCTGCACGTACCTTTGAAACAACAGATTGACGGAACAGTTAACAAATTAGATATTAGAACATCTCATCTAAACCAGAATCAAACAACAAAATTGAAAACAATATTGAAAAATTGTACCAAATTACGGAGCCCGACAAAAGATTGACCGATACAGTTAAAGGAGAAATTCGGACGGCAACCGATGATACTGTGTATTCCCAGTCATATCCATACCCGATAGCCTTGAAACAGGTAATCGAGAAGGAAACTTCTCAAGGATGGAATCATAAGGCCGTCTAAATCTCCCTACAACTCCTCAGTTTTGGTCGCCCCAAAAAAAAGACGCCTTTGGTGAGAAAAAGTATCGGTTGGTAATCGATTATCGTAAACTAAATACAGTTACCATCGCGGATAAATATCCAATAACAGAGATAGGCGAAAGAACGCGACATCCCCAAAACCGCATGTTCCAGTAGCGACGGAATAAAAACTAATCCCAAGAAAGTTCAGGCAATTGCTGATATGACCGTTCCTAAAACTTTGAAAGATCTTCCATCATTCTTAGGGATATTATCTTCACTTTATTGCGAACTACGCGAAGATTGCGAAGCTCCTGATTTCTCTTTTATGAGGGGAAGATGGACGCGTGTCCAAAAACTTGTCAAGAAACCAAACAGTCCACCTTGGCCCAAAGGCCATAAACGCGTTGAACACCATGAAAAATTGTCTGAGATCGAAGAAAGTGCTACTAACTCACCCGAATTTCGGCAAAGAATTTCAACTGAAAACGGATTCCTCCGATTATGCTATTGGTGGAGTCCTCTCACAGGATAACAAACCATTATTTTTCTGTCGAGAACGTTGATTAAAACTGAAGAGAACTATGCCACCAGCGAGAAAGAGATGATTGCCATTATGTTGGTCAGAATATACGCCAACCATTAATCTCTAACACGCGCGCAAATCATTTTAAAAACAGGCGACGAAGATAGCTATCAGCTACAAAACCTCTTTCGAAATTACTCCAGACATACTTTTGTTAAGCCCTTACACTCAAATGGTGACATCATAAATATATCCAAACGCTACCTGAATCCTAACACAGTAAACGGCCTTCTTACAAGTGAGGAAACCATGGCATGCATACAACAAATTTATCTTGTGCATTTCAGGAGCTATCGGAATCGATTTACTCAAAAACTCGTTGAGGAAATTCCTGGTGAGGTCAAGCAGGAAGAAATAATCTTGCAAACTCACAAACGAGCTTATCGAAACGCCGAAGAAAACCACCTGCAGCTCCTCGAAAACTTCTATTTTCCCGAAATGGCAGCAGCAGTAAAAAATTTAGTAAGGCAATGTAGCGTTTGCAAAGAATACAAGTATAATCGACATCAAACCCCTTCTAAATCCTTCTAAAATCCAATCGAACAAACCCCATCTAAATCCTACACCGATCCCGAGGCAAATACCCAGGCAATGCAATCCATATTGATTTATTCAGCACTGAGAAACAGCAAGTGCCGACCGCTGTTGATAAGTTTTCCAAACTTGGGCAAGCTAAAGTAATTGCATCGAAGACATCAAGCAGCCCCTAACAGACTTGTTCTTTTACATCTGTGTGCCGGATTCAAAATTTAACACCAAAAAGAATTGAAAGATCACTTAACTTTATCGGTACTACATGGAAGTGGATTGCAGGTAATCCTTACCATGAGGATTTTATGACAATAAAAGATAAAATTAATAATCTACTTGAGAACAATAATAAACAGGTCGTTATTGATCGAATGCACAACGAAAGAATCAAAAACATTACTATGATTGCAAACCAAATTCACAAATTGTTCAAAGCAAGTAGCCAAGCAAATTAAGAAAGAATACTAGACGTTCAATATAAACTTTCATTGGTAAACCCACGATGAACCCTTTGCCACCTATATTGCAACCCTCTCCAGAAGTCGAAACATATCAAGAGGTTCTTCCACTGGAGTTATTGAAAGATCTGCTTGTAAACAACACGAACGAGATCCAGTTGCTACGTACCGAGACCAATATCCACAGCTACGTACAGTATACTTACTGTCATCAGACTTTACTTATCCGACCTGATCATCTGGAAAACAAAAACCAAGTTCAAGGCAAAGAAAACAGTTACGCTACCACCATCTGCCGTAACATCATCCTCATTGGAAACCGACCCACCAACACCGAACAAGAATGTCAGGTTTACTGACGTCAAATTTTTCTAACCGATCGAAGACAATCGCATCTAAAGGTGGGCGAGTAAGCATGATTCCCACAAACTAAAATATGGTGACGCTAGGGCTGCGTTGCGACAGATATCGGAGCAATGCTTTTTCGTATTAATGGAAAATATCAAAATGTTGTCGCTGCCAATCCCACGATAGAATCAAGCGCAAACCACATTGTTAGTTTTTAAGTCAGTCTTTTGTAATATTCCGACCAATAAACAACGGGCCCTGAAGATATTTCTTAATAAAGTCGGTTGTTCATAAAAATTAACTTATACCGTAATAGAATTTCAGTGCTACGGGGCACTGCACACTCGGAGGGCATCTCAAAAGGATGGGCTTGACAGCGAATTTGCTGGCACACTGTGATGCACTGTCCCGTAGGAGAAGAGATAGGTTAGACAGACAGCTGCTTCGTTTTCGAGGATTTTTTGCGATTTGTCGCCGCAATTCGCAGTACATCGGATCGCTGTCGAATTCATTGGCGTACAAATTATTCGAAATGGCGAAACGAATTCGCATCGTCGGCGATCGTTTTGATTGCTGAAATGTAGCACAAATGAAGAGGCAATCACATAGATTTCCTAACTCATCAGAATGTTGAATCTGATGAGATTCTGAACTTCTTAAATATATATTGACGAGCAAAATCCTCAGTTTTGACCATCGTTGCTGTTACTATTGTAATATATAAATTGAGGTGCTTAAAATAAAGATTTGTATTAGCTTTCTAGAGGAGTTTTAATTTATTGAAGGTATGTTAGTTGAAATACTTAAGTTCCAGATTAGTTACAAATCAGTTTACCCGTTTTGAAAAAATAGTAGTGAAAATGTTGTTACGTATTCCGAGGTGTAGACGAAATTCAACCAACAACAATATATATATATATATATATATATATATATATATATATATATATATATATATAAATATAAATAATAAGATAAATAATAATAAGATAAAATAACAATTAATTGGTTAAGTTTTTTGTATGTACCCATATGTTTAAGTGAAAAGAAAATAATACGGGATGAAATAGAAGTAAGAATAAAATTAAAATAGAAACATTTATAGTTAGGTTTAAGGTAGGTACTAAGTTAAATAATATTGATAGCAAAAAAAAAAAATAAATAAAAAATGTAAAACATGTTACGTATTTTCAAAAAAATTTAAAATATATAATTATAAATGAATAAATAATAATCGGGGGGCAACCGATCAGTCGCACCTGCAGCGAAAGAAAGGAACAAGTTTAAAGAGACAAGGTTATTTGAAAATACAAAGGCCGCATAATGGCGGCCGATGAAAGTTACTTTAAACCGACTAGCTCACCACGTGGGCGTGGGGGTTAAGATATTATTCAAGCCCTGATCCTTCCATGTCACATACACACACACACAGAGGAAAAAGCTTACTCCTTCATGTTAGTTTAAAACTAAATGGATCAAAAATCAAAAGATGTTAATTGAGAATTGTGCACCTCTGAATTGTGCTGCGCTGATTCCGACAACCTGTCAATTGTGTTGCGCTGACTCTGGATACCTATGAATTGTGCTGTGCTGATTCAGGACACCTCTGAATTGTGCTGCGCTGATTCTGACCACTGAATTGTGCTGAGCTGATTCTAATCGTGCTTCCTGTAGCACGAACCTCCAATTCAGCTGGTTTCGGGACTTCAGTTGTTCTGCTGCGCTGCCTCTAATCGTGCTTCCTGTAGCACGAATCTGCACCTTAACTGGTTTCCTCGGATCGTGCTTCCTGTAGCACAATCTGCACCGTAATTGGTTTCAGGATTCACCTGTTCTGCAGCGCTTCCTCGGATCGTGCTTCCTTTAGCACGACTTTGTACCTCAGCTGGTTTCACGATTCCCCGGTTCCGCTGAGCAACCTTGGATCGAGCTCCCTCTATTGATAGTCCTATTGGTTTATTCTTCAATTGGTCGGTACTTCTATTTAAACTCCGATTGATATTTCAATTGTTACTTTATTTATACTTCCTCTATTGATAGTGTGTACGTCTCTATACTTTTCTCGATATTGAATTGATTCTGCTATTGGTTATCTGTCTCGATACTATACTCGATACTATGATTGATTCCTGTATTGGTTATTTGTCTCGATACTATACTCGATACTATAATTAATTCCTGTATTGGTTGTCTTCCTCGATACTTCTATTACTTGAATTGATACTTGAATTGGTTCTCTGTACCTTACAATTTCTATACTATTTATTCATTTATTTATATATATATATATATATATATATATATATATATATATATATATATATATATATATTTTTGGTTGAATGTCGTCTACACCTCGGAATACGTAACTCGTGGGGACGACCTACCCCTTGAGAAGGGTCTCATTCCAAAAGCCGGGCTACTGTCCGTATAAGATTAAGGGACTAGAGCCGAATGTCCTGGCAATGGTAGACTCCTAAAGGTTTCCCATCTGGGGACTCCAGTTCATACGCGACCTGTCCTACTAAACGAACTACTCCGGCCGAATTTTGGTGCGAGCTTAGCTGCAAATTTGTCCACAGCACTACTGAGTACGTGATTTCGTACGAAAATCTTTTGTCCGGGGATGAAAGAACGGGTCCTTGCACGCAAATGTACGTAATGCCTTTTTCCTTTAGCGTAAGCTTCACCTAATTTCTTTCTAACTGGTTCTTTGATCAAGCGGACAATCATTTGTCTGCACAGTCGAGGGTAGTCCAGTGTCTGCAAATTGTCTTCCTGTCCTCACCGGGACATTGGTAATGAAGAAACCCTGAGGCGTAGAGTGTCCAGACGGAAAAACTTTCTCGGGTGGTGGAGACGACATTTTTTTGACTCTTCTAATTTTTCAATTGTCCTTATTTACTTCTTAAATGCTCTACTTCTATAATTTCCAAATGATTTTAAGTTAATTTTAAGCTTCCTTTTCCTTCCTTCTTTTCTTTTTTTGTTTTTTTTTCTAAATTTCAAATGTTAATTTTTTGTAGGTGTATAATGCTATTTATTACGGGTAATTCTTTTTCCAATTCAATTAATCTGTTTTCATTGAACTATAAGTTTCGGTTTTATTATGTGTATGCGTGTGTGCATCAGAGAACATGTGTTTTCGGATCAGGACGTGAAGGCTGAGAAAGTTAAAGTGAATGGAAGTATGTGAGCAATTCCAAGGGTTGCTGATACTCATCTGACCTCTGATTCAAACTCATAGAGCAATAAATATCACACCGGAAGGTAAATATGTTTAAAGAAGATAGCAAAGGAAAACAATTAGTGGTGTTTCGAGGTACGTGTGCACCCGCCTGTTCTCCGCTCATACCAAAAACGAATGGCGAAATATACCGAAGATCAGCAGAGGCAAACGCCCCTCAAAAGTAGGCGTGCGCAATGTCAGCCAAGTCAACTTCAGAATAGGCATTCAAATCCTAAAAGGAGAATACAACCATCTTCTTCGTCGACCCTTAGCGCTCCGTCTCAAAACTCATCGAGTCGAAATCTACGGAAGCGATAGTTAACATCACTCATGGAAATAGGAAAGAAGAAATATAAGAAAAGAATACTTTGGGGCGTCAGCTGCAGATGCAAGCAATCGGCGCGATATGTAACTATGCAATGGGACAGTACGCCTGCGGGAGAGCAAAGATTTTGTTTATGAAATTCAAAAACGAAATCCTCCGATGCCACATACTGCCATCACTTTCTTTGAAATCCTCTCAAAAATGTTGTCGCTACCGTTAAACCGCTCTTCAAATGCACCTGTTCAAAAAGCAAAATTTTGATTTATCAAACTATTCCATTATTTGTATGAACTGGACTTTTAACACCAAGAATAACATTTATCGAGCGTACAGATTTCTTATGCTTCGTATCAAGCCAAGTGAACTTAATTCGTAGCTCAAAATCGCAAGAATCCACGAATATTCTTTTTAATGAATCGAAAATAAACTTCTCTGGCTTTGTTCGATTAACAGAAGACATAAACTTTTTCCATAAAAAAACAAACATAAGTATGTATGTTAGCTCTGCGAATTGATATTTCCGAATAAAGAAAAGGAAGATTCATTATCTTCTCATCATCTCATTATCATAAAGGACACTAAATGTAAAACATAAAATTAAAATCAGAAGGAATTTATCAATAAAACATCAATAAAAAATTTAGGTGTGTTACCGAAATTATCCAAATAATGGCATTTCCAGCCGCCGCTATATTCCATTAACTATTGCGACCAAAAAATCAAAGTCATCTTGAAATCACCCACCATCAGTGGTTATTCAGTCAAACCAATTTATTAACTTTTAAACGGGTTCAATAATGTACTGTTTACAATCAACAAGTCAAATAATCTGGTTTAACTTTGAAGTATCGTGTAAGCAGATTCTAAATATGTTGAATTTCAAAAAATACACAGATACCACCGGAGCACCACATCTATTTTATATTAATTTTAGGCATTTAACAAGCTAATATTAGCAGTTTTCGGAATCTTCGGTTTTCTATGTTTTCCTGAAACTTTTAGGAAACCAAAAAAATCGGGAATAAAGAATTGCTCCCATCAGAAAATAAAAACGGACATTGTCAAAAATAAACCTCCCAAGATGTATAAACCAAGAAATGCGTGGTTAAAACAATCTTTAAAAGCAAAAAGTATGAGGTCGTTGGTTTATCGTGATTTAAAAATTCACCACTACTTAAAAAACAATCAAAGCTACTATAATAAAGCGGACGAAAATTTCCTATTTAGAACCGTTGTTAACGTAAGTAACATTATACAATTCCGTAGCTATGTTATAATAGTTTATTTTGAAATCAGCATGGAATCAACAAATAGTTTGCTGGAGCCGAAAAAAAGCAGGAAATTGCGTCTTCTGGTGATGTCGAGCCTACACTAAGCAAATAAACTATGTATAATTATAGTTGCCCGAGTAAAGTCTGAGATTCGTAGGAAAATTCATGGATGAAAATGCTGTCGTTTTGTAAATTATATGCTTTTGTCGTAAAGGGAACATGTATATGAAAAAGCTGCAACCAATGTATATTAATTTTTTAACAGAGCATAAAATCTAAAACGTAATGGCTACATGTCGAGCCACCAGGTAATAAAATCCAGGGGACTGGGTTGTTTGACTGACGTGACTGGGGACTGTTCTTTCTCAAATTCTTTCATCAAATTATCTTTCATCAAATTATCTGCGATATTGTGCGGTTATTAGAGCCTGCATCAAAATAATCAAAATTTAAGTTTATAATTGGAGAAATAAGGCAGTCATCCTTCATTAATTGGTAGATAACAAAATCGCTCTATTCTATAACACTTCTTTATGGGTGTAAAGTTACCCATATAACCCAAATACATCAACCTTACGATGTATTTCCTCCGGAAGTAATATGATTTTTTGCATTTATAATTATTGTGCATTAATCAATTTAACATTGTTTAAAACTGATGATTCCATTCAAATGCAAACAATTATATTATTTATGTGCTTTATGAGCCAAAGAAATCAGTGGAATATGTGTGTTTGTACGTCGATTAAACTTTTTTTAGATCATAATTTCACGACTGAGAAGTGCTCACACTTCAAACATATTCCTAATTCAACGCGACTGTATCTTCTATTCGTTCCTGCCGAGGAGTTGGTACCTGATGAGAACTCTTAGAGACATATATTAAAAAACCAACTTGCTCTCTGCACTTGTACTTTTTTCCAATAGAAATTTGTTGAGTCAATTTGACGATAAAAATTTTACCAAACTCCCGCACCGGTGAGTCTTCGCTGAGAGAACCTAGTACAGCAAATAAATTACTAATAAGTTCTAAAAGAGATTGGAAAAGATCAATTATAAGTTTCTGACATTAATAAGCCGACCAAGAGCAACCAAAAAGAAACTCATACTGAGATTAAAAAAGCAACCGAAATTTATAAACGGCCTTCTTCCTTTCAGCTTGATTCACATTACATCACTGAATAGGAGCTATGAAGCTTCGTTGAATGTGAATGTTGAATCATGAAAGTATGTAAAATTTCTGGTTTGAAATTTTTGGTTATGTAAACTTTTGGCAAGTTGTTCAAGTATTATATTACCACGCAATAGAATACGTTAACCGGACTGGGTCACTATTGTTCATCAGACGAAGGAGCAAGAAAACATCAACTCTCTTCGAAACTGAAGAAGAGAATCAATATTACTATTATTAACAGAACTGGATTCTTTGAAGTATGCATTCTTATAGAATAGGAAACGGCTTGATACGAAGATCCATCCCGAGAGAGCTGTCAGAATGCAGAAGACTTCAGGATGCCATGTTAGTAAAGGTACTTGGCGACGACCATCTGAAAGTTCGATTCAGTATTCAAGTAATTACCTACCATATTTGAAAATATTTAATGAAATCAACAATAAAAAAAGCAGTCTCATCACATTTTAAGTCAGATTAGACTAGACTGTCGTATCCAAGAATTGAAGCAAAAGTTAGTCCTTAAAATTATATGAAGTTTCTCTGTTCGTAACTTATGTTTTTGATTTACACAGTGTACAAAAAATATAATTGTTTAGAGCTTTCCGCGCTCTATAGACAAACACTTGGATTTTATATTTCTACAGGTTTTTATTATTTATTAGTAACAACGTTATGTTTCGTTTTGAGCGTGTTCACGATTCGATTATAATTCTCTACCTATAATTCTTTCAGATTCTTTTATAATATATTTATGCTGACTTAATGTTTTTCTGTAATTGATACAATATTAAACTGATCTTGCCAATGCAATGGATCTGAAAATCTTACTTGGCATAATTTGGAATTCAATATTCTTCAAAACTTATTTAATATAAACATTGCTATGAATGATTTCATTCAAAGCGAAATCCAATCTGTTTCTTATCATTTGAGTCAGCAGTTCTTGGTTTAAGATCGTTCTTATCATTATTTACATCTGAGTCATTCTTTATATCTGAGTCAGTAGTTTGGGATTTAAGCTTTGACATAACACGCATCAGTCTGAATCGAGAGAGAAATTAGATGGAAGCGGGAAACCAAAAAGGGGACTAACAAAAGTTAGTCCCCTTAGTCTTAGGTTAGTCTTAGGAAACCTAATGACCAATGACAAGTTTCTCATTCTAAGCATAGAAAACAAAAGAAAGGAAATACTCAAAAGACACCTTCATTTACAACAAATTTAACGAAAGACTTTTACCAAATAGAAATAGGGGACAAAAATATAAAATACATAAAAAAAGCATTCAGCGTGAAGGTGGACACTACGAATTTTCAGGAATGAAGTTTGAGCTGTCGAAAGCTTTTGGAACGACTAATAAGCAACATACTTTTACATGATTACATGAAAACAGACAAGACAACAGTTAACTAAAATCGTTGAGGAACATCTATAATTATTATAATTTTGGTGGTGCAAAATGTGCTCGCGATCACGGAACGATTTCTTCCTTGACTAACCATTTGAAATTTTGCACTGTATGGGAACGATAGAAAATAATTTCTTGTTACAACATGAACTCAAAGATGTAAATGACAACCGTTTAAGGCGAAAAGTTAACAATGTGCAACCTGCATTAATAGGCACACTCGTGCAGCAAAATGTAATATGGATACGATTTGAAAAACGTCTGGATGAAATAATTATTTAGCAATTGAGGAAATGTAAATGAGTATACTTGTGAAATTTAAGGTGGATGACGTGTATCTCTATCTCTGACATTTGTCATTCCCTGCCTGTTTCTTTGTAATGTATTGACACACGCGTGTCGGCACTGTACGATCTTTGGTGTATGGTTTTGTTCTGAATTTGTCAGGCTTAGGAGTCCTTTTGGTGGGGGTCCTTTTATGTTGGTAGGAATAAGTCCGTAATTTTTCTTTTATGCAGCAGTCCCTTGACTTTGCTCAACGCCCCTTTCTGTGCTGTCATTATGTGATATGGTCTTCGATTTTAAATTTGCTTGGCAGCTGAAAGATTAGATCTGAATAAGAGGTTCTCCGTTCATTAATGATTGGTCTGCTGAATGTTTTATTTTGTGTATTTCCATGTTTTCTAGTACGCCGTCGCGTCCTTTATGTATGGCTTTATGTACCATATTTAGAAATCTTTTTTATTTAACGTCCTGATTTACCGATGTAGCTTAATCGACATGCAAAAGGCTGGTTTCGTTTGTGTTAGTGCGTAATATATGTCCCAAACTGCTCCTAGTTTTGTAGGCTATGAAAACTGAATCAACAGATCTAGCAATCAAGCCCACAATAATAAATTTAATAATACAATAGATAATAACGATAACAATAGACCTAATTACCAAAATGATAACATATATTGAAATAATGCTTTTGTTTTCATTTTCGCGATTATAATTATTAAATCTTCGGTCAGCATTATTATTGATATTCATAAAAATTTTTTTATTAATAGATGTATTACAATATAACCTTGCAATTCATTATCATTACAAAAGCTACATATCCCATCATCTATCCAAGTAGGTCGATCCGTAATGAAACTAAACTCCGGTATCTACTTGAAAGCCTTACACCATAAGATCTTTGTTCGTCAGTTTTATGAATTTTATGATAGGATTTTAGAGACTAACACAATAAGATAATTACATAACATAATTTTCCACTAAAACAGTCAAGGGAAGCTTTCTGTGAATAAAACTGATCCAATACACAGCATTCTTTTGATATTTCATAAGATCAATAATATTCTGGGTTGAAGTTCCTTTAGCATCGTGACTAATAGTTAAAGCACTGACAAGTAGCCTATTGTTGAAGAAATCCTTGAAAAACTTGGCAGAAGCGAATACTTTACCACCCTCAGTTTAATGATAGACTTCTATCAAATAGAAATAATGAATGTAGTTATATTTTTTTTTTGTTGTTTGGGAGGTGAAGGCTATTTAAGCCCTGAGTGTCGGACTCCCGCTACTGGACTACCGACTAAACACCTCCCCTGTCACACCGAGAACCTAGCCTGGAACTGTTTGTCACATTACTTCGGACTTGGCCTCATTAATCATCGCATAGCGGTGCCTTCAGGCTAAGGGAAATCCCTCTTTCTCCACGGATGGATAGGAAGGAATTGCGATTAGTTACTATAATATCGCGTTACAGAGATGTCACCTCCCTCGCCAAGCGATCCATCATGCCTTCTTTATAATAAGTACTGTCCGTACGTAATGCGACACACAGTTCCAATTGTCCTTTGATTGCATGATTTTTCCCGTTACATTTCCTGGGGAAATTACGCCAATTTTCTCCGCGAGATGCGAAGATGCGGAGTCTTGTCAATCTATTACACGAGAAGAACGTATGGCAGGCGTCATCCGTCATCCCTGGGCAGAACACGCAAGTTGCGGATGATGTCTTTCCCATCTTATACAGGTAAGACTGAAAATACCCGTGACCACTGAATAGTTGCGTCAGATAATAATCAGTCTCCCCATGCATTCTGTAGAACCACGGCCCCAAGTGCAGTCCACCTGCCTCGCGTTTCGTTTTCCCATATTTGCTGCCACAAGGTTAGGGTAATTCTCCGTTCCTCTCGGCTGACGGTTTCTCTCGCCGACTCCCCCTACGTAAGTATACACGTTTCCGTTCGTCTGCAAGTTACTGAATAGGAACCATCCTCGAGATTACCAGCACTGCATGTTCAGAGACAGTGTGATATGCAGCCGCTATCCGCAAAGCTCCTTGCCTCTGCACCTGTGCCAGACGCCTTCGGTGCGTCTCTTTACCAAGAGCGTCAGCCCAAACCTCGGAGCCATACAAGAGCACTGGCTCCATTGCACTCATCAGTAGACGTCTTTTGCTCGAGGTTGACCCCTGCGTGTTGGCCATAATGCGATTGAGCGCCAATACTCGCACAGAAGCCTTATCCGCTGACGCTCGAACCTGCTCGAAAAAACTCATCTTCGAGCGAATCATCAAGCCAAGGTATCTGATTGATTCTTTTGACTCGATAATCATTTCCCCCACCCGAACGGGGATAACACGAGGGATCCGCTTCTTGGTGAGGACGACAGCCTCGGTCTTTTCCAGCGCTAGGCTAAGTCCACGGTCTGTCATCCACTCGCTCACTCGGCGTATTACCGCACCCAGTTTGAGCTGCATCTGTCCGACAGTACGTCCGGCGACAAGTACCGCTACGTCATCTGCGTAGCTAACTAGGCGCGACTCCCCCGATAACTGCAACCTCAAAAGCTCATCGTACGAGACATTCCAGAGGTCCGGGCCCAGAACGGAACCATGCGCCATCCCTGATGTCAAATCAATTCTTCGCCGGCCTCCCAATGTGTCACAGATGAGCTTCCGGTTTTTGTGATAGTCCTTCAGTACCCGCGTCAGATACCTCGGCACCCTGAAATATTCCAGAGCACCAAGAATATCTGTCCATCTAGCAGAATTGAAGGCATTTCTCACATCTAGTGTTATGAGCAGTACTATTCGCCTCGAGTGGTGATTGAGGGCTTCTGCCTGCTGGGCCGCACTCACTACCTCTGCTATTGCACAGATCGTGGATCGACCAGCCCTGTAGCCGTACTGCCGAGGAGACAGATCCCCGACAGTTCGGATGGCTTCTCCAAGTCTTTCTCTAATGAGCCTCTCGAGCACCTTTCCAGCGGCGTTCAACATACATAGGGGCCGATATGAAGATGGTTGCTCCTGCGTTCCCCTTCCCCTTGTGGATGAGCACGAGCCTCGCCTCTTTCCAGCAATTTGGAAAATCGCCCTGCTGCAAACAGGCATTGAAAGTGGTGAGCAGCTTGTCAGGACAAAGTTGATGTGCAAGCTGTATCACTTCTTCTGGTATACCGTCTGGCCCTGGGGTCTTTTTCGATTTCAAGGCTTTCACCGCATCATCCAGCTCGATGGCGGTAAAAAGTCGGCATTCTCCGGGACATTCAACATCTGCATCATCGGGACGAATAGGAAGCATAGGGAAGAGCGCTCGAACAATCTCGTCCATTTTTTCCGTTTCAAGGACACACGGCCTCCTTGCAGCTCCTAATTTGCTCATGGCAAGCTTGTAACCCAGCCCCCACGGGTCTCTGTCGATGTCCTCAACTAGGTTGCGCCAGCAGCGAGCCTTGCTTTCGTTAATTAACCCACGGAGAATTTTTCTAGCCGACCTGTATGCCAGCGTTTGGGAGTGTGACTCGTCTCGATTTCTTAAACGTTGAGATTCGCAGCGGAGTTTATGACATTCTCTCCGGTTTTCGGCGATTTCTGCCGACTACCAGTATACAGCTGGCTTATTGTGTCGAGGCCGTCGCCTGGGCATAGAACAGTCGCACGCATTCTTGATGAGCCTCATGGTGGAGTTCACCATGTTTTCAGCTGAGGCTCCCCCCGTTACCTTCATAGTTTCACCTGTCATAAGAGCTGCGGGGAACGCGTCGACATCTATTTTAGATATATTCCAACCTACAGTTGAGGGTTGGGTTGCTACGCGTCGAGTAGCACACTCGCCAATTTTAAAAGCAATGTACTGATGATCGCTCGCCGAGTAGTCCACCAGTACCCTCCATCTGTGTATCCTATGCACTAAGGACTCCGAAGCAAGTGTCACATCCGGAATAATTCCCAAGCAGCCTCCCCGTCGAAGAGTTGGTATATCCCAACGTCCATGATGACAAGTTGCCTCCTAGCCACCATTTCTAGGATTCTTTTTCCTCTCGGGTCTGGAAGAGGCATTCCCCATTCTATCGCCTTGGCGTTAAAGTCACCGCCAACAAGGATTCGGCCTTCCGTGCTCGAGACATCTTCCTCCAGTTCATCGAGCCTGCTCTGAAAACATGAAATTGACTCATTCGGCGTGAAATAGACGCTTATGAATGTCAAATCGGCACACCCAATGAGCACGAAGCCATTTCCGCTGGAGCAAGTCCGAGCTGTGGGTAGAGCCCTATCACAGCCCAGATGGCGGCGATGCCGGATCGATCACAATACCATCCAGCTTCCTCTTTGTTGTGGTGTTGCTCAGATATCAGAACAAGTAAACTTTTTTCTCTCTTGCAACCTGGTCTAGTAAATCTTGTGCGGTTGAGCTACGGTGTAGGTTGATTTGCAGGACTTGGATCATGTCTTAATATAGTTATATTAGGTATAATCGATAGCCCCTTGGAAATGATATCTTTTTCGACTATACAAACAAAATATTCCAATTTTATGTTGATGACGTTATTGTGTTTAAAACTTCATTGAAATATCACATTAATACCAGAGAAAATTCTTCTCTGATTTCGGGAAACTAATTTTAATTTTTACGTAGGTAGATAGGTTTAGCTTTTAGGTAGAAGGACCTGTTTTTAATTATGAAACTGATTTTCATGAGCATATTTATACAAAACGGGGACCTTATCCACAGATAGTGGAGTGTACACAAAAATTAAAGCTTAAACCAAAATTTAGAATTAAATCAGTTTATGGCTATTGAAGATAGTTTATTTAGAAACTTTTCGCAATTAATTAAACCGATGCCTTACTTGTTTGAGAAGGCTGCGAAATTAATAGCTGAAAATCAAAAAAAAAAATATATTGGAGCTTTCGCAATTATAAAAAAAAGCATTTTTCACTCATATCATGGACATGTCTTCTTTCTATGAAAAACCTCACTAACAATTTTTTGTAAGATGACCTAGACTAGCTGAATTTGACTTTACAATCAAGTATAAAAGAGGTGAGGAAAGACAAATGCCGGCACTCTTGATAGCGAAATGAATTTCGGACTTCATGCGTGTACGTTTTCAAAAATCCAAATAATCCTTAAAAGAAAATTCATCTCAACTCTGAATCGATAAGGAAAAATAGAACTATTGCGTATTTGAAGATTTAAGCGAACACAAACAATTTCACCCAATTTTCGTAAAACAATACGGAACTTTTCGGAAGCACATATTCTGCTTTCACAATTAATTTCATAGTTTATTGTTTCACAGATAAATTTTAATGTCCTTGGGAGCAGCGGAACAGAGTCCCTAGTTATAACAGAGGAATGTTGGCAAAAATCATTGAGCTATAGTAGATTATTGAGCAGAGCAGCTGACTTCGGAAACACTGACTGTTGTAGCGAATTAGGCATTCTCCTTGACAAAGGCTGACGATTACGATGTATTTGGTTCGTTGTATCACGATATCTGGATAAGCAAGGCATTCAGATCAAGTTCTTCCAAGATATAAGCCCAAGTCCAGATTTCATCGATTCGTTTATTGCAAGAAATAACCTTTCCATTAGAATTGCGTAGATTATTAAGCGGTCGAGGCCGTCAGTCAACCGTAAAGTTAAAGCTCAGTAAAAGCCGTTAATGTATATAATTATGATCAGTCAAACGTAACCGATGACCCTGGTTTCAAGAAAGTCAGAATACCAAAAAACACAAAAAGGGTGAAAAAAATGCGAGAACATTCGCGAGCTTCGATCAGTGTTTTGGTTTTTGGAAACGCAAAAGGCGATTTACTTGCTCCTATGGTGGTATGTAAAGAACAAAACGTATAGGACAACTGGACTCGAGGTGGGCTAACCGGCTCAAATTACGCCAGCAGCCCAAATAGATGGTTTGATATGAACCACTTTGACAAATGGTTTTTGGATATTTTATTACACGATGAAGCACCTCGCAATCCAAAATGTACAGTTGTATTATTGGGAAACAATCTGGCTTGCCATTTCTCGCCTAAAATTATTGAAGCTTGTAAGGAGAGTAAAATCAATTTGACCCTGCAAATGCCACTCACCTAATGCAACCTCTAGATGTGGTTGTTTTTGCGCCTATGAAGAAAAAATGGGGACAAATATTGAATAGATGGAGATAATAAAGCAGATACACCGGTTGCATTCCTAATTAACTGTTCTCTGTGTTGGTAAGTACACTTTGGAAAGAAGTAAGCGAGACGACATGCGAAAACCTGGAGACAAGATTTAGGGCAACTGGTTTGGTTCGTTCTAATCCAAATAAAGTGCTAAAAAGGATTCCAGATGATCTAGAAAACAGTCTCAACAGAGACCGGAGAGAAAGAGTTTAAGATGCCAATTGGCTAGAACTATTGCAGGAGCATCGAGGAAGCGGCGATACACAGAAAATAAAACGAGACAAAAAGATAAAAAGTCCGAGATTCTCAGTAAAATACATGCCGTTTCTTTTAAGATCAGCATTCTTTCTTTGGTGTTCAGACCAAGAATCTTCGGAAAAAATCCTGTTTCAAAGACAAAAAGAAAAAAACATCGGCACTTCCACTTGCCGTATTTGCGGTCTGAATTGGAGAAACGACAACGATAAGATTGACTGAATGCAATGTATAAAATGCAAGCACAGGATCTGTGGTGCCTGGAAAATTAGAAATCGGACGAATATTCCACTGCTGCCATTGCGAACATTTGGAAGAAGTTGAAAACTGCGGTGACAGCGATGAAGATGAAAACTTTGCTCCAGAATACAAAGTGTTAGCACTAAGACAAAATCCGATTCAAATAAAATTTTATCCTGGCAATGTTTTAAAAATTTAGGTATTTTTTATTTGGTATTTACAAATTAATCTATTTTAATTTTAGTTTCAGTATTAGAATCTAATAATAATTTGAATTTTAAGTATTACAATCATCGAGCTCTGAATTCTTATTAACTTTTATAAAGCATTTTTAATTCACATTAAAAACTATTTTTGAAATAGGTTACTCATTTAAAGTTTTTAATAACGATAAGTTACTTTCAATATTAATGCTCCTTTCAAAATCCAACCTAAAAGTGTTTTCGAAATTAATGCCCTGTACCAAATCGCGCATTTCAAAACGGACACCACACACTCCCC
Source organism: Stratiomys singularior (assembly GCA_954870665.1). Classification (NCBI taxonomy): domain Eukaryota; kingdom Metazoa; phylum Arthropoda; class Insecta; order Diptera; family Stratiomyidae; genus Stratiomys; species Stratiomys singularior. The sequence continues at coordinate 77,538,494 of OX940880.1, read as the reverse complement.
CACCAGCAAGTCATTAGACTGCGTAAAAAGCGACTGCGACTTATTAACTGCAGAAAATTTATTTAGTTCTGATGTTAAATTGATAATAAAAGCAGGTTTGATTCTGTCTACAGATACCTTAATTAATTCATTCCTTACGTTTACTGTAAAAATGTTGTCAGTGCGGTGAACTACTTGGTAAGAACCGCTATATGGTTGAGAGAGAGAATTTTGAATTGGTGGTTTTCTAAGAAAAACATGAGAACATGTCTTGAGATCTTTGAATATAAACACTTTATGTTTTGAGTTGTTGGAGGGTTCTACAGGTTTCATATGGTTAATGAAATGTTGCAGTTCCCTAACTAACTCATGCTCTGACGTTATGGTAGATTTTGGTTCGTTGAGGAACTCTCCCGGCACGCGAATGTTTTCGCCATATAACATCATTGCTGGTGAGAACTCATTTTGGTCAAAGAGCGTAGTTCGGAGTCCTAGAAGAACGAAAGGTAATGCTTCATACCAGGAATGTGATTCCTGACAGAGTAGATCTTCTTTAAGTGTTCTGTGCCATCTTTCAAGCAGACCGTTTGTTTGGGGATGATAAGGAGAAGATCTTTTACGTTTAAACCCCAGTCGGGTTGCTAATTCCTTGAAGATTTTTGATTCGAACTGAGCTCCTTGGTCTGTGATAATTGTCTTTGGGATGCCGAATCGGGCTACCCAATTATTTATGAAGGCATGTGCCACTGACTGTGTAGTAGAATCTATCATAGGAATGGCTTCCGTACATTTTGACATGCGATCAATAATGGTCAGACAATATTTATAACTATCACATGGAGTAAATGGACCAATAATATCCAAATGAACAGTTTCAAAACGTTCGGAAGGAAGCTCAAAATTGGAAAGAGGTGAAGAAACGTGTCTTGTGATTTTTGATCTCTGACAATTTAAACACGCTTTTACTCTATTTTTAATGTCGGCTTTCATTTTACTCCATATATAGATTTGCTGGTGAGTAACTTAGTAGAGGCTTTAATGCCTGGATGATGAAGATTGTGAATTTTTTCAAAGACCTGTTGCCTGAATTAATGAGGCATAAAAGGTCTATTTGAATTTTGTTTAGTGTAACAAAAAATTTCAACATTCGTATCGGCAATTTTAATTTTCTTAAAGCAAAACGACGGGTTATTTATCAAAGAAATTAATTGTGGGTCGTTTTGTTGTGCTCGCGCAATTTCTTCAAAATCAATAGAAGGAGGTAAATTGATCACTTCTATCCGCGATAGGGTATCTGCGACCAAATTGTTAGATCCTGAAATATTACGTATATTAGTAGAGAATTGCGCGATGTAATTAAGATGCCTTGTTTGTATGGGAGAAGCTTTCTCCGGATTTTGTTGAAAAGCATAAACTAGAGGTTTGTGGTCGGTAAAAATAACAAATGGACGACCCTCTAGTAGGTTTCTGAAATGCTTAATAGAGTAGTAGACCGCCAAAAGTTCTCTATCATAGGTGCTGTAGCGCACTTGTTAGGGTGACAATTTGGTTGAGAAAAAACCAAGAGGTTGCCATGCCCCTTCAAACTGCTGTTGAACAACACCTCCAATGGCAAAGTTGGATGCATCTACAGCAAGAGATAATTGAGCATTTGCAGAAGGAAAATGAAGCAGTGTTGATTGGGACAACTGTTGTTTAGATTGTTCAAACGCATCTTCCGGAACACTATCCCAGTTTATTTTTTTGTTACCATCTTTTTTGCTTCCAACGAGAAATTTATTTAAATGACGATGTATTTCAGCAGCGTTTGGAATGAAGCGTCGATAGAAATTAATTATTCCTAAATATCGTCTTAATTGTTTAATGGTTTCGGGTTTTTAAAAATGTTGAATTAATTTTACTCGATCCGGACATGGCTTGATTCCTTCCTTACTAATCCAGTGTCCTAAAAACTTTATTTCCTCTTTCAGGAATGAACACTTCTCCAAGTTGATTATGAGACCATATTCACTCAATTTATTGAAAAGTAACTCTAAATGACTTAGATGTTCGTGATCATCTTTTGATGCTACTAAAATATCGTCTAAGTAGACGAAACAAAAAGGAAGATCTCTAAGGATTGAGTGTATAAACCTTTGGAAGGTCTGCGCAGCATTGCACAATCCAAACGTCATTCTTGTGAACTCAAAAAGGCCAAATGGAGTACATATTGCAGTTTTTTCAATGTCAAATGGATCAACTGGAATTTGATGATAGGCTTTAATCAAATCTAAAGTTGAAAATACACGACAACCAAATAAATTGTTTGCGAAATCCTGAATGTGTGGTAGCGGATAGTTATCTGGGACTGTTATACAGTTTAAACGTCTGTAATCACCACATGGTCTCCATTTACCATTTTTTTTCTTAACCAGATGAAGAGGAGAGGACCATGGACTTTTTGAAGGACGACATATGCCAAGAGCAAGCATTTTATCAAAGTCTTTTTTGGCATCTGATAACGTATCACCACTTAGACGTCTGACCTTTGATGAAATAGGATGACTTGTAGTTATAATTTGATGAGTGACCGAGTGTTTAATTGGTTTCAAAGAACCATCATCAACGATAATGTTTTTATAAGTTTTCAATAAAAGATCTAATTTAGAATTATTGATTGAGTTAATTAAAATGGCCAAAGATTCGGAATTGGAGTTTGAAATTCTTGCTTTACAAGAAATTTTAGATAGTGGATCTATTAAAAGTTTTCGTTTAATATCTATGATTAAACCATAATGTTTGAGGAAATCTGCACCAATAATTGGATTGACTACGTCGGCAACAATAAAATTCCATTGAAAATTGCGTCTTAAATTGAAACCAAGTACTAATGCCTTAAACCCGTTAGTTTTAATTTTGGTGGCATTAGCTGCTGATAAAAATTACAGTCTTGAGTGGCTAATTTATTTTTGGTAGGAATAACCGAGACTTCTGAGCCTGTGTCAATTAAAAACGTTAATTTAGACAGGGGATCGAAAATGTCTAGACGACTATTTTGGCTTCCTTTACCCACGGTCGTCTGCATGGGTATGCCCATTAGTTTAAAGATTGTTCGTCCGCAAATTTGCATGGTTTAATACACTTATAAGCTTTAGTGCCGTATCTTTTATGATAAAAACAAATTTCTATTCCTCTATTTTTGAGGAATTCCTGTTGTTGAAATGTTTATTATATCTATTATTTCTGCTAGAGCTTCTGATTTAAGTGACTGAACTTCGATAGACAATTTGGTCACTAGTTGAGACAGTTCGTTAACTAAGTCCTTATTTGAATGGTTGTTAGCGTACATTGAAGCGGGATTGTTCATGTTTGAAGATAACATATGAGCTGAAGACATAGAATAGACGGAACTTGCGCTTGGAATTTCATTAATTCGATCAGCGCAAGTTGCCATTTCGTCTAATGAACCAGTATAACATGCTAAAATTGCTTGCATATGATGAGGCAGTCTTTGCAGCCATAGAGTTCTAATAATCGAATCGTTCAACCTTCCTTCATTCTTAGTACGCATATCGCGTAACAACTGTGAAGGTTGATTATCACCTAATGAAAGTTCCGTTAAAACTTGCTTCATTTTTTCGCTCTCAGATGTAGAGAGTCTATCAATTAGAGCTCTTTTGAAACTACTATATGGATTAGAAAGGGGAGGGGATGTAATAAGATCGCTAAGAAGTCTGAAAATGTCTTGATCTAATGCAGTTAATAAATGGCTGAACTTAGCTTGTTCGGTAGTTATCCCGGCACGTTGCAATTGCGCTTCGAACTGAGGAAACCATGCCTCCGGAAATTGTTTCCAGAAAGGACAAGGTTTAATAGAAACCGCGTTAATATTATGTAGCGCATTCTCATCCGTTGATGGGTTTGGCGTACCGTCACCACTTCCCATGCTCGCGGTGGCCAGAGCGTCGCGATAAACGTCGTCGTTCGACATACTAACTTGTGATGAACTTGTGAAATTTTCAATCTAAAAATTGAGAAAGGAACATCAATAGGAAAATTTGGTGATTTGTTAAAATTTGTAAAATTTATAAAATTGTTTTAAATGAATAACCTTTACAGATTTAAAATTATTTTGAAACTTATTAATAATATTTATTTTAATTCTTAAAAAAAATAACGGTCCACCAATTAATGGGGCTCCGTAAAAATACCTAATTTGTTTTGATAGATGATAAATTGAATGACGATGATGATGATTGAATGACGACGACTCACCAGGTATAACAAGGTCGTTCACATCGTCTTTATTGATTGCAGATTGTGTTGACGGAGTTTCCAAACTTTCGTTTGTGTAATCACTAGTTTCAACTTCTACTTCAGCTTTCTTAGTTGCGTTCGAATAATTCGTTTGACTTGATGAGCTTCGTTCAAAAGGATCGTTCGTTGCTTGTATGCCAATAATCGGCGATGGTGATTATCGAAAATCAAAACAGCTGTAGGATGGAGCCGTTATTCCTGAACGTATGTCGTTCTTTAGTTGTGTTGCTGTAATTGTTCAGGTTTGTTTAGAAGAAGCAAAATCCAATTTAGAAGTGGTTCTATCGAAATCCCATCAGAAGCAGATTCGATCGTTGCTCAGTCGGGGTCACCAGTTTAGGTATTTTTTTATTTGATATTTACAAATTAATCTATTTTAATTTTAGTTTCAGTATTAGAATCTAATTTTAATTTGAATTTTAAGTATTACAATCATCGAGCTCTGAATTCTTATTAACTTTTATAAAGCATTTTTAATTCACATTAAAAACTATTTTTGAAATAGGTTACTCATTTAAAGTTTTTAATAACGATAAGTTACTTTCAATATTAATGCTCCTTTCAAAATCCAACCTAAAAGTGTTTTCGAAATTAATGCCCTGTATCAAATCGCGCATTTCAAAACGGACACCACAAAAATATGGTTTTTTGATAATTGTTAAGTTTTTGAAGTTTTTTTTGTGGTAGGGAGGTGAAGGCTGTTTATGCCCTGAGTGTGGGACTCCCAGATGCAAAATGCTTTTGGACTACCCACTAAACACCTCCCTTGTCCACCTGAGAATCTAGCCTGGAACCGTTTGATACATTACTTCAGGCTAGGCCTCCTGTTCCTACGCCTAGAGGCGCCTTCGGATTATGGGCATCTCTTCTCCAACGGGAAGGACGGGAGAGGAAGGAAGTGCTACAAAGGGATCCAGCCATCCCCGATGCCTCCCAGCGCTCCAATAAAGCTTTTTTTAATGTAAGCACTGCCCGAGCATATTGCGCCACGTGATTCCAATTGTCAACTGTTTTCAGCATTACTCCGACGATAATTTCCGGACAGAGCTCTCCGATTTCACTGAGTAGGACCCCTCGCTGCTGGCTCCACCTTTAACAGTAGAAGAATGGGTGACACGCGTCATCCAACTCTCCTGCACAAAACACACAGTTAGGAGACCGTGCTTTGTCAATTTTGTACAGGTAGGACCGAAAACAACCATGCCCGCTTAAGAGCTGGGTCAAGTAGAAATCGGTCTCACCATGCACTCGACTGAACCACGGCCTCAGATCAGGGATCAGACGTGCAGTCCACCTTCCCATTGTTTCTTGCTCCCGGGACTGTTGCCAATCGCTGAGAGAGCGACGTCTCTCTTCCTTGGTGATCTTTTCTCTTCGATTTTCGCCTCTGCGCAGGTAAATACTTCTGCGCTCTCTCGCAAGGAGGGTGATGGGTATCACCCCTACGATTACCAGCACTACCGCCCCGGAGACCGTTCGGTATGCGCATGCGATTCGCAATGCTCCTTGTCTCTGCACTTGTGCCAACCGCTTCCGGTGTAACTCCTTGCTGAGAGCGTCGCCCCACAGTTCTGATCCGTAGAGTAGAAGCGACTGCACAACGCTCATTAAGAGCCGTCTTCTTGATGTGGTAGGCCCCCCTATGTTGGCCATTAATCGGGTGAGTGTCGTCACACGCGCTGCAGCCTTGTCAGCTGCTGCCCTGATTTGTTGGAAAAAACGCATCTTCGAGTCTATCAGGGCGCCCAGGTACTTTACTGTTGATTTCGATTCGGCCAGCTCGTCGCCTATACTGATAGGCCGTATTCTGGGGATTCTCTTCTTCGTTAGAATGACCACTTCGGTTTTTTTCAGTGCCAGCTTTAATCCGTGAGCGGTCATCCAGTCCATTACCCTCCGCATTAACGTATTGAGTCTGAGCTGCGCATGGTCTACTGAGCGTCCAGCGACCAGCACCGCGACATCGTCCGCATAGTCGATCAAACGTGACTCTTCCGGCAGTTCAAGCTGCAGAAGTCCATCGTAGGAGATGTTCCATAGGTCCGGGCCAAGGATAGAGCCCTGAGCGACACCTGAAGTAAGATTTGTACTTCGCCTACCCTCCTTCGAGTCGTAAAGTAGGCTGCGGTCCTTGAAATAGTTCCTGAGAATCCGCATCAGGTACATTGGTACTTGAAAACGATTTTCTAGCGCTTCCAGAATATCTACCCATCTAGCGCTGTTAAATGCATTTACAAATGTAACCAGCAGGACGACCCGTCGTGTGGAAATACTGTGAGACTCCGCACGTTGGACCGCGCTCACTACTTCTCCAATTGCATCGATAGTGGAGCGGCCTGCTCTGAAGCAATACTGCCGTGGAGATAGATCCCCGGAAATACGAATCACGTCAGCGAGTCTTCCCCTGATAAGTTTTTCAAAAACATTTCCGGCCCTGTCAAGCATACACAGTGGGCGGTATGCAGCTGGCGACTCGGGATCCTCTTTTCTCTTAGTAATGAGCACAAGTCTCGCCACCTTCCAGCACTCTGGGAACTGCCCTTCGCGCAGGCATGCGTTTTGGAAGTTAGATTTTTGTTTCCTTGAATGATCTGAACTTATTATAAGGTTTACTCGTTTTTTCACTTAATATTTGTAAGCATAAATAATAAAATATAGTTTTGATAAACTGCACTTTGCAATTTTCATGTTTAATTTAGTTAAAGATATATTTTTTATATACGTCATTCGTTAATCTTATTGCAACATTTTACTGTGCTATTTACTTACCCAACATGCAAAATATGAAAGTTACCCGCGAAAAACGCGAAAGTTCGAGTTGCCCAACAGCGGGGCAATTCGATGAATTCGTCATATGAAAAAGTGGATATCCAACTCCTCAGCAATCTCATATGTTCCAAAAATATACATTCAGTGGATCATAAACCTTTACAGAAAAGAAGAAAACAAACACGATAATCACCAACGGAGTACCATATTGAGATGTCCTAAGTCAACTAATCTTCTTAATATATACCACAAAACTCCACGCAATTTTAAAACCGATCAGGGACGAAAGGAGACATCTAGGCTAAGCGGGGCTCTGAATAGAGAACCACATGTGAACACGATGCTTCAAAAGGAGGACGGATCGTGGACAACAAATAGATAGAAGAACGTCATAGAACGCCTCAAGCTCCTACTAAACCAACACTTTCCGGGCTCAACGGATGAGGAGATATAACAAGTAAACAACGTGACTCCTTACCATTGCTCCCCCCTAAAAGAAATAGTAAGCGAAGAAAAGGTCCTTTGGGCCATTAAAACCTTCGAACCTTACAAATCACCAGGAACCGACAAAATGTATCCCATCATGCTTATGAAAGCGGATATCACAATAATACAATAAAATATATAGAGCCTCCATATCCAAGTATGTATTACATAATTGTACAAATGTATAACGGCGTTCGTTATACTGATAAGTGGAAAGTTCCCGGAAACCATATCGGAATTGATGCAGACCGCACTCTCACATCTTTTTGAGTGGGCGAAGCTAAACGGACTGCGCATCATTGCCGAAAAAACGGAGCTTATACTTTACACAAAGCGCCGTAAACCGGAGACACTTTCACCCCCGAACATTGACGGAAAACATATCAGTTTAGTAAACAAGGTGAAATACTTAGGAGTAACATTGAATAGTAAGCTAACTTGGACCCCACACATAGGAGCAGTCAGATGGAGAGCTACAGCGGCGCTCTTCACAATGAAAAGACTAGTGGGGAAAAAGTGAGGCCAATAATCACCTACGGGGCATTGGTTTGGTGGCAGGCATTACAAAAGAAAACTATTGCAAAAGAGCTAGAGAAGATCCAGCAAATGGCCTGCTTTGGCATCACAGGTGCCATTAGGACTACGCCAACTGCTGCAATGGAGATACTGCCGTATCTCATGCCACTTCAAAAATTCATCTTCAGAGAGGCATCACTTGCAAGCATCAGATTAAAATCCACATATGGGTTATCTAACCTCACTCAAACGGGGCACGTATGCATTTTGGAAAAAATGGAGAGAATGGCCCCGTCAAGTAAAAGGGAGCTGGATAGAATTCAACCAATATTAGACACAACAATTACTTACAAGATCAGCATTCCGACCAGAGAAGCGTGGAAAACGATGCATGATTTCCTACCTGGAAGTGAGATTAAGATCTACACCGATGGTTCCAAAACGGATGAGGGAAGCGGCGCCGGAATATTTTTCCCAGATCACCCGCAATTTAACCGAAGTTATAAACTGGAGGGCCACACCACAGTTTCCCTGTTGGAAGTGTATAAAACTCAATAGTCAATAAAAAAGTCAATAGTCAGTCAATAAAAGCGGCTATAGAAGCGGCAACAAACAACCTTAATGGAAGAATACAAGTACTCTCGGAGAGTAAGTCAGCACTGCAGGCGCTTGCCTCTAACCGCGTAGTTTCACAACTGGTGCAGAATTGTAGGCAGGCTCTTAAAACCGCAACAATCCGAGCAAATGTAAGACTGACATGGGTCCCTTGACACAGCGGTGTAGAGGGAAACGAAAGAGCGGATCAGCCGACCAAAATGCAACTAGAATAGACACAATTAAAGTGCCACTAGCAACGGTAAAAGGGGAACTAGACGAAATCCTTTGTAAAGAGACAGATACGGCTTGGCATGACAGGATAAGGCAGGAAAGGCAGGATAAGCCGAGCTCTTTGGCCTCATCCTAATCAAATGAGGACAAAACAACTCCTAGGAAAAAACCGAAATTGCGCTAGAACATTAGTGGCAGTATTAACGGGCCATAATCTTCTAGGTCAACACGCCAAACGAATAGGAATCCAAACGGATGACACCTGCAGAGCTTGCGGCGAGGAGGAAGAAAGTACAGAACACTTCTTCCTAGATTGCCCGAGTCTGGCCAACAAACGCCTTAATTGGCTGAGGTGTACTGGCGTAACAGAATTGGAACACTTGGCGACCACAGAGATTTGGAATCTCTTCGGATTCTGCAGGACGACAGGATGGACCATCTGGAAACAATAGTAATACACATGGGGAGCTAAGGGCCGATTTCTGGCCTATGCTAATTTCCAGCAAGTGGACCCCAGTACAATAATAATAATAATAATAAAAATAATATCGATCAGAACTCTCTTGCAACATGCCGATGACTTTCTAATTTTGGCCAATGGGACAAACCAAACTGAGGAAAGAGCGGAACTGCTGACAGCCAAAGAAGCGGGAAAACATATACTCAGTCACAATCTGAAACCTTTATGTTCAGACTACGAAATAGACTGAATAGGCAGCTATAACTATAAACCAAACAACAATAGACACTAGTTGAGCAAACTTTACCCGATGCATCCAACTAGAAAACTAACTTAGAAATTTTAAAACTTTTAACAAAATTGAGCTCAAGGACATTTTAAGGAAACAAACTGAAAATCTAATGCAGCATAAAACCTTGATCCTTGCCACATGTGCGACAAAAAATATCTTGGACAACTCCAATTTAACAAAAAGCGTAAGCATCAGCAAAAAACTTATATATACAAAACTTATTAAAAGCAAAATTGAAGATAACAAAACTAGTAATTTTTACAAACGCACCAATGCACAGAAAACAAACCTAGAAAAAAGAAAGGTAACGAATTAATATACGATACCATAAGTAAATACCCAGAAATAACCTTCAGAGTCATCAAAACATTTAGTATAGCTGGTCTGCAAGCCAAAATAGGCTTAATGAGTATAGAATAACTAATAAAAATAAAAATATGAGATAGTCGCTGTAACCAAGGAAATGGTTAAAGAAGAATGGCTAACAAAAATGATCGAAAAACTAGCAATTCATATATACTAGCAATTCATATATCCCCTTGCATCTGGAAAGATGCCCAACACCTTAAAAATAGCAGTAAAACTTGGTAGAGTAAAATACATTAAAACTTTTGATAAACTTATGATCAACATAGTTTAAAACAACTCAAACTTTTCGAAAGCAAACAAAAATAAATGCACATATTGAAACAATAATGACAAAATAGCTCACTTTTGGTTCATTGCACAGAATTTCAAAGGATCAGGGTTAAAACAAAACAAACCTAAATCATCCGAAACATCATATATCATTAATCCATACACAGGCAGACTAACCTAAGACAACGACAAGGAAATAATAAACACAGGATCGAAAACGCTGGCCAGTGCTACAGCAGCCATGGTCGATTAGTCAATTAAAAAAAAAAAACACTTTAAAAATTATAAACAACTACGAAATTCACTATTGTGAAAAATTATTGATAATAAACAATGATACAATTATACTTTATTTTATTATATTCATAAGTATTACGTTGATGTCATCAATACCGCTGCACAAATGCTCCAAGCACTGCCCACTAAAAAATGCTGTCTGACGAATTTAAATTTTAAATTAAAAAAAATTGCTGTAAACGAATGAAACACTAATTATCGCCGCTGTCAAAATACCTTTTTAGCGCATATCAAACATTAAGTCACAGCGAGTTGTACATTATGTTATAAGCCTTGAGCATAGCTTCGATGAACAAATATTAAGGCTGCTGAATTCCATAACATCACCATACAGTCGGTAATTTAGAGTAAACCATTAGGGGTTCAAACAGGTTATAACGATAAAAGGCTACATTAAAATGACTACATTGTCATTATAAAATAAGAGGATCAGGCAACAAATTAAAATTGGGAAGAAAATGCAATAACATATGTATAATAATAATAAGAACGAACGACATAAAGCACAATCAAAATATCTTACAGAAATTACAAAAAGTTACAACGTAATAGTTAGTTGTTGCGAAAAGGCATTGCGATGACACGATGCAATGCGACACAATAACGATAACATATACATGAATCATTCTTGAAGGGGAAAAAGCATTGCGATACGGAGTGCGACAATGCAGATGCGAATGATTTAACGTATGAACTCGAGAATGATCTACTTAGGAGATATGAGAAGATTCCCGATTGGATGGATCAAGTATATAAGCGATTACAGCAGGCGGTGACGAGGAGTATTATTGTTGAAAAAGTGAAAAGCGATAGTGCATGTCGACAGTAGTGCGGTAGTCAATTAGTGTCGAAGTGAAGTGAAATTTTAGCCGAATCAAAGACGTTCACAGTGATTTTTGCAATGAAATTTATTGAAGTAATTCAATAAAATTAAGCGAAAATTTTAAATTAAGTTGTGTGTTTCAATTGCGAAAAATTCAAAGTTTACGAAGCAAAAAGCCCGCGCACCTGGATAAGCCCAATGGTAACAATACTTAAAAGACCTATTCCGCTAGAATTGAAAGAATAAAAAATTGAACTTTTATGTATATTCAATCAACTAAATCACATTCCTCGCTAAGTTACAAATAGAAAATTTTCATTGAACAACAATTCAATCAGAATATCGCAAACGAAACTCTACCATCTAAGCTTCTATGGGCTAGAACACATCCACAGTAACCCCAGAAATCGCTGAAAAGCGGAGAGAATGTCACAGACTTCGCCGCGAAGCCCAACGTTTAAGAAATCGAGACGAGTCACATTCCCGAACGCTGGCATACAGGTCGGCCAGAAAACTCCTCCGTAGGTTAATTAACGAAAGTAAGGCTCGCTGCTGGCACAATCTCGTTGAGGACTTCGATAGAGACCCGTGGGGGCTGGGTTACAAGCTTGCCATGAGCAAGTTAGGAGCTGCAAGGAGGCCGTGTGTCCTTGAAACGGAAAAAAGGGACGAGATTGTTCGAACGCTTTTCCCTATGCATCCTGTTCGTCCCGATGATACAGATGTTGAATTCCCGGAGAATGCCGACTTTTTATCGCCATCGAGCTGGATGATGCGGTGAAAGCCTTAAAATCGAAAAAGGCCCCAGGGCCAGACGGTATACCAGAAGAAGTGATACAGCTTGCACATCAACTTTGTCCTGACAAGCTGCTCACCATTTTCAATGCCTGTTTGCAGCAGGGCGATTTTCCAAATTGCTGGAAAGAGGCGAGGCTCGTGCTCATCCACAAGGGGAAGGGGAACGCGGAGCAACCATCTTCATATCGGCCCCTATGTATGTTGAACGCCGCTGGAAAGGTGCTCGAGAGGCTCATTAGAGAAAGACTTGGAGAAGCCATCCGAACTGTCGGGGATCTGTCTCCTCGGCAGTACGGCTACAGGGCTGGTCGATCCACGATCTGTGCAATATCAGAGGTAGTGAGTGCGGCCCAGCAGGCAGAAGCCCTCAATCACTACTCGAGGCGAATAGTACTGCTCATAACACTAGATGTGAGAAATGCCTTCAATTCTGCTAGATGGACAGATATTCTTGGTGCTCTGGAATATTTCAGGGTGCCGAGGTATCTGACGCGGATATTGAAAGACTATCACAAAAACCGGAAGCTCATCTATGACACATGTGGAGGCCGGCGAAGAATTGATTTGAAGAATTGATTTGACATCAGGGATGGCGCATGGTTCCGTTCTGGGCCCGGACCTCTGGAATGTCTCGTACGATGAGCTTTTGAGGTTGCAGTTATCGGGGGAGTCGCGCCTAGTTGGCTACGCAGATGACGTAGCAGTACTAGTCGCCGGACGTACTGTCGGACAGATGCAGCTCAAACTAGGTGCGGTAATACGCCGAGTGAGCGAGTGGATGACAGACCGTGGGCTTAGCCTAGCGCTGGAAAAGACCGAGGTTGTCGTCCTCACCAAGAAGCGGATCCCTCGTGTTACCCCCTTTCGGGTGGGGGAAATGATCATCGAGTCAAAAGAATCAATCAGATACCTTGGCTTGATGATTCGCTCGAAGATGAGTTTTTTCGAGCAGGTTCGAGCGTCAGCGGATAAGGCTTCCGTGCGAGTATCGGCTCTCAGTCACCTTATGGCCAACACGCAGGGGCCAACCTCGAGCAAAAGACGTCTACTGATGAGTGCAATGGAGCCAGTGCTCTTGTATGGCTCCGAGGTTTGGGCTGACGCTCTTGGTAAAGAGACGCACCGAAGGCGTCTGGCACAGGTGCAGAGGCAAGGAGCTTTGCGGATAGCGGCTGCATATCACACTGTCTCTGAACATGCAGTGCTGGTAATCTCGAGGATGGTTCCTATTCAGTAACTTGCAGACGAACGAAATCGTGTATACTTACGTAGGGGGAGTCGGCGAGAGAAACCGTCAGCCGAGAGGAACGGAGAATTACCCTAACTTTGTGGCAGCAAATATGGGAAAACGAAACGCGAGGCAGGTGGACCGCACGGCTGATAAGTGACTTGGGACCGTGGTTCTACAGAATGCATGGTGAGACTGATTATTATCTGACGCAACTACTCAGGGGTCACGGGTATTTTCAGTCTTACCTGTATAAGATGGGAAAGACACCATCCCCAACTTGCGTGTTCTGCCCGGGGATGACGGATGGCGCCTGCCACACGTTTTTTACGTGTGCCAGATGGACAAGACTCCATTCGCATCTCGCGGAGAAAATAGGCGACAATTAGAACTGTGTGTCGCATTACGTACGGACGGTACTTATTATAAAGAAGGGCATGATGAATCGCTTGGTGAGGGAGGGGGGATCTCTGTAACAGCAATCCATCCGTGCAGAAAGAGGGATTTCCCTTAACCTAAGGCACCACTATGCGATGATTATTGAGGCCTAGTCCGAAGTAATGTGACAAACAGTTCCAGGATTGGTTCTCGGCGTGACAGGGGAGGTGTTTAGTCGGTAGACTCAGGACGTAAACAGCCTTCACCTCCCAAACAAAAAAATAAAAAAAGGGCTTCATTGGAAGTAAGGGACCTGGACTGTATCGCTGACCCGGCTGAGGTTGAAGAAGCCATTCAAAAGAAGTTCCCTGGAATACCTCTAGTAAAAGTAAAGCTTTCTCCAGAGAATCGCCAAGGGCAAAGGCTGGTCATAATTGACGTAACGGAGAAAGATACTGCACAACTCCTAGAGTTGGGTGGTGCGCAGAGTTCGCCGTCGAGCCATCCCAGTTCGATGCTACAGGTGCCTTGGATACGGGCACACCACATCGAATTGCAAGGGCCCTGACCGTAGTATGCTTTGCTTTAAGCGTGGAACGTCTGGGCATAAGATAAAAGAGTGCACTGAGACCCCGCGCTGTTTTTTATGTAATTATCTTAACTCTCAACCGACAGAGCTCCCTCACGTTGCAGGTACAGGCGCGTGCCCAATCTTTAGAGGGGCACTAGCAAAAGCAAAAGCAGCTCTGAGGTGATGATCAGGGCCATACAAAGTAACTTGGACCGTAGCATCAATGCACAAGATTTGTTAGAGCAGTTCGCCAGAGAAAAGAGGGCTGATCTGCTGCTGCTGAGCAAACAACATCGAAACAAGACTTCACCAGCCTGGTTCTCCGATGACTCCCGCACCACTGCCGTTTGGGTTCGTGGCAGCATGCGACACCAGATCCAGGGTCTTGGCCGAGGAGATGGTTTTGTCTGGATTCGGTGCCCGGGTATAACGTTTTTCAGCGTATACCAGACGCCGAATAAGTCAATTCCATCTTTTCAAACAAGACTGGACGCGCTGGAGGATGTTGTTCTGAATACAGATGGCAAAGTACTCGTAGCAGGAGACTTCAACGCCAGAGCCGTTGAGTGGGGCATGCCTCAAACGTATTCCAGAGGGCAACGCATTCTGGACATGTCGGCGAGGATCGGGTTGGTGGTATTGAATACCGGTAATGTACCTACCTTCCGGCGCTGGAGCTGCGAAGGAACAATCCCAGATGTGACATTCGCCTCGAGAATAATCGAAGATTATTCAGCGAGTGACCACCAATACATCGCATTCGAGATCGACGATACCACTCCTCGCTCGTCTCAACGATCTGTAACTCCCGGGTGGAACATCAGAAAGTGGACATGGAAACTGTCGCCGATGTGATTCTGAAAGGCGGAACGACATCGGGGAGCCCTTCAGGGAGGGGAAGGGCTCCAGTTGAGGGAATGGTGGAGTCAACGATGAGCCTCATCACTTCTGCCTTCTTCCACTTCTATGCCTCGACACGACAGGCCTGCCGTACATTGGTGGTCAAAAGATATCGCAGACAAACGAGGCGAGTGCCATAGACTTCGACGTGCAGCTCAGCGCTCGAAAAACGTAGATGAAGCATCCTATAGGACAGCAGCATACAGGTCAGCGAGGAAAGAACTCCGAAGACTCATCAACGAGAGTAAGGCACGCTCTTGGCGAGAACTTTTGGACGACCTGAACAGGGATCCATGGGGGCTCGGCTACAAGGTAGTGTGGCGCAAGCTCGGTACCTTACTGAAGCCATGTTCACTTTAAGCAGATAAGATGGACGGCATCGTGCAGGCGCTGTTCCCAACTCATCCTGTCCGTGTTGATGCTGCCCACGAGGTCGATTCAGTGGAATGTCCATTGTTCACAAAATATGAACTGGAGCATGCGGTGCTTTCTATGAAAGCTCGAAAGGCACCAGGACCAGACGGCATTCCACACGAGGTGCTACAAATGGTCTTTCACGTTTGTCTTGACTTCAATGTGTTTAACGCTTGCCTGAGAGAAGGTGTATTTCTATCTCGCTGGAAGGTGGTGAGGCAAGGTTCAGGTTCAAGGTTCATTGTTCAGCAAGAGGAAAGGGGACCCTGGGCTGCCTTCTACATACCGTCCGCTTTGTATGCTGGACACAGCCGGGAAAGTGTTCGAAAAGCTCATCAAGGGAAGACTCACTGACGCAATTCGTGCTGCAGTGGATGACCACCCGCGGGTTCAGTTTGGCACTAGAGAAAACTGAGGTGGTCATCCTCACGAAGCAAATAATTCCCACGGTAATTCCTTTGCAGACCGGAGATGCGATGGTTGAGTCTAAACTTACAATAAAATATTTGGTACTATTGATCGATTCGAAAATGAGCTTTTCGGAACAGATCAGGGCAACGGCGAAAAAGGCCGCGATAGGCGTTTAATGTGCAACATTAGTCGATAGTCGCGATAGTCGCGATAGTCGACTAATGTGCAACATCGGTGGGCCCACACCGAGCAAACGCCGAATCCTCTTGAGTGCTGTACAGTCAGTGCTACTGTGCGGCTCTGAGGTTTGGGCCGGAGCTCTCAGTAAGGAGCTATACCGAAAGCACTTGGCGCAGGTACAGAGAAGAGGAGCTTTGCGGGTTGCGTCTGCATTCCGCATTGTCTCTGAGTCGGCTGTGTTGGTAATCGCAGGAGTGATACCCATCGCCCTCTTTGCTAGGGAGCGACGGAGAATTTATGACCGAAAAGTGGAGGGTTCAAGATATGCTGTCAACCTAGAGGAGAGGCAGCGCACAATACTCGAATGGCAACAGTCCTGGGAAGGCAACTATGGCCGCTGGACTGCCCGCCTTATAGGGGACGTGGGATCGTGGCTCAATCGAAGGCACGGTGTGACTGATATTACCTTACCGAGCTTCTTAGCGGGCATGGGTATTTTTAGTCTTATCTGCACAATATTGGTAAATCACGGTCCCCAGACTGGAAAAGGGAAAGGGACGACGCATGCCACACCTTCTTCAACTGTAGAAGGTGGAACAGGATGCGGCAGGACTTGTTGGAGGTAATGAAAGAGCTTTCTCCAGACAATCTGGTCGGAGAAATACTGAAAAGTTTCGACAAATGGACCTGTGTGGCACATTACTCTCGGGCAATACTTAGAGCAAAAAAGGTACCATAGATAACCTTTGCCACGGGATCTAGGGGGGTCTCCTTTCCAGCAGTCCTTTTCCATCGTGCCGGCTTCCGCTGGAGGAAATTTCTCTACACTGACGGCGCCCTAGGGTGAAGTAGAAAGAGGCCTAGCCCGAAGTAATGTGTCAAATAGTTCGAGACTAGGGTCTCTTGACAAGGGGGGGGGGGGTGTTTTTAGTGGACAGTCTGATAGCATGCGCTCCTAGGTATCCCACACTCCGGGCATCAAAAGCATTTTCTCAGATTTAGTTTTCTGAAAGTTTGCAATGCATTGCAAACAATTACTTGAAAATGGTTTATCCGATTCGCATATTTTTTATGCTCACCTTTTTCATAAATTACCAGGTAACATCGTCAAGATACTTGTTGTTTTACTAAATTATTTTCATAAATTATTTAATTTAATTCTGAAAATTGAAATTTCGACAAAATTTAAAAGTACCCTTAATACCTTCATTATCATTGAAAATAATTCAAAAAACTTTTTGACAACGTTTTTGATTTCTAAAGTCGCATTTAATATATAAAAGGGCATAATAAAACATTGCAGATATACCAATCATCATCTAGATAATAATAATAATAAAAATAATACCGATCAGAACTCTCTTGCAACATGCCGATGACTTTCTAATTTTGGCCAATGGGACAAACCAAACTGAGGAAAGAGCGGAACTGCTGACAGCCAAAGAAGCGGGAAAACATATACTCAGTCAAAGTCTGAAACCTTTATGTTCAGACTACGAAATAGACTGAATAGGCAGCTATAACTATAAACCAAACAACAATAGACACTAGTTGAGCAAACTTTACCCGATGCATCCAACTAGAAAACTAACTTAGAAATTTTAAAACTTTTAACAAAATTGAGCTCAAGGACATTTTAAGGAAACAAACTGAAAATCTAATGCAGCATAAAACCTTGATCCTTGCCACATGTGCGACAAAAAATATCTTGGACAACTCCAATTTAACAAAAAGCGTAAGCATCAGCAAAAAACTTATATATACAAAACTTATTAAAAGCAAAATTGAAGATAACAAAACTAGTAATTTTTACAAACGCACCAATGCACAGAAAACAAACCTAGAAAAAAGAAAGGTAACGAATTAATATACGATACCATAAGTAAATACCCAGAAATAACCTTCAGAGTCATCAAAACATTTAGTATAGCTGGTCTGCAAGCCAAAATAGGCTTAATGAGTATAGAATAACTAATAAAAATAAAAATATGAGATAGTCGCTGTAACCAAGGAAATGGTTAAAGAAGAATGGCTAACAAAAATGATCGAAAAACTAGCAATTCATACATACTAGCAATTCATATATCCCCTTGCATCTGGAAAGATGCCCAACACCTTACAAATAACAGTAAAACTTGGTAGAGTAAAATACATTAAAACTTTTGATAAACTTATGATCAACATAGTTTAAAACAACTCAAACTTTTCGAAAGCAAACAAAAATAAATGCACATATTGAAACAATAATGACAAAATAGCTCACTTTTGGTTCATTGCACAGAATTTCAAAGGATCAGGGTTAAAACAAAACAAACCTAAGTCATCCGAAACATCATATATCATTAATCCATACACAGGCAGACTAACCTAAGACAACGACAAGGAAATAATAAACACAGGATCGAAAACGCTGGCCAGTGCTACAGCAGCCATGGTCGATTAGTCAATTAAAAAAAAAACACTTTAAAAATTATAAACAACTACGAAATTCACTATTGTGAAAAATTATTGATAATAAACAATGATACAATTATACTTTATTTTATTATATTCATAAGCATTACGTTGATGTCATCAATACCGCTGCACAAATGCTCCAAGCACTGCCCACTAAAAAATGCTGTCTGACGAATTTAAATTTTAAATTAAAAAAAATTGCTGTAAACGAATGAAACACTAATTATCGCCGCTGTCAAAATACCTTTTTAGCGCATATCAAACATTAAGTCACAGCGAGTTGTACATTATGTTATAAGCCTTGAGCATAGCTTCGATGAACAAATATTAAGGCTGCTGAATTCCATAACATCACCATACAGTCGGTAATTTAGAGTAAACCATTAGGGGTTCAAACAGGTTATAACGATAAAAGGCTACATTAAAATGACTACATTGTCATTATAAAATAAGAGGATCAGGCAACAAATTAAAATTGGGAAGAAAATGCAATAACATATGTATAATAATAATAAGAACGAACGACATAAAGCACAATCAAAATATCTTACAGAAATTACAAAAAGTTACAACGTAATAGTTAGTTGTTGCGAAAAGGCATTGCGATGACACGATGCAATGCGACACAATAACGATAACATATACATGAATCATTCTTGAAGGGGAAAAAGCATTGCGATACGGAGTGCGACAATGCAGATGCGAATGATTTAACGTATGAACTCGAGAATGATCTACTTAGGAGATATGAGAAGATTCCCGATTGGATGGATCAAGTATATAAGCGATTACAGCAGGCGGTGACGAGGAGTATTATTGTTGAAAAAGTGAAAAGCGATAGTGCATGTCGACAGTAGTGCGGTAGTCAATTAGTGTCGAAGTGAAGTGAAATTGTAGCCGAATCAAATACGTTCACAGTGATTTTTGCAATGAAATTTATTGAAGTAATTCAATAAAATTAAGCGAAAATTTTAAATTAAGTTGTGTGTTTCAATTGCAAAAAATTCAAAGTTTACGAAGCAAAAAGCCCGCGTACATGGATAAGCCCAATGGTAACAATACTTAAAAGACCTATTCCGCTAGAATTGAAAGAATAAAAAATTGAACTTTTATGTATATTCAATCAACTAAATCACATTCCTCGCTAAGTTACAAATAGAAAATTTTCATTGAACAACAATTCAATCAGAATATCGCAAACGAAACTCTACCATCTAAGCTTCTATGGGCTAGAACACATCCACAGTAACCCCAGAAATCGCTGAAAAGCGGAGAGAATGTCACAGACTTCGCCGCGAAGCCCAACGTTTAAGAAATCGAGACGAGTCACATTCCCGAACGCTGGCATACAGGTCGGCCAGAAAACTCCTCCGTAGGTTAATTAACGAAAGTAAGGCTCGCTGCTGGCACAATCTCGTTGAGGACTTCGATAGAGACCCGTGGGGGCTGGGTTACAAGCTTGCCATGAGCAAGTTAGGAGCTGCAAGGAGGCCGTGTGTCCTTGAAACGGAAAAAAGGGACGAGATTGTTCGAACGCTTTTCCCTATGCATCCTGTTCGTCCCGATGATACAGATGTTGAATTCCCGGAGAATGCCGACTTTTTATCGCCATCGAGCTGGATGATGCGGTGAAAGCCTTAAAATCGAAAAAGGCCCCAGGGCCAGACGGTATACCAGAAGAAGTGATACAGCTTGCACATCAACTTTGTCCTGACAAGCTGCTCACCATTTTCAATGCCTGTTTGCAGCAGGGCGATTTTCCAAATTGCTGGAAAGAGGCGAGGCTCGTGCTCATCCACAAGGGGAAGGGGAACGCAGGAGCAACCATCTTCATATCGGCCCCTATGTATGTTGAACGCCGCTGGAAAGGTGCTCGAGAGGCTCATTAGAGAAAGACTTGGAGAAGCCATCCGAACTGTCGGGGATCTGTCTCCTCGGCAGTACGGCTACAGGGCTGGTCGATCCACGATCTGTGCAATAGCAGAGGTAGTGAGTGCGGCCCAGCAGGCAGAAGCCCTCAATCACCACTCGAGGCGAATAGTACTGCTCATAACACTAGATGTGAGAAATGCCTTCAATTCTGCTAGATGGACAGATATTCTTGGTGCTCTGGAATATTTCAGGGTGCCGAGGTATCTGACGCGGATATTGAAAGACTATCACAAAAACCGGAAGCTCATCTATGACACATGTGGAGGCCGGCGAAGAATTGATTTGAAGAATTGATTTGACATCAGGGATGGCGCATGGTTCCGTTCTGGGCCCGGACCTCTGGAATGTCTCGTACGATGAGCTTTTGAGGTTGCAGTTATCGGGGGAGTCGCGCCTAGTTGGCTACGCAGAGGACGTAGCAGTACTAGTCGCCGGACGTACTGTCGGACAGATGCAGCTCAAACTGGGTGCGGTAATACGCCGAGTGAGCGAGTGGATGACAGACCGTGGGCTTAGCCTAGCGCTGGAAAAGACCGAGGTTGTCGTCCTCACCAAGAAGCGGATCCCTCGTGTTACCCCCTTTCGGGTGGGGGAAATGATCATCGAGTCAAAAGAATCAATCAGATACCTTGGCTTGATGATTCGCTCGAAGATGAGTTTTTTCGAGCAGGTTCGAGCGTCAGCGGATAAGGCTTCTGTGCGAGTATTGGCGCTCAATCGCATTATGGCCAACACGCAGGGGCCAACCTCGAGCAAAAGACGTCTACTGATGAGTGCAATGGAGCCAGTGCTCTTGTATGGCTCCGAGGTTTGGGCTGACGCTCTTGGTAAAGAGACGCACCGAAGGCGTCTGGCACAGGTGCAGAGGCAAGGAGCTTTGCGGATAGCGGCTGCATATCACACTGTCTCTGAACATGCAGTGCTGGTAATCTCGAGGATGGTTCCTATTCAGTAACTTGCGGACGAACGAAAACGTGTATACTTACGTAGGGGGAGTCGGCGAGAGAAACCGTCAGCCGAGAGGAACGGAGAATTACCCTAACCTTGTGGCAGCAAATATGGGAAAACGAAACGCGAGGCAGGTGGACCGCACGGCTGATAAGTGACTTGGGACCGTGGTTCTACAGAATGCATGGTGAGATTGATTATTACCTGACGCAACTACTCAGGGGTCACGGGTATTTTCAGTCTTACCTGTATAAGATGGGAAAGACACCATCCCCAACTTGCGTGTTCTGCCCGGGGATGACGGATGGCGCCTGCCACACGTTTTTTACGTGTGCCAGATGGACAAGACTCCATTCGCATCTCGCGGAGAAAATAGGCGACAATTAGAACTGTGTGTCGCATTACGTACGGACGGTACTTATTATAAAGAAGGGCATGATGAATCGCTTGGTGAGGGAGGGGGGATCTCTGTAACAGCAATCCATCCGTGCAGAAAGAGGGATTTCCCTTAATCTAAGGCACCACTATGCGATGATTATTGAGGCCTAGTCCGAAGTAATGTGACAAACAGTTCCAGGATTGGTTCTCGGCGTGACAGGGGAGGTGTTTAGTCGGTAGACTCAGGACGTAAACAGCCTTCACCTCCCAAACAAAAAAATAAAAAAAGGGCTTCATTGGAAGTAAGGGACCTGGACTGTATCGCTGACCCGGCTGAGGTTGAAGAAGCCATTCAAAAGAAGTTCCCTGGAATACCTCTAGTAAAAGTAAAGCTTTCTCCAGAGAATCGCCGAGGGCAAAGGCTGGTCATAATTGACGTAACGGAGAAAGATGCTGCACAACTCCTAGAGTTGGGTGGTGCGCAGAGTTCGCCGTCGAGCCATCCCAGTTCGATGCTACAGGTGCCTTGGATACGGGCACACCACATCGAATTGCAAGGGCCCTGACCGTAGTATGCTTTGCTTTAAGCGTGGAACGTCTGGGCATAAGATAAAAGAGTGCACTGAGACCCCGCGCTGTTTTTTATGTAATTATCTTAACTCTCAACCGACAGAGCTCCCTCACGTTGCAGGTACAGGCGCGTGCCCAATCTTTAGAGGGGCACTAGCAAAAGCAAAAGCAGCTCTGAGGTGATGATCAGGGCCATACAAAGTAACTTGGACCGTAGCATCAATGCACAAGATTTGTTAGAGCAGTTCGCCAGAGAAAAGAGGGCTGATCTGCTGCTGCTGAGCAAACAACATCGAAACAAGACTTCACCAGCCTGGTTCTCCGATGACTCCCGCACCACTGCCGTTTGGGTTCGTGGCAGCATGCGACACCAGATCCAGGGTCTTGGCCGAGGAGATGGTTTTGTCTGGATTCGGTGCCCGGGTATAACGTTTTTCAGCGTATACCAGACGCCGAATAAGTCAATTCCATCTTTTCAAACAAGACTGGACGCGCTGGAGGATGTCGTTCTGAATACAGATGGCAAAGTACTCGTAGCAGGAGACTTCAACGCCAGAGCCGTTGAGTGGGGCATGCCTCAAACGTATTCCAGAGGGCAACGCATTCTGGACATGTCGGCGAGGATCGGGTTGGTGGTATTGAATACCGGTAATGTACCTACCTTCCGGCGCTGGAGCTGCGAAGGAACAATCCCAGATGTGACATTCGCCTCGAGAATAATCGAAGATTATTCAGCGAGTGACCACCAATACATCGCATTCGAGATCAACGATACCACTCCTCGCTCGTCTCAACGATCTGTAACTCCCGGGTGGAACATCAGAAAGTGGACATGGAAACTGTCGCCGATGTGATTCTGAAAGGCGGAACGACATCGGGGAGCCCTTCAGGGAGGGGAAGGGCTCCAGTTGAGGGAATGGTGGAGTCAACGATGAGCCTCATCACTTCTGCCTTCTTCCACTTCTATGCCTCGACACGACAGGCCTGCCGTACATTGGTGGTCAAAAGATATCGCAGACAAACGAGGCGAGTGCCACAGACTTCGACGTGCAGCTCAGCGCTCGAAAAACGTAGATGAAGCATCCTATAGGACAGCAGCATACAGGTCAGCGAGGAAAGAACTCCGAAGACTCATCAACGAGAGTAAGGCACGCTCTTGGCGAGAACTTTTGGACGACCTGAACAGGGATCTATGGGGGCTCGGCTACAAGGTAGTGTGGCGCAAGCTCGGTACCTTACTGAAGCCATGTTCACTTTAAGCAGACAAGATGGACGGCATCGTGCAGGCGCTGTTCCCAACTCATCCTGTCCGTGTTGATGCTGCCCACGAGGTCGATTCAGTGGAATGTCCATTGTTCACAAAAGATGAACTGGAGAATGCGGTGCTTTCTATGAAAGCTCGAAAGGCACCAGGACCAGACGGCATTCCACACGAGGTGCTACAAATGGTCTTTCACGTTTGTCTTGACTTCAATGTGTTTAACGCTTGCCTGAGAGAAGGTGTATTTCTATCTCGCTGGAAGGTGGTGAGGCAAGGTTCAGGTTCAAGGTTCATTGTTCAGCAAGAGGAAAGGGGACCCTGGGCTGCCTTCTACATACCGTCCGCTTTGTATGCTGGACACAGCCGGGAAAGTGTTCGAAAAGCTCATCAAGGGAAGACTCACTGACGCAATTCGTGCTGCAGTGGATGACCACCCGCGGGTTCAGTTTGGCACTAGAGAAAACCGAGGTGGTCATCCTCACGAAGCAAATAATTCCCACGGTAATTCCTTTGCAGACCGGAGATGCGACGGTTGAGTCTAAACTTACAATAAAATATTTGGTACTATTGATCGATTCGAAAATGAGCTTTTCGGAACAGATCAGGGCAACGGCGAAAAAGGCCGCGATAGGCGTTTAATGTGCAACATTAGTCGATAGTCGCGATAGTCGCGATAGTCGACTAATGTGCAACATCGGTGGGCCCACACCGAGCAAACGCCGAATCCTCTTGAGTGCTGTACAGTCAGTGCTACTGTACGGCTCTGAGGTTTGGGCCGGAGCTCTCAGTAAGGAGCTATACCGAAAGCACTTGGCGCAGGTACAGAGAAGAGGAGCTTTGCGGGTTGCGTCTGCATTCCGCATTGTCTCTGAGTCAGCTGTGTTGGTAATCGCAGGAGTGATACCCATCGCCCTCTTTGCTAGGGAGCGACGGAGAATTTATGACCGAAAAGTGGAGGGTTCAAGATATGCTGTCAACCTAGAGGAGAGGCAGCGCACAATACTCGAATGGCAACAGTCCTGGGAAGGCAACTATGGCCGCTGGACTGCCCGCCTTATAGGGGACGTGGGATCGTGGCTCAATCGAAGGCCCGGTGAGACTGACATTACCTTACCGAGCTTCTTAGCGGGCATGGGTATTTTTAGTCTTATCTGCACAATATTGGTAAATCACGGTCCCCAGACTGGAAAAGGGAAAGGGACGACGCATGCCACACCTTCTTCAACTGTAGAAGGTGGAACAGGATGCGGCAGGACTTGTGGGAGGTAATGAAAGAGCTTTCTCCAGACAATCTGGTCGGAGAAATACTGAAAAGTTTCGACAAATGGACCTGTGTGGCACATTACTCTCGGGCAATACTTAGAGCAAAAAAGGTACCATAGATAACCTTTGCCACGGGGTCTAGGGGGGTCTCCTTTCCAGCAGTCCTTTTCCATCGTGCCGGCTTCCGCTGGAGGAGATTTCTCTACACTGACGGCGCCCTAGGGTGAAGTAGAAAGAGGCCTAGCCCGAAGTAATGTGTCAAATAGTTCGAGGCTAGGGTCTCTTGACAAGGGGGGGGGGTGTTTTTAGTGGACAGTCTGATAGCATGCGCTCCTAGGTATCCCACACTCCGGGCATCAAAAGCATTTTCTCAGATTTAGTTTTCTGAAAGTTTGCAATGCATTGCAAACAATTACTTGAAAATGATTTATCCGATTCGCATATTTTTTATGCTCACCTTTTTCATAAATTACCAGGTAACATCGTCAAGATACTTGTTGTTTTACTAAATTATTTTCATAAATTATTTAATTTAATTCTGAAAATTGAAATTTCGATAAAATTTAAAAGTACCCTTAATACCTTCATTATCATTGAAAATAATTCAAAAAACTTTTTGACAACGTTTTTGATTTCTAAAGTCGCATTTAATATATAAAAGGGCATAATAAAACATTGCAGATATACCAATCATCATCTAGATAATAATAATAATAAAAATAATACCGATCAGAACTCTCTTGCAACATGCCGATGACTTTCTAATTTTGGCCAATGGGACAAACCAAACTGAGGAAAGAGCGGAACTGCTGACAGCCAAAGAAGCGGGAAAACATATACTCAGTCACAATCTGAAACCTTTATGTTCAGACTACGAAATAGACTGAATAGGCAGCTATAACTATAAACCAAACAACAATAGACACTAGTTGAGCAAACTTTACCCGATGCATCCAACTAGAAAACTAACTTAGAAATTTTAAAACTTTTAACAAAATTGAGCTCAAGGACATTTTAAGGAAACAAACTGAAAATCTAATGCAGCATAAAACCTTGATCCTTGCCACATGTGCGACAAAAAATATCTTGGACAACTCCAATTTAACAAAAAGCGTAAGCATCAGCAAAAAACTTATATATACAAAACTTATTAAAAGCAAAATTGAAGATAACAAAACTAGTAATTTTTACAAACGCACCAATGCACAGAAAACAAACCTAGAAAAAAGAAAGGTAACGAATTAATATACGATACCATAAGTAAATACCCAGAAATAACCTTCAGAGTCATCAAAACATTTAGTATAGCTGGTCTGCAAGCCAAAATAGGCTTAATGAGTATAGAATAACTAATAAAAATAAAAATATGAGATAGTCGCTGTAACCAAGGAAATGGTTAAAGAAGAATGGCTAACAAAAATGATCGAAAAACTAGCAATTCATACATACTAGCAATTCATATATCCCCTTGCATCTGGAAAGATGCCCAACACCTTAAAAATAGCAGTAAAACTTGGTAGAGTAAAATACATTAAAACTTTTGATAAACTTATGATCAACATAGTTTAAAACAACTCAAACTTTTCGAAAGCAAACAAAAATAAATGCACATATTGAAACAATAATGACAAAATAGCTCACTTTTGGTTCATTGCACAGAATTTCAAAGGATCAGGGTTAAAACAAAACAAACCTAAATCATCCGAAACATCATATATCATTAATCCATACACAGGCAGACTAACCTAAGACAACGACAAGGAAATAATAAACACAGGATCGAAAACGCTGGCCAGTGCTACAGCAGCCATGGTCGATTAGTCAATTAAAAAAAAAACACTTTAAAAATTATAAACAACTACGAAATTCACTATTGTGAAAAATTATTGATAATAAACAATGATACAATTATACTTTATTTTATTATATTCATAAGCATTACGTTGATGTCATCAATACCGCTGCACAAATGCTCCAAGCACTGCCCACTAAAAAATGCTGTCTGACGAATTTAAATTTTAAATTAAAAAAAATTGCTGTAAACGAATGAAACACTAATTATCGCCGCTGTCAAAATACCTTTTTAGCGCATATCAAACATTAAGTCACAGCGAGTTGTACATTATGTTATAAGCCTTGAGCATAGCTTCGATGAACAAATATTAAGGCTGCTGAATTCCATAACATCACCATACAGTCGGTAATTTAAAGTAAACCATTAGGGGTTCAAACAGGTTATAACGATAAAAGGCTACATTAAAATGACTACATTGTCATTATAAAATAAGAGGATCAGGCAACAAATTAAAATTGGGAAGAAAATGCAATAACATATGTATAATAATAATAAGAACGAACGACATAAAGCACAATCAAAATATCTTACAGAAATTACAAAAAGTTACAACGTAATAGTTAGTTGTTGCGAAAAGGCATTGCGATGACACGATGCAGTGCGACACAATAACGATAACATATACATGAATTATTCTTGAAGGGGAAAAAGCATTGCGATACGGAGTGCGACAATGCAGATGCGAATGATTTAACGTATGAACTCGAGAATGATCTACTTAGGAGATATGAGAAGATTCCCGACTGGATGGATCATGTATATAAGCGATTACAGCAGGCGGTGACGAGGAGTATTATTGTTGAAAAAGTGAAAAGCGATAGTGCATGTCGACAGTAGTGCGGTAGTCAATTAGTGTCGAAGTGAAGTGAAATTGTAGCCGAATCAAATACGTTCACAGTGATTTTTGCAATGAAATTTATTGAAGTAATTCAATAAAATTAAGCGAAAATTTTAAATTAAGTTGTGTGTTTCAATTGCAAAAAATTCAAAGTTTACGAAGCAAAAAGCCCGCGTACATGGATAAGCCCAATGGTAACAATACTTAAAAGACCTATTCCGCTAGAATTGAAAGAATAAAAAATTGAACTTTTATGTATATTCAATCAACTAAATCACATTCCTCGCTAAGTTACAAATAGAAAATTTTCATTGAACAACAATTCAATCAGAATATCGCAAACGAAACTCTACCATCTAAGCTTCTATGGGCTAGAACACATCTACAGTAACCCCAGAAATCGCTGAAAAGCGGAGAGAATGTCACAGACTCCGCCACGAAGCCCAACGTTCAAGAAATCGAGACGAGTCACATTCCCAAACGCTGGCATACAGGTCGGCCAGAAAACTCCTCCGTAGGTTAATTAACGAAAGTAAGGCTCGCTGCTGGCACAATCTCGTTGAGGACTTCGATAGAGACCCGTGGGGGCTGGGTTACAAGCTTGCCATGAGCAAGTTAGGAGCTGCAAGGAGGCCGTGTGTCCTTGAAACGGAAAAAAGGGACGAGATTGTTCGAACGCTTTTCCCTATGCATCCTGTTCGTCCCGATGATACAGATGTTGAATTCCCGGAGAATGCCGACTTTTTATCGCCATCGAGCTGGATGATGCGGTGAAAGCCTTAAAATCGAAAAAGGCCCCAGGGCCAGACGGTATACCAGAAGAAGTGATACAGCTTGCACATCAACTTTGTCCTGACAAGCTGCTCACCATTTTCAATGCCTGTTTGCAGCAGGGCGATTTTCCAAATTGCTGGAAAGAGGCGAGGCTCGTGCTCATCCACAAGGGGAAGGGGAACGCGGAGCAACCATCTTCATATCGGCCCCTATGTATGCTGAACGCCGCTGGAAAGGTGCTCGAGAGGCTCATTAGAGAAAGACTTGGAGAAGCCATCCGAACTGTCGGGGATCTGTCTCCTCGGCAGTACGGCTACAGGGCTGGTCGATCCACGATCTGTGCAATATCAGAGGTAGTGAGTGCGGCCCAGCAGGCAGAAGCCCTCAATCACCACTCGAGGCGAATAGTACTGCTCATAACACTAGATGTGAGAAATGCCTTCAATTCTGCTAGATGGACAGATATTCTTGGTGCTCTGGAATATTTCAGGGTGCCGAGGTATCTGACGCGGATATTGAAAGACTATCACAAAAACCGGAAGCTCATCTATGACACATATGGAGGCCGGCGAAGAATTGATTTGATATCAGGGGTGGCGCAAGGTTCCGTTCTGGGCCCGGACCTCTGGAATGTCTCGTACGATGTGCTTTTGAGGTTGCAGTTATCGGGGGAGTCACGCCTATTTGGTTACGCAGATGACGTAGCAGTACTAGTCGCCGGACATACTGTCGGACAGACGCAACTCAAACTGGGTGCGGTAATACGCCGAATGATCGAGTGGATGACAGACCGTGGACTTAGCCTAGCGCTGGAAAAGACCGAGGCTGTCGTCCTCACCAAGAAGCGGATCCCTCGTGTTATCCCCGTTCGGGTGCGGGAAATGATTATCGAGTCAAAAGAATCAATCAAATACCTTGGCTTGATCATTGAATCGAAGATGAGTTTTTTCGAGCAGGTTCGAGCGTCAGCGGATAAGGCTTCCGTGCGAGTATCGGCTCTCAGTCACCTTATGGCCAACACGCAGGGGCCAACCTCGAGCAAAAGACGTCTACTGATGAGTGCAATGGAGCCAGTGCTCTTGTATGGCTCCGAGGTTTGGGCTGACGCTCTTGGTAAAGAGACGCACCGAAGGTGTCTGGCGCAGAATGCATGGTGAGATTGATTATTACCTGACGCAACTACCCAGGGGTCACGAGTATTTTCAGTCTTACCTGTATAAGATGGGAAAGACACCATCCCCAACTTGCGTGTTCTGCCCGGGGATGACGGATGACGCCTGCCACACGTTCTTTACGTGTGCCAGATGGACAAGACTCCATTCCCATCTCGCGGAGAAAATAGGCGAGCTCTCCCCAGAAAATGTAACGGGAAAAATTATGCAATCAAAAGACAATTAGAACTGTGTGTCGCATTACGTACGGATGGTACTTATTATAAAGAAGGGCATGATGAATCGCTTGGTGAGGGAGGGGGGATCTCTGTAACAGCAATCCATCCGTGCAGAAAGAGGGATTTCCCTTAACCTAAGGCACCACTATGCGATGATTATTGAGGCCTAGTCCGAAGTAATGTGACAAACAGTTCCAGGATTGGTTCTCGGCGTGACAGCGGAGGTGTTTAGTCGGTAGACTCAGGACGTAAACAGCCTTCACCTCCCAAACAAAAAAATAAAAAAAGGGCTTCATTGGAAGTAAGGGACCTGGACTGTATCGCTGACCCGGCTGAGGTTGAAGAAGCCATTCAAAAGAAGTTCCCTGGAATACCTCTAGTAAAAGTAAAGCTTTCTCCAGAGAATCGCCGAGGGCAAAGGCTGGCCATACTCGAAGCAACGGAGAAAGATGCTAGACAACTCCTGGCCAAAGGAAAAATAAAAATCGGCTGGGTGGTGTGCAGAATTCGCCGCCGCGCCATCCCAGTTCGATGCTACAGGTGCCTTGGATACGGGCACACCACATCGAATTGCAAGGGCCCTGACCGTAGTATGTTTTGCTTTAAGCGTGGAACGTCTGGGCATAAGATAAAAGAGTGCACTGAGACCCCGCGCTGTTTTTTATGTAATTATCTTAACTCTCAACCGACAGAGCTCCCTCACGTTGCAGGTACAGGCGCGTGCCCAATCTTTAGAGGGGCACTAGCAAAAGCAAAAGCAGCTCTGAGGTGATGATCAGGGCCATACAAAGTAAATGGGACCGTAGCATCAATGCACAAGATTTGTTAGAGCAGTTCGCCAGAGAAAAGAGGGCTGATCTGCTGCTGCTGAGCAAACAACATCGAAACAAGACTTCACCAGCCTGGTTCTCCGATGACTCCCGCACCACTGCCGTTTGGGTTCGTGGCAGCATGCGACACCAGATCCAGGGTCTTGGCCGAGGAGATGGTTTTGTCTGGATTCGGTGCCCGGGTATAACGTTTTTCAGCGTATACCAGACGCCGAATAAGTCAATTCCATCTTTTCAAACAAGACTGGACGCGCTGGAGGATGTTGTTCTGAATACAGATGGCAAAGTACTCGTAGCAGGAGACTTCAACGCCAGGGCCGTTGAGTGGGGCATGCCTCAAACGTATTCCAGAGGGCAACGCATTCTGGACATGTCGGCGAGGATCGGGTTGGTGGTATTGAATACCGGTAATGTACCTACCTTCCGGCGCTGGAGCTGCGAAGGAACAATCCCAGATGTGACATTCGCCTCGAGAATAATCGAGGATTATTCAGCGAGTGACCACCAATACATCGCATTCGAGATCGACGATACCACTCCTCGCTCGTCTCAACGATCTGTAACTCCCGGGTGGAACATCAGAAAGTGGACATGGAAACTGTCGCCGATGTGATTCTGAAAGGCGGAACGACATCGGGGAGCCCTTCAGGGAGGGGAAGGGCTCCAGTTGAGGGAATGGTGGAGTCAACGATGAGCCTCATCACTTCTGCCTTCTTCCACTTCTATGCCTCGACACGACAGGCCTGCCGTACATTGGTGGTCAAAAGATATCGCAGACAAACGAGGCGAGTGCCACAGACTTCGACGTGCAGCTCAGCGCTCGAAAAACGTAGATGAAGCATCCTATAGGACAGCAGCATACAGGTCAGCGAGGAAAGAACTCCGAAGACTCATCAACGAGAGTAAGGCACGCTCTTGGCGAGAACTTTTGGACGACCTGAACAGGGATCCATGGGGGCTCGGCTACAAGGTAGTGTGGCGCAAGCTCGGTACCTTACTGAAGCCATGTTTACTTCAAGCAGACAAGATGGACGGCATCGTGCAGGCGCTGTTCCCAACTCATCCTGTCCGTGTTGATGCTGCCCACGAGGTCGATTCAGTGGAATGTCCATTGTTCACAAAAGATGAACTGGAGAATGCGGTGCTTTCTATGAAAGCTCGAAAGGCACCAGGACCAGACGGCATTCCACACGAGGTGCTACAAATGGTCTTTCACGTTTGTCTTGACTTCAATGTGTTTAACGCTTGCCTGAGAGAAGGTGTATTTCTATCTCGCTGGAAGGGGGCGAGGCAAGGTTCAGGTTCAAGGTTCATTGTTCAGCAAGGGGAAAGGGGACCCTGGGCTGCCTTCTACATACCGTCCGCTTTGTATGCTGGACACAGCCGGGAAAGTGTTCGAAAAGCTCATCAAGGGAAGACTCACTGACGCAATTCGTGCTGCAGTGGATGACCACCCGCGGGTTCAGTTTGGCACTAGAGAAAACCGAGGTGGTCATCCTCACGAAGCAAATAATTCCCACGGTAATTCCTTTGCAGACCGGAGATGCGACGGTTGAGTCTAAACTTACAATAAAATATTTGGTACTATTGATCGATTCGAAAATGAGCTTTTCGGAACAGATCAGGGCAACGGCGAAAAAGGTCACGATAGGCGTTTAATGTGCAACATTAGTCGATAGTCGCGATAGTCGACTAATTTGCAACATCGGTGGGCCCACACCGAGCAAACGCCGAATCCTCTTGAGTGCTGTACAGTCAGTGCTACTGTACGGCTCTGAGGTTTGGGCCGGAGCTCTCAGTAAGGAGCTATACCGAAAGCACTTGGCGCAGGTACAGAGAAGAGGAGCTTTGCGGGTTGCGTCTGCATTCCGCATTGTCTCTGAGTCAGCTGTGTTGGTAATCGCAGGAGTGATACCCATCGCCCTCTTTGCTAGGGAGCGACGGAGAATTTATGACCGAAAAGTGGAGGGCTCAAGATATGCTGTCAACCTAGAGGAGAGGCAGCGCACAATACTCGAATGGCAACAGTCCTGGGAAGGCAACTATGACCGCTGGACTGCCCGCCTTATAGGGGACGTGGGATCGTGGCTCAATCGAAGGCCCGGTGAGACTGACATTACCTTACCGAGCTTCTTAGCGGGCATGGGTATTTTTAGTCTTATCTGCACAATATTGGTAAATCACGGTCCCCAGACTGGAAAAGGGAAAGGGACGACGCATGTCACACCTTCTTCAACTGTAGAAGGTGGAACAGGATGCGGCA
This sequence comes from Stratiomys singularior, assembly GCA_954870665.1. Lineage (NCBI taxonomy): Eukaryota > Metazoa > Arthropoda > Insecta > Diptera > Stratiomyidae > Stratiomys > Stratiomys singularior. The sequence continues at coordinate 77,505,470 of OX940880.1, read as the reverse complement.
GGACTTGTGGGAGGTAATGAAAGAGCTTTCTCCAGACAATCTGGTCGGAGAAATACTAAAAAGTTTCGACAAATGGACCTGTGTGGCACATTACTCTCGGGCAATACTTAGAGCAAAAAAGGTACCATAGATAACCTTTGCTACGGGGTCTAGGGGGGTCTCCTTTCCAGCAGTCCTTTTCCATCGTGCCGGCTTCCGCTGGAGGAGATTTCTCTACACTGACGGCGCCCTAGGGCGAAGTAGAAAGAGGCCTAGCCCGAAGTAATGTGTCAAATAGTTCGAGGCTAGGGTCTCTTGACAAGGGGGGGGGGTGTTTTTAGTGGACAGTCTGATAGCATGCGCTCCTAGGTATCCCACACTCCGGGCATCAAAAGCATTTTCTCAGATTTAGTTTTCTGAAAGTTTGCAATGCATTGCAAACAATTACTTGAAAATGATTTATCCGATTCGCATATTTTTTATGCTCACCTTTTTCATAAATTACCAGGTAACATCGTCAAGATACTTGTTGTTTTACTAAATTATTTTCATAAATTATTTAATTTAATTCTGAAAATTGAAATTTCGATAAAATTTAAAAGTACTCTTAATACCTTCATTATCATTGAAAATAATTCAAAAAACTTTTTGACAACGTTTTTGATTTCTAAAGTCACATTTAATATATAAAAGGGCATAGTAAAACATTGCAGATATACCAATCATCATCTAGAATAGTTTTTGAAGGGGATTGAACAAATTATGAACAAGAACAAGAATTGAACAAGAACGATTTTTATAATTTTTCCCTGAAAATAATGTTGTAATAGTCCATGAACTCCCAAATGGTGAAAAAAACCGTTCGTTTCTAACATATAACATCGAATCCAACACGCCAACTATTGAAGTCTGATTGGCTCAGGCGAAAAGTGGTTTTGCATGATAGTTGGTTTACAGTCCTGTTTAATGACGATTTGTGTGACACAATTGCATCCATAGAGGTATAAGTTGTATGGAGGCACTATCCGTTTACATGAGCGTACGTGATCGTCCGAAGTTTTAAATTTATCTTACTTATCCCGCGATTAGAAGCACATATAATTAATCTTCACATTGTACAATGCAATCATAGGCAAAAATACGATAACTACATTCATAAATCACTAAAAATAACAGCCATCAATATCATTTACTAACTAATTAGAGCATAAAATGAATACATAGAAACTATTTAAAAGTGAGCTATTATAAAAACTTGTCGGTAAGCCCCTTGTATTCTTTAGGTCACCTAAAATTTCCGAAAAACGAATGGAGTGTCACAAAAGTCGAAGAAATCCCCAGGGAGCACGAACCTGGGAAGAGGCATATATCCGATCAGCAACTTATAATTCAGCTAGAAAATGCTCCGCAGACTCATCAACAGCAGCAAGGCCAACCGTTTGCAAAACATGGTAGACGACGTGAACAGGGATCCATGGGGCCTGAGTTGCAAAAAAGTGGTGTGGAAGCTCGGTGCCCAATGGTTACCTTACTCATATGAGCCAGAAAAGATAGATGAAATTACGCAGGCTCTTTTCCCTACTCACCCTGGCATTGTTGAGGCTGTTCACGATGAAATCCCACTTAAAATTCCACTTTTCACGAAGATGAAATTGGAGAAAGAAATCTTGTCTATAAGGACCTGAAGACCGTCCTTCTACTCTACTTCTCCTACTCTAATCTGCTCCTCAGTTCGTTCAAAGTATGCCTGCGCGAAGGGGTGTTCTTTGGAAGCTAGCGAAACTTGTGCTGATTACTAAAGGGAAAGGAAATCCCGAGTCGCCAGCTGCATACGGCTTATTGTGTATGCTAGACAAGGCCGAAAAAGTTTTCTAAGAACTTATCAGGGAAAGACTCGCTAACGTGATTTATGCTGCCGGGGACCTATGGCGACGGCAGAATGGCCACCATCGATGCAATCGGAGAAGTTGTGAGCACGATCCGTCGCGCGGAATGCCACACAGCATTTCCACACGACGGTGTGTCCGAAATGCATTTAACTGCGCTATATGGGTGGATATTCTAGCACTTGAAACTTGAAAAGCATTTTCAAGTACCAATATATCCAACGTAGATTCTGAGGGACTATCTGAAGGACTTACAGCTAACAATTACTTGAGGTGTTGCTCTAGGCTTCATCCTCGGACCGGACCAGTGGAATATCTCTAATGATGGAATGCTGTGGCTTGAACTGCCAAATGGGTCACGCTTGATTGACTGTGCGGAAGATGTCGCGGCGCTAGTCGATGGACGCACATCAATTTATAGGTTTTGATTCCCCAGTGTCCAAGCTAAAGTTTTCTAATTACAGACTTGTTCATTTATTTATTTCTTAGCTGTCAAGAGTTCTTTTATGGAGAGGTTTTCGTTTTTATTCGTATCCTCTAGGATTATAAGATTATTAGTTGTAATATTGAATCCTAAGAGTCGTTTTAATCTAATTATTTAATTTAAATCGTTTTATCGTTTTGAATAATTTAAGGCCCGTTATCTATTTTCGCCTCGAGGTTACAAAGAATGTCTAATCCTCAGAATTTGAATGTTAGAAAACTGCTAATTGAATTGTAGTAAGTTGGGAGGTGCTATTTTTTCGCTTAGCGTACATTATTTGAGTCTGGATGGCACTGTAACCGGTTTAACGCCTATAAGGCATCTTTTTGATTGATCTCAGGATGTAAAAATTTATCAAATGTCCTCTCAATTAAAAATTCTCAGGGTGTTCACACGGAAAATAAATATTAAATAAACACAACAAATATATGTACACAATTCTTTGCTGGCGCAGAAACGTTAAGATTAAGTTAACGTTAAGTTAAACGTTTGCGCATTACAGTTTCAACCATTTTGATTCGTAAAAAGGTTATTCATACCGTATTTCGTGAAAAGTCTCGAGTGAATGCGTCGAATCTTAATTCATCTTCCCGAAAGAGCTGGTATCGGAAGATTCCGGATGCAAATGAAAATGGGATTATGTGGTTATGTGTTTTGAAGAGCTTGATCTGATTGGAACCAATTTTGAATTAGTTTACCTACCAAGCCCTGAAGGAGGGGCAGAGATACATGCAGAAGTCAGTGAAACAAAAGTTTCCGATATCAAATCATGCCTAAACGGCGAATCAACTTTTCAGTTCAATGAAACACTGGCCTAATATCGAGTGGAAATCTTCTTGATTATTTTTGCGACCCCGAAGAATTGTGTTTCATATTAGGCAGGATAAACAACGAGTGATCGTGTCGTCTTATGAAATTCGCTGAATTTCGATAATATTTTAAACAAATCATATTTATTGAATGAATGCGAAAAGACTATAGTATTAGCGATCTTGAAGGAATGAAAAGAATCTTGGTTCACTAAAAGCTATAGTTGCGTGTCTAAAGAAAGACACCTTGTCGCCATGGTGTGAACTTGTTTTTGTTAGATCAGTTGTGAAGAATGGGTGTCAGATCTGGCACAACCAGAGCGCTAGTACAATGGAGATTAAGAGTTTTTGAAAAGAAACGTCTTCATACGTGTACTGGTGTGTGCAAGCATTATATAATGAATAAAAGAACTTTTCAGCCTGCAAAAGTGATGAGATTCAAGTTCTTCATATTGAAACTTTTTCCAAATCAAATCCCAGTCTATAAAGATTTTTCATCCGTTTCACCATACAGACGGGTACATTAATTTGTCTCACTTGTAACACTAGTGACTCACCAAAGATACTCAGTTGCTAGGTTCGTAGAAGCTAATCGGGATGGGCTGGGTTAATCTCAGTATTGATGGCTGAACGTAGTTATTTGTGACTTGTATTTTTGTTTCTTTGATTTTCAGCTCATTATTGTTACGTGCTGTGCTACGTGTCACTGATAACTCTTTTTGATTGAGTTTTGCTATTTGATTGAGTCTTAATAGAATGATGTTAAAACATATTAGAATTAAATTAAAACTTCACTCTGGTGTTGTTTTTTTACATTATATTAAATTTTTTGAATAGAATGGTCGGGTTTTTCACGTTTTTCCTAATCAACGGTAAATATATATATTAATATTAATTTCGATACCAAGATACTCTTTTACTATTTTTTTTGTCCATATCGTATAAATCTAGAGAGTCCTGTGAGCCATTAAATTTTGGGGTTAACTTATTGTTTATAGAATTGTCTTATGTTAACTTGACAGACCGATATAATTAATAAAGAGCATCTGCTTTTGAACCAGAGATCTTCAACATTCAAACAAATGATGGAAGTAGCATAATTATTACAGCAATAATAAAACCTTTAAATGTAAAGACAACACCTACTTACTAAAAATAATTTTTTTTTGGGTTGGGGGTGAAGGCAATTTACGTCCGGAGTGTGGGACTCCTAGCAGCGCATGCTACCAGACTACCCACTAAACACCCCCCCTGTCAAGAGATCCTAGCCTGGAACCGTTTGACACATTAGTTCGGGCTAGGCCTCTTTTTACTTCACCCTAGGGCGCCGTCAGTCTAGAGAAATCTCCCTCCAGCGGGAGGGGGCACGATGGAAAAGGACTGCTGGAAAGGAGACCTCCCTAGACCCCGCACCCAAGGTTATCTATCGTATATTTTTTGGCAATAAGTATTGCCCGAGAGTAATGTGCCACGCAGGTCCATTTGTCGAAACTTTTCAGCATTTCTCCGACCAGATTGTCTGGAGTAAGCTCTCCCATCACCTCCCACAAGTCCTGCCGCATCCTGGTCCACCTTCTACACTTGAAGAAGGTGTGACATGCGTCATCCCTTTCCCCTGGGCAGAAAATGCAGTCTGGGGACCGTGATTTACCAATCTTGTGCAAGTAAGACTGAAGATACCCATGCCCGCTAAGAAGCTGGGTAAGGTAATAATCAGTCTCACCGTGCCTTCGATTTAGCCACGATCCCACGTCCCCTATAAGGCGGGCAATCCAGCGGCCATTGGAGTCGCCTTCCCATGACTGTTGCCACTCGAGTATTGTGCGCTGCCTCTCTTCTCGGTTGACAGCATATCTTGAGCCCTCCACTTTACGGTCATAAATTCTCCGTCGTTCTCTAGCAAGGAGGGCGATGGGTATCACTCCTGCGATCACCAACACCGCCGACTCAGAGACAGTGCGGTATGCAGACGCAACCCGCAAAGCTCCTCGTCTCTGTACCTGGGCAAAGCGCTTTCGGTACAGCTCTTTAATGAGAGCTCCGGCCCAAACCTCAGAGCCGTACAGTAGCACTGACTGTACAGCACTCATGAGGATTCGGCGTTTGCTCGGTGTGGGCCCACCGATGTTGCAAATTAGTCGACTATCGCGACTATCGACTAATGTTGCACATTAAACGCCTATCGTGACCTTTTTCGCCGTTGCCCTGATCTGTTCCGAAAAGCTCATTTTCGAATCGATCAATAGTACCAAATATTTTATTGTAAGTTTAGACTCAACCGTCGCATCTCCGGTCTGCAAAGGAATTACCGTGGGAATTCTTTTCTTCGTGAGAATGACCACCTCGGTTTTCTCTAGTGGCAAACTGAACCCGCGGGTGGTCATCCATTCCCTCACTTGACGCATTAGCACTCCCAGTCTGCGCTGCACATGTTCGACTGTACGTCCGGCGACCAGTGCTGCTATATCATCTGCATAGCCGACTAAGCGCGACTCATCTGGCAGCTCAAGCCTCAATAGTCCGTCATATGTGGCGTTCCACAAGTCTGGTCCCAGTATGGAGCCTTGCGCTACACCGGACGTTATCTCCATACTGCGTCGCCCATCTTGTGTGTCATAGAGCAGTCTGCGGTCCTTTAAATAATCCCTCAAAATCCGCATCAGATACCCTGGCAATCGGAAATTATTTTCCAATGTGCCAAGAATATCTGACCATCTGGCAGAGTTGAAGGCATTTCTGACGTCAAGCGTCACTAGCAAGACAACTCGTTTTTCAGTTTTATGCGCTTCGGCTCGACGGACTGCATTCACCACTTCCATGATGGCATCGGAAGTAGATCGCCCTGCTCTAAAGCCATACTGCCGAGGAGATAGGTCCCCTGCAGCACGAATTGCGTCTGTGAGTCTTCTTTTGATGAGCTTTTCGAACACTTTCCCGGCTGTGTCCAGCATACAAAGCGGCCGGTATGTAGATGGCAGTCCGGGGTCCCCTTTTCCCTTGCTGATCAATGTGAGCCTCACCACCTTCCAGCGAGATGGGAACACACCTTCTCTCACGCAAACGTTAAACACATTGAGCAGGAAGTCAGGACAAACGTGGAAGACCATTTGTAGCACCTCGGTTGGAATGCCCTCTGGTCCTGGTGCCTTTCGAGCTTTCATAGAAAGCACCGCATCCTCCAGTTCATATTTTGTGAACAATGGACATTCCACTGAATCGACCTCGTGGGTAGCATCAACACGGACAGGGTGAGTTGGAAAAAGCACCTGCACTATGCCGTCCATCTTATCTGCTTGAAGTAAATACGGCTTCCGTGAGGTACCGAGCTTGCGCCACACTACCTTGTAGCCGAGCCCCCATGGATCCCTGTTCACATCGTCCACAAGTTCTCGCCAGCAACATGCCTTACTCTCGTTGATGAGTCTTCGGAGTTCTTTCCTCGCTGACCTGTATGCTGCTGTCCTATAGGATGCTTCATCTACGTTTCTCGAGCGCTGAGCTGCACGTCGAAGTCTGTGACACTCGCCTCGTTTGTCTGCGATATCTTTTGACCACCAATGTACAGCAGGCCTGTCGTGTCGAGGCCTCCGTCGAGGCATAGATGAGCTACAGGTAGAAGTGATACGGTTCATCGTTGACTCCGCCATTCCCTCGACTCCAGCCCTTCCGTTCCCCGAAGGGCATGCCGATGTCGTTCCGCCTTTCAGAATCACATTGGCGAAAGTCTCCACGTCCATTTTTCCGATATTTTACCCGGGAGTGAAAGATCGTTGAGACGAGCGAGGAGTGGTATCGTTGATCTCAAATGCGATGTATTGGTGGTCACTTGCTGAGTAATCCTCGAGTACTCTCCAGTTCAACGTCGTCGAAGCGAGGGACTCTGAGGCGAATATCACATCTGGGATTGTTCCTTCGCAGCCCCAGCGCCGGAAGGTCGGTACATTACTAGTATTTAAAACCACCAACCCAGTCCTCGACGACATGTCCAGAATGCGTTGCCCTCTGGAATACGTTTGAGGCATGCCCCGCTCAACGGCTCTGGCGTTGAAGTCTCTTGCTACGAGTACTTTGCCATCTGTGTTCAGAACAGCATCCTCTAGCGCGTCCAGTCTATTTTGAAAATATGGCATTAACTCATTCGGCGTCAGGTATACGCTGAAAATCGTTATACCCGAGCACCGAATCCACACGAAACCGTCTCCTCGGCCGTGACCTTGGATCTGGAGTCGCATGCTGCCACGAACCCAAACGGCAGCAGTATGGGAGTCATCGGAGAACCAGGCTGGTGAGGCCTTATTTCGATGTTGTTCGCTCAGCAGCAGCAGATCAGCTCCCTTTTCTCCGGCGAACTGCTCTAACAAATCTTGTGCATTGATGCTACGGTACAAGTTAATTTGAAGGGCCCTGATCATCACCTTAGAGCTGCTTTTGCTTTTGCTAGTGCCTCTCTAAAGATTGGGCACGCGCCTGTTCCTGCAACGTGAAGGTGCTCTGTCGGTTGAGAGTTAAGATGATTACATAGCAAACAGCGCGGAGTCTCAACGCACTCTTTTTTCTTATGCCCAGGCGCTCCACACTTAAAGCAAAACATACTACGGTCAGGGCCCTTGCAGTTCGAAGTGTTGTGCCCGTATCCAAGGCACCTGTAGCATCGTACTGGGATGGCGCGGCGGCGAATTCTGCACACCACCCAGCCGATTTTTAATTTTCCTTTGGCCAGGAGTTGTGTAGCATCTTTCTCCGTTACTTCGAGTATGGCCAGCCTTTGCCCTCGGCGATTCTCTGGAGAAAGCTTTACTTTTACTAGAGGTATTCCAGGGAACTTCTTTTGAATGGCTTCTTCGACCTCAGCCGGATCGGCGATGCAGTCCAGGTCCCTTACTTCCAATGAAGCTCTTGGCTCCAAGGTAGAGACGGTGGCTTTTGTCCCAAGGACGTCCTTTATTTTGTCGCGGAATATCAATTTATCGGAGGAGTCCACTCCAAGCTCGACGAGTAGCCCTCCGGACCTCGTTGATCGTAGAGTTTTAATAATCGTCCCTGTTTCCTCCGGCTTGACGTTCTTGCGGATATCACGTAGAACGTCAGAATAGCTCCTTCCGTCGGTGGGCTTCACAAGAATGGCGTCCCCGAGGACTCTTCGCTTTTTCTTGCTGGTTTGTCCACGGTCTTTGTCGTTCTTTGAACAGGCACTGTTTTTTGGCTAAGCCTATGTTCGCGTTTTGCAGATTTTTTTGCCGCCTTAGGTAACACGATTTGGAAGGCGTCTCTTCTTTGTGGCGTTTCTTTTTCTGGCTCAACGTTCTCTTTACGCCTTTTCTCCTGTTCGCTCTCGAGAGGGCCAGCAGCAGTCCTCTTGATACTGGGAAGGAAAGGTTGGGTGACTTTAACCTACACCGTTTGATCTGGATGTTCTTCTTCCAACTTTTTCCAGAGTCTCCTGGAGTGGCAAACCCGATCCAAGAGGTCTTCGAGCTCAAACACTCCATTTTTTACATCTTTACTGATTGTTTTTTGGTTTATACACGCTCCTTGCATACGTTTGAGGATCGCATAACATTTTTTAGTCAACCGTTCTTCCTCGGAACGGTTCTCCGCGATAACCTCCTTAACAATCAGGTCTTTTTCGCCGACTTTCTCCTCCGAGGGCTTACGTTCTATGGTCTGCGTTCCTCCTACTGAGGTCGATTCAGCAGTAGCAACCTTAAGAATGAGGTGGTCGTAAACCTCCGGAGCCGCATTTACTACCGGCCCATCACTGCTCCTTCCGCTTGGGGCTGAATGAGACCGTGATGGTGAACGCAAGGTTTTTCCACTACGGGAAAACACGCCAAGATAATCGTTATGGTTGTCAGAATTATGTTCATCGGCTCGTTTGTTCATCTCCTCTGCGTTATTCTGTTTATTGTTGTTGTTGTTGTTGTTTTTCTTCATTTTGTTCTTAAGGGTCCCCCTCAGAGCCGCTTTCTCCGCTCGGATGTGTAGTCGCCTTAATGATCCCATGTTTATCTATGCAAGCAGGGAGGCCATGCGAGGGTTGGCACCAGCCCTTATGGAGTCAGGTGCTCAGAGCCAGATCAGCGTTAATCGGGAGTACGACTCAACCGAACCTACACCACCAACTCAATGGTGCGAGCTTTGAACGTACTCTGAGGCCTGCCAAGGTTTTATCGGGACGGAGACGGCGTGATATTAGCCTGGAGCCGTTCGCGCACGGGTTTCACCCCGGCGGTACCGCGCAGAAAGCGACTAGGTCCAGAATATCATGGCCGCCAGCCCACATGCGTCAAATAACGTCGAGAGTCAAATCATAGTCCGGGTTCGGTGCTGTGTTCCCATTAGTCGCCTCTTACGACAAGTTGGGTTACTGTGGATGTATTCTAGGCTCCCCCACCCACAGGGGCTAGAATACTTACTAAAAATAATGAAAGAAAATAATTTAATTTAATTATCACAAATTCAAGTAAACCCCTATATTTAACCTCATAGAGGTCACTATGACTTCTAATGAGAAGCGCATCCACAAAGATCTACGGCAGGTTAGGTACGATGTAAGGTTAGGTACGAGAGGCTGATGCAAGAGGAGGTCGAACACCTGACTCTTGAAGAGTTCAGCGGTCTCAACATCGACGGGATGATGACCTACCTTCATGAGTTTTTTACCCGGGTAAGTGATTCTGTATTTTGGAGGGGCCGTAACACTACTCCTGGATACGTTGCTTGGTGGACGGATGAGTTAGCTGCCAAACGGAAGGATGGCCGGAATACAAGAAGGAAGCTCGGAAGTCCGGTTTCCAGACGCTAGAGACTTGCGCAGCTCAAGCAGGAGTACCAAAAGCTTGCGAAGGATTGCTCATGCAATGGATTGCTCATGAAATTCAAGGAGAAGTATTCGCGACGCTTTATTGGTGATAGCGCTGATGACCCGTGGGGGCAGGCTTATGTAGTTTGCCGGCGAAGAAGTAACAGATATGGAGCGTCTGAGCTTCGTATTCGTGAGAATGTGACCGAAAAAATTCACTACAATGCCATCAATATCTGATGGGAGAGTTATTCTCCAGAGCAGAATGAGACACCGCATCTTGACCGTACGACGAAGCAGGAGCATGCTCCATCTCTGCAGCGCTGGTAGACAGACGCGAGCCTTAAAAGATTGCGCTGTAGGAAGTCAAGGGTGGGATGGCATGACTGCCAAGATGTGTACAAGCATCTGGCTGGCTGTTCCAGACTATATCCAGTGTTTTGAACAGGGCTGCTTTCCCGTGGACTTCAAACTTGCCAAGGTGATTGTGTTGCCCGAATCGATAGACAAGGATCCTGGCTTCCCAAGTTCATAGTCATAGTTCATATCAGAGGTATTTCCCTCCTTCCATCACTTGCGAAATAGATGGAGAGGGTCATAGTCCAGAGGTTGGAGGAATTGCTATCTGACAGTCTTTCGTATAGGCAGTACGGTTTTCGTTCAGGGTGTTGTACCACTGATGCGTAGCTATGTGCCATATCTGCGGTACGTAAAAGTGAACAAATGTATGCTCTTAGAATGTTTATCAATTTCAGAGGCGTTTTTGACCAATTGAGTTGGCCGGTGGTCCTAGCTGAACAAACTTCGGTTTTTTGCAAGGAATTAGGGCTTTGGAGGATCAACTTCTCTGCTAGAATGGCACACTTCCACGGAATGTGGAATAAGGTGGAGGTGTCAGTGCAGAGAGGATGGCCGCAGGGATCTACTGCAGGCCCATTTACATGAAATCTTGTAATGGATGACTTGCTGGCTGAGATTTCTGCTGTCTACTATGTATGTGCATATGCTGATGACTTGCTGGTTATAGTTGAATGTCGAAGCCGACTGGAACTAGAAGCTAAGATACACGGTATATGTCCATAGTGCAGCGATGGTGTAACCATCGGTCTTACGGTCTCTGTGCAGAAGACGATGATGCTTCTGAAAGGTGCACTCAATTTCAGTCGTCCACCATGGGTGCGGTATTAGGGCCGAGCTCTCAACATACTTCGGAATTTGTGTTGGGGTGAGGCTGTCCATCAGGCTCCATTTTAAAGGTTTGAAGGATAATTTCACCAACCTAGCCTCAATGTTGTGCCAGATGTGTAGAAAGGATTGACGACTTCGAAGAGGAGCTCTCAAAGGGATATACGGTGGCTTGTTGATGGCATGATCTCTACTTGGGAAGCCAGGTGGAGTGAAAGCCCCCGGGGACGTGCGACTTATATGTAGATGCCTGATGTCCTCTCTGCAATGTGGGGTCCCATACCTGGACTTCTGTCTGGGTTTGGGATTCCTGCTGACTGAACAAGGGAGCATGAATGAATATTTGTGTAACCGTGGGTTAGCAAATGTTGCATTTTGTCAAATCTGTTGCGCTGAGAGTGAGACTTGGCCGACCACCGTAATGTATGTGGCAAGGACTCACTTAGATGCATTACAGACGTCCAGGATGCTATAATGGATGGCACGCGCTTCACGTGTTGAAACGCTTATGCTCGACGAGCCTTTTCAAAGCGGCTGCAGCTCTGTTCACAGGGAGAGACTGTAAATTCTGTTGGGTCATATTTGCAATAATATTGCTATGATCGTCTTATTGTGTACTTCGTGTTGTTGTATGTCCTTGGTGCTGTAAACCGCAGAGGGATACGTGGGTCTGAGAAACCAGCTGTACCAGTTTCCCTCTTGCCGTTCCCTCGGACTCGAAGCTGGGTCACCAACCCATTGAAGTTGGGAATGAAAATCGTTGCAGGCATTCTAGACGAAAGTCTCGAAGACCTGAGCCGAGGTACCACGGGCTAGCGGGAGCAATTGGCTCCACGGTATGTGCGTACATCAAGTATACTCGAGGCCCAATCTTCTTGGATCATAACATGGTAAATCTGACTTTGTGTGTTGCCATCCGGTAATACCCAGGTCATTATATATGCGTGTATGAGGTAAATGCAAGCGAAGTCAATCAGGCGTTGACCATTGTTATTTGTTTCACCCTGGACGATCCTCCGATCCCCGATGAGAAAGCTCTTTCCCAACTTTAGCGTTGAAACTACACGGAATTATTTTTGTGTCATTTGTGAGCAAGGAGTCAACTAGTCTTTCTAGGTAGAAAGTTACAAGCCTTTTAGAAAGTCTCCTATGTTTCTTCGTCCTTTTATTCTGCGTACGTTTATTAGCCAAATTTTCAAGAACTTTAATGTTATACGCATCGCACACATTCATTCATTTACTGCCTTTAAGTCAATAACATGTGATTTGAAATCTCTATCTACACGCCGAATTCTCGCGCAGACTTGCCACTTTCGAATAATATGTGCGGTCTCATATCTTGAATTTCACTTCCAGTCCAGTTCATTTCCTAGATTGCCAATATGTTCAAATTAAATTGGCTGGCCTGTTGTAAAACGTCTTTAACAGTGCTAGGGTCATTCAGTGATCGGACAGCGCAGGATACTAGAACAATTTACAAGGATAAAAATTAAAATACCATATGGTGTCACGGAATATGGTAGAAGGCAAACAAGAAATAGTTAACGCTAATTTGGAAACATAGATTTGTATGAAAGTCACAATGCGGCATATTTCTGTGTCCCCCACATCGGCACATATTCTTGGAAGTTCTAATGCAGACATTGTAAATAATTACAGCCCTACATGAAAATAAGTTGAAAGAGTCGCGGTGAAAATTTGAGAGGTAGATTCGGACTTTAAATGCCCATTTGCGGCAACTCTTTAATTATTTATATTTAACCTTAAAAAAAGTGTTAGAAACTGATACTACGCTTTGATACTATCAAGATCTCGCCTAGCTTCCCCAACAAGAGTGCCTCTCCGTGGCATGATCGGCTCCACTTGTCTCATCAAAAAGATGATTATTAGGTTTAAAATGCGTGGCAAGTGTTGAAAGTGTCCCCCCCCCCAATGGGTGCTACCTTGTCGTGGTGGGGGGGCTTGACGAGGTTGCCCGTCATCCAGACGCGTGATCAAGTCACTAAAAGTACCCACCAAAAAATATATGATGAGTGACAACAAATATAATAAATTAGGAGCGGGGATATACACCCCGACGTGTAAGGGAGCCTCGACCTCATGCGGGCTTCTCTCCAGCATTCATGCTGGGGATAAGTCACCAGGGCATTTTTCAGTGGTGGAACACTTGGCCACTGAAGAATCAAAAATTACAAGTGAAATAATCAACGACGCAAGCATGTTCCCCCGAAGGCCAAAACTACTGCGGACTCCGCCTCAAAGAGTAGCCAAGCCTAATCAAGGCAGCGAGAAAACGTCGTGCAAGCAAACCTCCATCAAACGCTTTGCAACAGCGAAAAAGGTGCTTGTCCACAACATTCCTCCTACACAAGGCGATGGAGCGAACGATACCAGAAGCGTAGTGGAAGCTTCGGACAGTGGAGTCATCGATCCGAAGTGCCATTCTCCAGGGGCCATCAAAAGTCATATACTGAACAACGTGGAAGGCGAAAACAATGATGCTCAACAACAACAATACCCTCCTGCTGACAGTATATCGAGAACTTCACCTGAGGACGACCTGATAACGAAAATAGCCGCTGACAGAAGTGAGGAAGAGCGTCTAACAAGGAACATAAGCGCTATAATAAAAGTGATGAGAAATTTCACGAATGTCCAAAAAAATGTCAACAAGGACATCAAAAATGGGATTGATCAATTGAAGGACCTCGTTGATAGGATCCAGCACTATCGCCGCAGGTGGCTACGGGCGGCGAGTGAATTAAAAGAGCTTAAGAAAGTTCCAGAAAATAAAACTCCCTTCACCAAAAATGCTACTCCTCTCGTAAAAGGCAAAAGGGCGGCACTTCAACCTGACCGTAGGAAAAGGGCGAAGGGGCCGATAACAGTCGAGACTGGAGACATCAGTCAAGGGGAGGAGAAAAATGATGGCTTTCAATTGGTGCGCTCTAAATCCCAACAGAAGGCTGCGAAGAAGATACACCGCACGACAACAAAACATTCCAAACAGGCGTCCGAAAAGCAAGAAGGCACGAAACACAGCGCAATGCCAAAAAAGACCAGGACCAAGCAGCGCAGGGATGCTCTACTGATCAAGCCTGCAGACGGGAAAACTTACGCCAAGGTCCTCAAGGAAATCAGGCAAAATGTGGAACCCGAAAAAAACGGTGTCTGTATACGAACAGTAAGAGCGACCAGAACAGGCGGCCTCCTCGTAGAACTCGGAGCGGAATCCACCGACAAGGGACGGTTCACTGTCAAGGACCTCCTGGGCTCTAAAGCTATTATCTCGACATTACAGCCAATGGCCTCTTTGGAAATAAGAGACCTTGACTGCATTGCGGATGCCAAAGAAGTAGAAAATTCCATTAGGCTCATTCCTCCTACGGCGGAGAGCTTTAGGGTAAGGCTAACGCCTACCAACCCTAGAGGACAAAGGGCGGCGATAATAGACATCTCAGAGAAAGACGCTGTGCAACTCCTGGCCAAGGAGAAAATTAATTTCGGCTGGGTTGTGTGCAGGATACGTCGAAGGGTAGCCCTAACTCGATGCTACAAGTGCCTTAACTTCGGACACATCTCCTTGAACTGCAAGGGGCCAGATCAAAGCAAATTGTGCTACAGGTGTGGCACTCCCGGCCATAAGGTGAAAGACTGCCCAAACGAACCCAGTTGCATCTTGTGCAAAGAAAAGGGACGGAAGTTTGAAGACCTGGCTCATATTCCAGGAAGTGATAGGTGCCAGGAGTTCAAAGAGGCACTATGCAAGAAAAGAGCAAAGACATGATTCAAGTCCTGCAAATCAACCTACACCGTAGCTCAACCGCACAAGATTTACTAGACCAGGTTGCAAGAGAGAAAAAAGTTTACTTGTTCTGATATCTGAGCAACACCACAACAAAGAGGAAGCTGGATGGTATTGTGATCGATCCGGCATCGCCGCCATCTGGGTACGTGATAGGGCTCTACCCACAGCTCGGACTTGCTCCAGCAGAAATGGCTTCGTGCTCATTGGGTGTGCCGATTTGACATTCATAAGCGTCTATTTCACGCCGAATGAGTCAATTTCATGTTTTCAGAGCAGGCTCGATGAACTGGAGGAAGCTGTCTCGAGCACGGAAGGCCGAATCCTTGTTGGCGGTGACTTTAACGCCAAGGCGATAGAATGGGGAATGCCTCTTCCAGACCCGAGAGGAAAAAGAATCCTAGAAATGGCGGCTAGGAGGCAATTTGTCACCATGAACGTTGGGAACACACCAACTTTTTGACGGGGAGGCTGCTTGGGAACTATTCCGGATGTGACATTTGCTTCGGAGTCCTTAGTGCCTAGGATACACAGATGGAGGGTACTGGTGGACTACTCGGCGAGCGATCATCAGTAAATTGCTTTCGCAATTGGCGAGTGTGCTACTCGACGCGTAGCAACCCAACCCTCAACTGTAGGTTGGAATATATCTAAAATAGATGTCGACGCGTTCCCCGCAGCTCTTATGACAGGTGAAACTATGAAGGTAACGGGGGGAGCCTCAGCTGAAAACATGGTGAACTCCACCATGAGGCTCATCAAGAATGCGTGCGACTGTTCTATGCCCAGGCGACGGCCTCGACACAATAAGCCTGCTGTGTACTGGTGGTCGGCAGAAATCGCCGAAAAGCGGAGAGAATGTCACAAACTCCGCCGCGAATCTCAACGTTTAAGAAATCGAGACGAGCCACACTCCCGAACGCTGGCATACAGGTCGGCTAGAAAAATTCTCCGTAGGTTAATTAACGAAAGCAAGGCTCGCTGCTGGCGCAACCTAGTTGAGGACATCGACAGAGACCCGTGGGGGCTGGGTTACAAGCTTGCCATGAGCAAATTAGGAGCTGCAAGGAGGCCGTGTGTCCTTGAAACGGAAAAAATGGACGAGATTGTTCGAGCGCTCTTCCCTATGCTTCCTATTCGTCCCGATGATGCAGATGTTGAATGTCCCGGAGAATGCCGACTTTTTACCGCCATCGAGCTGGATGATGCGGTGAAAGCCTTGAAATCGAAAAAGACCCCAGGGCCAGACGGTATACCAGAAGAAGTGATACAGCTTGCACATCAACTTTGTCCTGACAAGCTGCGCACCACTTTCAATGCCTGTTTGCAGCAGGGCGATTTTCCAAATTGCTGGAAAGAGGCGAGGCTCGTGCTCATCCACAAGGGGAAGGGGAACGCGGAACAACCATCTTCATATCGGCCCCTATGTATGCTGAACGCCGCTGGGAAGGTGCTCGAGAGGCTCATTAGAGAAAGACTTGGAGAAGCCACTCGAACTGCCGGGGATCTGTCTCCTCGGCAGTACGGCTTCAGGGCTGGTCGATCCACGATCTTTGCAATAGCAGAGGTAGTGAGCGCGGTTCAGCAGGCAGAAGCCCACAATCATCACTCGAGGCGAATAGTACTGCTCATAACACTAGATGTGAGAAATGCCTTCAATTCTGCTAGATGGACAGATATTCTTGGTGCTCTGGAATATTTCAGGGTGCCGAGGTATCTGACGCGGATATTGAAAGACTATCACAAAAAACGGAAGCTCATCTATGACACATTGGGAGGCCGGCGAAGAATTGATTTGACATCAGGGATGGTGCAAGGTTCCGTTCTGGGCCCGGACCTCTGGAATGTCTCGTACGATGAGCTTTTGAGGTTGCAGTTATCGGGGGAGTCGCGCCTAGTTGGCTACGCAGATGACGTAGCAGTACTAGTCGCCGGACGTACTGTCGGACAGATGCAGCTCAAACTGGGTGCGGTAATACGCCGAGTGAGCAAGTGGATGACATACCGTGGGCTTAGCCTAGCGCTGGAAAAGACCGAGGTTGTCGTCCTCACCAAGAAGCGGATCCCTCGTGTTATCCCCGTTCGGGTGGGGGAAATGATCATCGAGTCAAAAGAATCAATCAGATACCTTGGCTTGATGATTCGCTCGAAGATGAGTTTTTCGAGCAGGTTCGATAAGGGTTCGGTTCGGATAAGGCTTCCGTGCGAGTATCGGCTCTCAGTCACCTTATGGCCAACACGCAGGGGCCAACCTCGAGCAAAATACGTCTACTGATGAGTGCAATGGAGCCAGTGCTCTTGTATGGCTCCGAGGTTTGGGATGACGCTCTTGGTAAAGAGACGCACCGAAGGCGTCTGGCACAGGTGCAGAGGCAAGGAGCTTTGCGGATAGTGGCTGCATATCACACTGTCTCTGAACATGCAGTGCTGGTAATCTCGAGGATGGTTCCTATTAAGTTACTTGCAGACGAACGAAAACGTGTATACTTACGTAGGGCGGAGTCGGCGAGAGAAACCGTCAGCCGAGAGGAACGGAGAATTACCCTAACCTTGTGGCAGCAAATATGGGAAAACGAAACGCGAGGCAGGTGGACCGCACGGCTGATAAGTGACTTGGGACCGTGGTTCTACAGAATGCATGGTGAGACTGATTATTACCTGACGCAACTACTCAGGAGTCACGGGTATTTTCAGTCTTACCTGTATAAGATGGGAAAGACACCATCCCCAACTTGCGTGTTCTGCCCGGGGATGACGGATGACGCCTGCCACACGTTCTTTACGTGTGCCAGATGGACAAGACTCCATTCGCATCTCACGGAGAAAATAGGCGTGCTCTCCCCAGAAAATGTAACGGGAAAAATTATGCAATCAAAAGACAATTAGAACTGTGTGTCGCATTACGTACGGACAGTACTTATTATAAGGAAGGGCATGATGAATCGCTTGGTGAGAGAGGGGGGATCTCTGTAACAGCAATCCATCCGTGCAGAAAGAGGGATTTCCCTTAACCTAAGGCACCGCTATGCGATGATTAATGAGGCCTAGTCCGAAGTAATGTGACAAACAGTTCCAGGCTGGGTTCTCGGTGTGACAGGGGAGGTGTTTACTCGGTAGTCCGGTAGCGGGGGAGTCCAACACTCAGGGCGTAAATAGCCTTCACCTCCCAAACAAAAACACAAAAAAAAATTGTTGAAAGTGCGACTCTTGTGCGCACATGAGGGAAATGCTTAAATTACTATGAAGTTGGCATGCCATAGAAACCACTTTGGTTTGGTGAAGACCGGTTTAGTTTAATGAAGAAAAAAGAGCTTCTTTTTTTATTTATTAAAAGCACTAAGAAGTGCCGATTTAGATAAAAGATAATAATAGATAACAAAGAAGTTATATTGGTCAAATGCTTTCCAAAAGTAGGCCACAATCAAATATGTTTATTACATTCGGTCTACAGTCCTCTATATAATACTGAAACGAATTATGCGGGCATGTTATTGTGCAAATATTTAAGATATTGTGTACAACACTAGAAGTAGTAGCAGTAGTGGTAGTAGTAGAAGTAGCAAGAGTAGTAGTTCTAGCAGCAAGAGTACTTAATTAGGCCTGCCTGTTAAACGTGTGATCCTTAACTATTTTTATTTATTAATAATTTGGGTTTCAATGATTCGGAAATTCAAACGTATTCGAAACACAATTTAATACCCATAAACACCATGAAAATAAAATTGGTTTTTGGATAGCCACTCTTCAGGTCAGAAGCTTCCATTTTAAAATTTTCACCGAAAAATTGACCATTCAGGGTCATCCACAATGTTCCCCCTACAATTTTAATTTTTTAACCATTTGATTAAAATGTTCATAAGTTCAAACTAAAAAAAAAACTTATTTTGTTGTCAACGTGAAAACTTACGTTCTTATTTTTATATTGAGTTCGAATTTTCAGTTGCTTCCGTTGGTCTCATGTCCTCTTAACAGCATTGAGGTATTTGAACCCGATTTTTCAAAAAGGAGTATTTCAAATCACCCTGGTAATCACTGTACTGTACACAAACTGTCATTAATTATCAATTCCAGAAGTTTACAGCAAGCATGCTCTACTCTGTTGGCGTGCTCAAAGAAATAAGGAAGAATGTGAAAATCCGAATATGGTCAATACGAGCGACCAAAACAGTTGGCTTTCTCGTAAATTTGGGGCGAAATCCACGGACACGGACTTGATCAAGAGTGCCATGAAGAACCTCCTTGGCAACCAAGCTGTTATCTATTTTTCTACTATATATCTACTATTTCTAACCATTGAGAAGTCTGTGGATTTTGCAGGAGGGTGGTCCCTACTTGTTTTCAAAAGCTTGCGGACACCTTTCTCTGAAATCCAACCGTCCAAACAAATAGTATCCCCACTCTAAAAAAATATTATGTGGGGATTTTCAACATCTTTGAATGATTTCCCTCGTCCATACCAATGGCATTTTCATTTTAATGTCCCTTTCATGTTTTCTCTATTTGATTGTTCGATGTTGTGGATTCTAGCGACCAATCAACGGTGGCGGAGACGCAACGCGCTCGAGTATATTCACGAAAGAGTTCAAAGTACATAAAACTGAAGATTTTCTTATGAAAGACAGAAAACAAAATTTCTCGTTACTGCTTGATCAATATTTGCTGAGCGATTTACTCTAAGAAAACTTCTTGGAATGGATTTCCACCACATTCTATATTTACGCAAGTTCCACAAAATTTATGGATTCGCTCAAGCACCTCACAACTCACTCTAAAGGCCGAAATACAATACTGCGAGATGGCCATGCGAGAGCGTGACGAGAGTCTCGCAGCAAATGTCAAGCAGTTTTGGCAACATGCATTTGTATACGGCATCGTACAATGATTGCGATGCGTCGACGCGAGCCGAGCAATAAATAAAACGAAAAACAATAAAACGAAAATTCCTCGCAACGAGGTGCGTGACGTTTGTCAGATGCTTTATGGCGCGTAAATGAAATTTGAAATTCAAACGCCTTAATTACTTTTTAAGTAGGAGGATTATTCGGAATGAATTTTGAATGAAAATTTCGTGCATTCTTGTTGAGGCTATTATTTGCCAAACGAAGGCCACACTGGAAATTAGAGACATTGACTGCATTACGAATCTGCTCGAAATAGAAGACGCCTTAAAACGCGACTTCCCCGTACTAGGCGAGACGAAAGTCAGGCTGGCCAAACCGAACAACAGGGGTCAACGCATGGCCATAATCGACCTCACAGAGAGGGAAGCCAAACAGCTTCTGAAGCAGGGCAAAATAAGAATAAGGTGGGTTATTTGTCGGATACGACGAAGGGCCATTCCCCTTCGGTGTTTCAAGTGCCTCGGATACGGTCATACCGCACAGACATGTAATGGAAGTGACCGAAACTCCTCGTGCTACAATTGCGGTAAGACAGTGCATAAAAAGAAGGAATGCACAGACGAGTCACACTGTGTTCTCTGCCAGGAGTATAACCCGAGACCAGATGATTTGAAACATATTCCAGGCACAGGGAAGTGTCAGGTCTTCCAAGAAGCCCTAACCAAGGCAAAAGTGCTTCGGCAATGATTCGTATACTCCAAATCAATCTACATCGAAGTATCATCGCCCAAGACCTACTGGAACAGTTCGCGAGAGACAGGCAAGCTGACTTACTACTGCTGAGCGAGCA
This sequence comes from Stratiomys singularior, assembly GCA_954870665.1. Classification (NCBI taxonomy): domain Eukaryota; kingdom Metazoa; phylum Arthropoda; class Insecta; order Diptera; family Stratiomyidae; genus Stratiomys; species Stratiomys singularior. The sequence continues at coordinate 77,484,829 of OX940880.1, read as the reverse complement.
ACATCACACCAGAAACTCCTCAACATGGTATCCTGACGAATCCGGTACAGCCGCCATCTGGGTTCGGAACAGTGCACACCTACAAGTGCAGGATCGGGGGCGAGGAGATGGTTTTGTTTGGGTTCGGTGTTCGGGAACTACACTCTTCAGTGTGTACCTAACTCCGAACGAATCGTTGTCGTCCTTTCAACTTAGGCTCAATGCTTCGGAGGACGCTGTTTCGAGTATTGAGCGCCATGTTCTCGTCGGAGGGGACTTCGATGCAAAGAGAATCGAGTGGGACATGCCCCAGTCAGACGCTCGGGGCAAACGGATTGTGGAAATGGCAGCACGAACTGGGCTCGCCGTATTGAACACAGGCCACACCCCTACTTTCCGTCGATGGGGTTGCGTTGACACTATACCTGATGGGACATTTGCCTCGGAGTGCCTAGCACAATCAGGTCAAAATTGGAGAGTGCTTGAGGATTACGCAGCCAGTGCTCACCAGTACATAGCTCTGGAGATCCATCACGATGTTTCCCGAAGACCACGCGCTTGTTCTTCTGCGCTCCGGTGGAGTACTGAGAAAGCGGATATTGAGAAGTTTGTTGAACTGCTTATGGCACTATCACCGCTGTCGGAAGCAACGCTAGAGGACGGAGAACCCGCGGCAAGAGATGTCGTTAACTCAATTATGAGAATCATTACATCCACCTACAGGTCTTCAATGTCCCTACAAAGACCCCGGCACAGCAAGCCTCCAGTATACTGGTGGTTACCTGAAATTGCCGAAAAACGAAGGGAGTGTCACAAACTACGACGCAGGACACAGCGAGCTCGAACCCGGGAAGAGGCATGTATCCGATTAGCTGCTTACAAGTCATTTAGAAAATGCCTCCGTAGACTTATCAACAGCAGCAAGGCCAGCCGCTGGCAAAACCTGGTGGACGACGTGAACAGAGACCCATGGGGCCTGGGCTACAAAATAGAAACGCGGAAGCTCGGTGACGAAAGGTCATCTCACTCATACGAGGCAGAAAAGATGGACGAAATCGTGCGGGCTCTCTTCCCCATCCATCCCGCCATCGTTGATGCCGTTCACTATGAAACACCAATGGAAATTCCATTTTTCACGAAGATGGAATTGGAGAAAGCAGTCTTGTCTATGAAGGCCAGAAAGGCTCCAGGACAAGATGCGATTCCAGCAGAGGTGCTACAAATGGTCTTCCACTTTTCCCCTGACCTGCTCCTCCGCATGTTCAACGCATGCCTGCGCGAAGGGCTGTGCCCGGAGTGCTGGAAGGTGGCGAGACATGGCGAGAGTCGCCAGCTGCATACCGCCCACTGTGTTTGCTTGACACGGTCGGAAAGGTTTTTGAAAAACTTATCAGGGGAAGACTCGCTGACGTGATTCGTATTTCCGGGGATCTATCTCCACGGCAGTATGGCTTCAGAGCAGGCCGCTCCACTATCGATGCAATTGGAGAAGTAGTGAGCGCGGTCCAACGTGCGGAGTCTCACAGTATTTCCACACGACGGGTCGTCCTGCTGGTTACTCTGGATGTCCGAAATGCATTTAACAGCGCTAGATGGGTAGATATTCTGGAAGCGCTAGAAAATCGTTTTCAAGTACCAGTGTACCTGATGCGGATTCTCAGGAACTATTTCAAGGACCGCAGCCTACTTTACGACTCGAAGGAGGGTAGGCGAAGTACAAATCTTACTTCAGGTGTCGCTCAGGGCTCTATCATTGGCCCGGACCTGTAGAAAATCTCCTACGATGGACTTCTGCAGCTTGAACTGCCGGAAGAGTCACGTTTGATTGACTATGCGGACGATGTCGCGGCGCTGGTCGCTGGACGCACAGTAGACCATGCGCAGCTCAGACTTAATACGTTAATGCGGAGGGTAATGGACTGGATGACCGCTCACGGATTAAAGCTGGCACTGAAAAAAACCGAAGTGGTCATTCTAACGAAGAAGAGAATCCCCAGAATACGGCCTATCAGTATAGGCGACGAGCTGGTCGAATCGAAATCAACAGTAAAGTACCTGGGCGTCCTGATAGACTCGAAGATGCGTTTTTTCCAACAAATCAGGGCAGCAGCTGACAAGGCTGCAGCGCGTGTGACGACACTCACCCGATTAATGGCCAACATAGGGGGGCCTACCACATCAAGAAGATGGCTCTTAATGAGCGTTGTGCAGTCGCTTCTACTCTACGGATCAGAACTGTGGGGCGACGCTCTCAGCAAGGAGTTACACCGGAAGCGGTTGGCACAAGTGCAGAGACAAGGAGCATTGCGAATCGCATGCGCATACCGAACGGTCTCCGGGGCGGTAGTGCTGGTAATCGTAGGGGTGATACCCATCACCCTCCTTGCGAGAGAGCGCAGAAGTATTTACATGCGCAGAGGCGAAAATCGAAGAGAAAAGATCACCAAGGAAGAGAGACGTCGCTCTCTCAGCGATTGGCAACAGTCCCGGGAGCAAGAAACAAGGGGAAGGTGGACTGCACGTCTGATCCCTGATCTGAGGCCGTGGTTCAGTCGAGTGCATGGTGAGACCGATTTCTACTTGACCCAGCTCTTAAGCGGGCATGGTTGTTTTCGGTCCTACCTGTACAAAATTGACAAAGCACGGTCTCCTAACTGTGTGTTTTGTGCAGGAGAGTTGGATGACGCGTGTCACCCATTCTTCTACTGTTAAAGGTGGAGCCAGCAGCGAGGGGTCCTACTCAGTGAAATCGGAGAGCTCTGTCCGGAAATTATCGTCGGAGTAATGCTGAAAACAGTTGACAATAGGAATCGCGTGGCGCAATATGCTCGGGCAGTGCTTACATTAAAAAAAGCTTTATTGGAGCGCTGGGAGGCATCGGGGATGGCTGGATCCCTTTGTAGCACTTCCTTCCTCTCCCGTCCTTCCCGTTGGAGAAGAGATGCCCATAATCCGAAGGCGCCTCTAGGCGTAGGAACAGGAGGCCTAGCCTGAAGTAATGTGTCGAACGGTTCCAGGCTAGGCTCTCAGGTTGACAGGGGAGGTGTTTAGTGGGTAGTCCAAAAGCATTTTGCGTCTGGGAGTCCCACACTCAGGGCATAAACAGCCTTCACTTCCCTACCACAAAAAAAAATTATTTGCCAAACGAAAGAAAATTTCAAACTCAAAAATTTTGAAAAATGAAAAATTATTTTATTCAAATTTCATTTGAATCATCACCAATTCGACATTTGTCATATGAACATTATTCTTCCTCGCATCGCGTGCATTGTAAATTGAATGCGTTGCGTGACGACGAGCGAGAATCGCATCGCGTTCTCGCGTCGCCGTCACGCAGTATTGTATCTGGGCCTTTACTGCGAGACTTCGATACGAGAGCCCGACGAGAGTCTCGCAGCAAATGTCAACCCGTTATCGTAACATGAGTTTGTATACGACATCGTACAATGATTGCGATTCGTTGATGCGAGACGAGAAATATTCGAAAAAACGAAAATTCTTCGCAACGAGGTGCGTGACGATTGTCAGATGCTTGATGGTGGTTAAATGATTTTAAAATTCAAATGCCTTTATTACTTTTTAAGTAATAGGTTTATTCAGAATGAGTTTTGAGTGAAAATTTTTACGCATCCTTTTTGAGGCTATTATTTGCCAAACGAAGGAAAATTCCAAATTCAAAAATTTTGAAAAATCAAAAATAATTTTAAACAAAGTTCATTCAAAATGTCATCAATTTGACATTTGTCATGTGAGCATTATTCTTCCGCGCATCACGTGAATTGTAAATTAATTGTGTTGCGCGACAACGAGCGAGAATCGCATCGCGCGCTCGCATTGCCGTCACGCAGTATTGTATCTGGGCCTAGAATCGCAGCGATCTCTCGCATCATCGTCACGCAGTATTGTATCTGAGCCTTAATGGAAATTAGCGTGAACTCTGGCGCATCGTCGCTGAGGAATAAGGCCCAAATACAATACTGCGATACGAGAGCGCGACGAGAGTCTGGCACCAAATGTCAACCAGTTAGCGTAACATGCGTTTATATACGAAAACGTAAAATGATTGCGATGCGAGGCGAGCAATATTCGGAAAATCGAAAATTCTTCGCAACGAGGTGTTTTGACGTTTATCAGATGTTTGATGGCGCTTATATGAAATTTGAAATTCAAACGCTTTAATTATGAAAAATCTTTTATATATATAAAAGAAACAATTTTTCCTTACTACAATTTGTTTTATTAATGCATATGCGCATTTCGGGGGTTACTTACTCCCTTCTTCAGTGCTTTTGAAGAAGGGAGTAAGTAACCCCCGAAATGCGCATATGCATAAATAAAACAAATTGTAGTAAGGAAAAATTGTTTCTTTTATATATATAAAAAATTTTTTAAAAGCAACTACGAACAACGGAAATATTCAACATAAGCTTTAATTATATTTCAAGTACTAGGGTTCTTCCGAATGAATCGATAGGGAAAATTTCGTGCATCTTTGTTGAGGCTATTGCCAAACGAAGGAAAATTCCAAAATCAAAACTTTTGAAAATTCAAAAACAATTCCAAGCGAATTTCATCTATAAACGTCACCAAGTTGACATTTGTCATATGAACATTATTCTTCCTCGCATTGTAAATTAAATGCGTTGCGCGATGACGAGTGAGAATCGCATCGCGTTCGCGTATCGCCGTCACGCAGTCTTGTATCTGGGCCTTTACGTTTGTAGTTGATTAACAACATTCGTTGAATTCGGGCGATGGGCATACCAGTGGCGGCTCATCATAAATCTCAACTTATTAAAAAAAATCAAATATTCGAATATTAATATATTTGGTTTATATATATTTTCATATAATGATCATGAAAGAAAATTACAAAATTTCAAAGGTTAGCTTAAGCTTTCAATTATAAATTTGATCTCATTACACTTTTCGAATATTTTTCCATGCGTATAGCCATTCATTCATTCTTGGAAACAAATAAAAGCTAAACATTTTCTTTTGAAACGCATTACAACGCATACAAATTCACACACCAAAGTTAGATTCATTCATAAACGGTGGCACAGTGCGAGCCCGTCCTCTACGTTAGCCAAAACAGAGTCCATAGTGTAAACAGAACTTCACACATCCGAGGGGCACGATGTACTGCCCGGTCCCAGTGTGGGCAATTTTTCGCCAGTCCAATGCGACAGACTTTGGCATACACGTTTTGCATTGTGTGCGAAAGAAAATTAAAAGCCCGTTTTCCTCGTTTCGCCAATGCGCAAGTGCAATCTCAGCAGATTAGGAAGCAGACGAAAATTTGAAAATTGTGTCGAAGATAACTGTGTCTCTTCTCCCAGTGGGAATCATGGGGCGATATGAAATCAAACAAGAATCAAAATTTATTTCATTTCAATGAATGAATGAATTGGCAGGATGATACGCTAAACATTCAAAAAAAAATTAACGACTTTCTATAAATTTTTGCAAGTTTTTCGTAGAGTGCTAATCTTGCTTGGTACGCGAAGTGTAATTGGCTCACTGGAAGTGAAACATTTTGCTGGAATAGTCTCTTATTCAATGACAAATTAACATTTCCATGGAATTCTACTGGATGTGGTCATATGAATTATATCAGTGAGTCAGTACAATATCATGGAAACTCTGGTCACCACGTTTATGCTTCACTGAAATTTAAATTATTTGGGAAACTGCAAATTCCAGCATCATTTGATTAGGTTTATCATGAAAATATCATGAAACACTATAAACTCGTTGAAAAATGTCGGTCAATAATTATACGTTCAATCGAGAAAACTAAACTACCATAATTTACTTGGCATCCCAGGAGCAAGCATTTCTCGGTCGCGATGATTCATCTAGTTTGTCTAACCAGGGCAATTTTCGGAAACTATAATTGCAAAATACGATAAGGATTTTAAAAACTTTTTGGGCACATCACCCGTTTTTAGTGGATTTCCCAAAACTATACAAAATGATTTATTTGATTGTATCGGCTAAGTAATTCAAATTTAATTTCTTCGGAAATAACTGAAGCACTAGATTTTTCATGGCAAATCGATGAAACCACTGATGCTTCTAATTTCCCGCAACTATTTGTTATTTTTCGATATGTTACGAAGGGAAATGCATTTGTTGATAGATTTATGGAATTTATTAATGTTTCCGCGGGCAAAACTGCACAGATTTTTTCACGTTCTAAAAGATAATTTGACTAGCTTATATAACTGAAAGGTTAGATGCCCAAACGTACGTTTGAGCAGCTGTAATATCTGGTGGCTTAAATGGTTTTACCGAATTTTTTACCGAGTACAACGTCTGCGAGACATCATTGCCACCACCAGTACTTCCCGAAACAAGCTGACTCATAACAGCAAAAAGGAGTCCTCAGGATGCTCAATTATTAACACCGCTACTACACTGCTGCCGAGCTTCAAGCTCCACTGTTTGAGCTACTGAAAGGTTGTACAAAGAAGAAACCGCCAGTCTTATGGATACCCAATGATAAAACTGGTTTTTAACGCTGCAAGAGGATCGCCGTAGCATCATCAGCCTTTCTTTCGTAACTGTTGGCAGATGGCAACGGTACTTGGGTTATCCTCGGGATCTTTTCGAGGGAGCTGTTCAAAACCGAGCAGAGCTATTCCGCCAAAGACCTACCTTCGCAGCAATCATGTTTTTTTCCTCTCCTTATATTCAGTCATTATTAAAGCTGGGAATGACAACAATGTATGAAATTTACTCTTAAAATATAAAATTTAAATTATACTTCAATACGATACTATAAATAAAAAGTAAACTTAAAGCTGGGAATGACACCAATGTATGAGAATTACCATTATTGTAAAAGATGGATAAGATAGATTACGGAAAACGTACAAGTAACCACATACGGCTTGGACGCATAATTGTTACTATTTAACTGTACATGGGCAAGGACATAGATGTTAAAATAAAGAGCGTTTACATTGCGATATTTTTATTTTGGTAGATCCATAATTAACTTGAGCACTCGAAGAAAGTTATAGAGGTAGTTTAGTTTATTTAGATTTATATTTAATACATTTGTGGAGGTATAAGGTATACATCCCTTAGTCAAAACTCCTGTCCGCATTTCATCAAATTTATTTATATTGAAAAAAAATCACCACTACCTCAATATAGGCACCCAAAGATAGCTAGTAACTAAACACCGTTATTTCTCCATAAAATTAATGTGATTACTTTACGTGCTCCATCAGAAATAGCTTTATGCCTAGCTAGCTAACAGCTTTACTGCCTAGAATCGAATCGGCTTAAGCGGAATGTTAACTCCACCCAAAAATCATTTCTCGAATAATAAACTACCGCCCGTACAACGGCAGATATTGATTTTATTTTTGCATTTCATGAAGAAATGTCATCGCTTTGCAGACTATAATTTTGACATGAGACTGTCATAAATCATTTTTATGAATTATTACAATTAAGAATTACAAGGCAGATTATCATGTACCTTTCAACACAGCATTCAACAGTAACACACTTTCTGTTTTGTTAACGGGTTACAGATGTATTTTTCATTTTCTGCCGACGATTAGACAATACATTATGTAATTTAAAGCCATTTAAAGTATATTTTCCTCGAACTGGTTTAAAAATTATCGTCACATTGCAATTTGAATTGTCTTAGCGGATATTTAGATTCTCAGCTCGTGTTTTGCCTTCCACGACCACTTGTCCGCTTAGAAAACCGATATTACTGCCGATCGTTCTTTGCGTTTTGCAAAATTACCATAAATTTCGGAAGGTTAATCTTATAAAAATAGCTCCAGTAAGGAAAAGAGCTGATGACTGAAGTTTGACATATGTTTGCACAAATAAACAATTTGTTTTGTAAAAACTGTGTTTTATTCATGCCCCATAAATTTTTACAAGTACACATGTAAACAATATCTTTTAAGGGTTACACAAATTTGCCTGACAATATTTTAACGGAAAGAATATACGTTTGGTGAATTCTGTTCATGACGCAAAAGCCAAATATCTGGATCGGAAATATATCAATGGGATTTGTTGGATTTAGTAAGAATTATTATAAAATATGTCCACTTGAATTTTTGGTTTCATAAGAATAATTATATTAACAAGTTAACTGACTTTTGAGAGCACCGATAGCGGTAGACTGGAATGTGATTGAATTGAAGACGGTCGTTATGTCAGGTCATCACCATCAACTCTGAAAAATCTTAGGAGCGGCCGTATCAAATTGTAAACACAGAACAGCAAGAAACGTTCACATCCGATCTGACAAAATAAGAATGTTATTTGAATTCTTATTACAAATTATTCATATATATTTATATGACTTCATGGTCATACCGATTATTAGGCTGTGCGGTGTGTGGCAACCACATTGGATGACTACCGAAAGTAGCCCAACACGTATCTGCTGTGGAAAGTGGAAAGTGCTAGAGCTATTTGATTTGATTGGAGTCACTTTACCTGATTTCGATCAGAGACTGCAGTCTATGCGATGCTGATTTCAGCATGAGACGAGACGAGGCATGTGTCCGATTCAGGTGTTTCTGGATAACGCAGTGACGGCAAATCGAGCTTCAACATCATAGGTCCTTCTGATGGTAGAATCTCAGTTGCTGGCCATCCATGTCTGATGGTAAAGTGGGAGGCCTGTAGGTTGGGGTGCTTAATAAACCACATCAGGGAGGCATGTTCTGCAATGATGCCAAATGTTTGACCTGCTAAGTACGCCAAGAACTTCAAACAATCCTGCGAATTTATGGTTTAGCTCCGCAGGAGCTACCGTACGAGTCTAGCTCTCCGGCATGAGGGCTGTGGATGGAGAAAAGGTTGTCGAAGTCTGTATCGGTAAATACAGGAACGGTTGAAATGGCCTTATAGAGTTATACGAAGGCTTGTAGGCTGAAGTCTGTGTAGAGGAACTCATGGTCTACTTGTAACGTGTTTGTTGGCTTTTGAGTTCTTTTCAGGTTGACTCACCAGGGAACTTTTATGTTCTTCCGGATTGTCTGAGCAACCCGCTGAAAGTTTTTTTGTTTCTTCGGTGCATCGCTGCATGTACTCGTCGGACCATAACGGTAACAAAAAGCCGTCGGCCAGTGGCCAAGCTTCGACACTTCAAACGAATCATCTGAGCTTCTATGGCTACTGTGGTAATGATGTTGGATCCTCTTTATAGTGCGGATACCCTATGAGGCGCAGGAAAAACGGTGCAGGCATAACTCTGAACCAAATCACAGCGTCTTCAAAAATCAGCAGATGTTGCAGCAGCGCCGTGTAGCCGCTTCGCAAAGTCTATTCTGCCGGGAGTTGTAATTCAAATAGAAACCGAACTACTGAGATTGGTATCGTAACGCTGATTTTCAAAGTATTTCATAAATTTTTTACGATCCAAAACGGTAACGTTCGAATACAGAACTTTTGAGAGTCTATCCAACGGAGCAAGACAACACCAGGCGCGATTTTCATCAAACGTCCAGTTATCCTTATTGATGTCATTAACCGAGAAAAGTAGTAATAACTTTATCATGAAAAAGATGGCGAGTAAACCTTCCATAGGCACGTGTCTGCAGTTTATTTAAAATAGCTTAGAAAATCAATAAAGATAGTCTCACAATTTCAAGTCTTAATTTAAACAGATAAAAAATTTAGATAAATATTTGATCAAAATTCCAATGCCAGAATTTTCACATTGGCTATAAATTCAACTTATAGTTCATTTAGGTATTTAGAGCAAAAAAATTCGTTTTCTGACGCATATTTCATTCGAGCTGTCATAGCGCGAGTTATGTACAGGCTTTTCACCAAGAATTGAATCAGCACACACGTGTCGAAATTTCATGCACCTGGACATTGACACCATTCCACAGACATCCGATTTGCTGACAATCAATTTTGATCCAATTGTTAAATTATGCCTGAAATGCATTTTTCATATTTTTGCAAACATATAAATGTAAGCGATAAATTATTCAGTTCAGTTCATTCTTGATTGTATGGCTCAAGTGTAATAAAGGTTTTTGTCGCGGAAAGTTTGTTTTTTTATTATTCCCAAAGAACCGAGAATCATAATTGGCGCAGTCGTGCGGATTTTTGTGCTACACGTTAGGTAAAATTTTTCGGCAGTATACGCGAAAAACTAAAAACGGTAGTGCGAAAGTGTGGGAACGAGAATCTTTTCCTGACAAATCTGAACGAGAGAACATCGTTGCACAAGGGCAAGACGTACTTTCGAACGATCATCGATCAACATCTCTGGAATGAACTCAATAATCTTATATTGCATGTAAGTCAAAAAATGAATGTTTCCTTTCTTTTCCTTTTTTCATGCTAACAATTTCAATACAAATTTTATTATTTTGAGAAACTTATATTATTCCACTACTATTATACGTTAATATTTAACATATTCTAATCGAATCATATGCCATATTTAAATAAAAGTGCTAGGACAAGACCGTATACTAAATATCGATATCGAGAAAATTTGAGAATTATTCCCTTAACTGAAACCTTAGCAAGTGATTTATGTGCTATCTCAGAAATCGACGAAATTAGTGGAAGTGAATTGTCGGATCGGTCCTTTCATCCAGAAGTGCAAAGTGAAATACAAATTGATCCAACAATGGCTACCATCGCGGACATTTTCAATGCTCTCAGAGTCCCTGATGCAGTAAAGGACTTGCCAAAGTTTAACGGCAATCCTAGGCTTCTAAGAGACTTTATAAATAATGTGGAAGAAAACCTTTCACTAATCACCCCATCTTCTCCTGCATATAGCAGAGTGTTACTTCGTGCAATACGAAATAAAATTGAGGGTCCTGCTAATGAAGTATTGAACATGTATTGAACTTCATTAGATTGGGACGAAATTAAGAGAAATCTGACTCTTCACTATAGTGAGAAAAGAAATGAAACGTCTTTGATTAGGGACTTACATAATATTAAACAAAGTGAAAAAATCATAGAAAAATACTTAGTTAAATAATTGAACTTTTGTCTACAATGATTAATCACGTCCTAATACACGAATCAGATAAAAATGTGATTACAGCAAAACGGGAGTTGTACGCAGAGATGTGCCTTAATACGTTTCTAAGCGGATTTCGCGAACCATTTGGAGCCACAATGAGGGCAATGAAGCCTAATTCTTTGACTACTACCTTTGCATACTGCATACAAGAGCAAAACATATTTTATGCGAAACATGAAAACTCAACTACTATACGGAAAATAGCCTTTCATCCTGATGAAAAATTTTACCCAGCGACTTATAAAAGCCCTACAAATACAAATAACATATTAACCAAACTCCGTCCACAGCAACCCATGAATTTTCTGAACCAGTCAATATATCAGCAGCCTCGGACGTTTTCACGACAAATGCAACCTGTTCAATTCCAAAACAAGTTTCAAAAACTCTCGCGGCCATTTCAACTCTTTCAAGTTCAAAACTCATTTCAGCAAAGGAATCCCCCAAACCAGTTCTCTAATCCCAGGTTTAATACAAATAATTTCGGATTGTCCTCCCAACAGCAACCACTACCAAGTGTTGTAATTCACCCTGTCGGTTTGGCAATCCTGGTCGGATTGCCATACTTGAGATGCAAATTATCCAATTCGTATCGCAAGTATGGCAACACGAAACGGAAGGTCACACCGACAGAGGGAGAGAGGAACATTTCCGGAACGGGGGAGTTCGTCGAGGGCCGCGAAAATTGAAGCACGCGCTAAGAGAAAAAAATATATAACAAAAAAAAAAAAAGTGGTCAATAGTGCACAACTACGGTTCTAATATCATTCCCCGAAACGTGTGTGGCAAAACTAAAAAAGAAGTCTCTTTTTTTTTATTCAGAAGGAGAATGTGCGAAAAATATCGGCGACGGGTTAAAGGGCAGTCGTGTTGTAGAGTCACACGCAAAAAAAAATCACGTGGCAATTAACAAAACGAGTTGGTCCGAATTCCCAACCCAAGTGGTATCCGTGATTTTAGCCCAAGTGCGTGCGAAGGAGGCTCGAAAACGCAGTGTTGATCGCGAAAACAGCAGCCAGGGCTCGTTGCATCTTGGACTAAATCGCGCCCTGTCATTTCTAATGTTCTCGCTGCCTAAGGAGTTTATTTGGTCTATCCACTGCATGACTACCAGGACTAGCTAGCTGTATGTAGTGCTGTATAGTTTCGATATCTGACGTGGCCTGAATTCGTCCAACTGTCTGTTCGGCATGCAGAACAATTTGGCAAGTACATAAATATTATAAATATTGCTCGGAAGTGAGCACACCGCATTTAGTGAAAATTTTAAGGGTTGTCCATGTGGTAGAAAATCCACTATAACCGTTCAGTTGATTTCGCTCGTTTGTTTTAGTGTGAATCCACTCTCAAGAAAGAAACGATTATTGGGTTGGTGAAAGATGACAACATACTATTATTAAGTCCATAGGTTTAGTTGAATACGTAGTCTCCTTACTTTTGTTCAATTATAACATATATAACAATTATCCCGGTCATTGGATTAGCAATCAAGCAAAAGTTTTTAATTTTTCTTCAATCATTAAATTTTTTTTTTCTGAATTAATAATTGAATATAATTCATTTTAATTTTTGCTTAGTCGTAGGTATGTGCAATGTATGCTTTATAAAGAATTATTAATGTCATAGTAGTGTATTCTTGAAAACAATGATGAAACAAACAAAAAGTTAAACCATACATAAAGCAAATTACCATTATAAATGTTGAATGTTTGGTATTTTATTTAGAAGGCAAGACAGAGAGAATTATAATTAAAATACAAAGATTTCATGAGAATAGTTAAAGAATTTAAATAATAAATAAATAAAAAAATAAAAAAAAAAACAGTAAGCATAGCTGAATATCGAATTAAATTCTTCTCTCTCGAACTGTAAAATGTGTCATCTCTCTCACTCAAATGTAAGATCTGCATTTTCATTCAATACAAAAATCAACAGTAAGGAATAAATACATCAAACTATTTTCTAATTTCAATGCAGAAATTTTTATACCACTATCTACTTAGCAAATAAAATGCAATTCAAATCGAAAATAAAATCTTTCCACACAATACAAATTTCGTCACAGTGAAATTAAATAAATAAACAAACAAATAGTTTATATACAAGTAAACGAAAATGACATGAAAAATCTTTTATACCTTAACGTTTTAACAATTAATTTCCTGAATTTTGAAATGATTTTTATTGAAATTAAAGAAGTTGAGACTTTTTAATATTTGAACTTTCCCGCGCTCTCCAAAATGTGTTCCGAAATCTCCGCGCCTACGATGGCGCACCTATGTTCTAGTATCTCTTTCTATCTGAATTGTCTCACTCTGTCACACACACATATCCCCGCTCTTGACTCTTGTTATATACATACGCCACGCTATATTGTCATTCGAATTCGAACACTCGACCCGAGCAAACCGAGACGCAATAAAGTAATTGATATTTTTCCAATCAATCACGAGTTATTATTCATATCCAAGTCCTAAAATTTAATTGGTTATGGGCCCAGGCTCGCAGAACAGTTAATATTTTTTCGGAGAACCGGGCGAAATTGATTGGAAAAATCCGAGTCGCGGAAGTTGAAATTATCGAGTCCGTTTTATTGAGCACGTGCATCCGGAAGGCTCAATCCGTGTCCGCGATGGAAAGTGAAAGTGTCCGCATCCCAAAACTCAACGGGATCGACGACTGGGCCATGTGGAATTTCGGAATTTCGTATCCGGGTCACCCTGAACGCATCTGGTGCATGGGGCGTCGTCGACGGCACGTCGCCAGGACCGGAAGCAACGGAGGACGGCACGAACCTGCAACAATGGATCAAACAAGACAGCACCGCCCAGAAGGTGATCGCCACGTCAATCGAGGAAAAACCCGTGCTTCACATCCTGAACTGCGTGTCCGCAAAAGCCATGTGGGAAAAGCTGTCGTCGGTATACGAACAAAAATCCGAAACCAACATTCACATGTTGCTACAACAATGGTACAGCCTCCAGAAACAGCCCGGCGACGACATCGTCACGCACATCGCCCGCCTGCAAGACCTGGCGCATCGACTTGAATGTCTTGGTGAGAAAATTCCTGCACAGATGGTAATAACGAAGATTTTAATGACCCTCCCCCCTACTTTAAACCATTGCGTCACCGCCTGGGAGTCCACGCAATCCGGGGACCGAACCCTCACGAACCTCATTTCCCGACTACAAATCGAGGAGTCGCGCGGTAGCACAATCCAAAATCCAGAAAATACAGCCTTTGCGGCTCAGGGGAATTTTCGCGCCATAAATTTTCCACAGAAAAACTCGCGTCAGACATTTTTTCAGTCAAAGGACTTAAACAGAAGCACCGGTAAGGAAGGGAACTGCCATTATTGTCGAAAACCGGGACACTGGATCAGGGATTGTAGAAAACGGAAAGCGGCAAACGAGAAACAACGGACGAATCACACGGAGGCCCTCGTCGGGGAAGCACTTTCGTCATCGAGCGAAATTCCAGGAGCCAACAACGCGTGGTTAATGGATTCAGGGGCCTCAGATCACATGTCGCATCACAGGGAGTGGTTCACCGACTACAGGAAATTCATCGAGCCCAGGCCAGTTCGAGTCGGGAATGGAAAAATCATCCCGGCCTTGGGATCCGGAAAAATCCACATTCAAGCTCACGACGGTGAGAGTTGGAGGACGAGGTATCTCGAAGACGTTTTACATGTTCCAGGTCTCCGATATAACCTTTTTTCACTCGGAGCCGCCCTTGACAAGGGTATTACGCATCAGTCGAACAACCATACCTGCCAACTCACCAGGAACGGGAACGTCGTTGCGGTGGGAGAGAGGAAGAGCAGACTCTACGAGATGAAATTCAAGGTCATCGAGGGACTCAAGGTCATCAAGGAGGACACCCCGACCCAAGCCACCATCGCGACTCACGAAAATCTGGCAACCTGGCACGAACGCCTAGCCCATCAGAACACCACACACGTGAAACGGATTCTGAATAAATCAAGTATAGAATATCAAGATGAAAATTTGAAATGTGAAAATTGCATTTTGGGAAAAATGCACAGACTGCCGTTTCCCAAAAGTGATACAAAATCCGCACAGCCTGGTGAGCTTGTGCACGCGGACCTATGCGGTCCGATGCAAATAGACTCCCTGGGGGGAGCAAAATATTTTTGTCTGTTGAAGGACGATTACAGTCACTGGAGAACCGTACACTTCATGAGGCACAAGTCTGAGACCGGGAAGTGTCTTGAGGATTTTTTCCGAAAGGCGGAAAAACACCTGGAAAAGGGGATCAAGACTCTCAGAAGTGACTGCGGGCTGGAGTTTCTCAACCAGGAAGTCGAAGCCTTAACACACTGCATGGGCATTGTGCATCAGAAAACCGTACCGTACACCCCGGAACAAAACGGCGCGGCGGAGCGCGAAAATTGGACCGTGGTGGAGCTGGCCAGGACGATCATTCACGCCAGTCAGGTGCCGATCAAGCTGTGGGCAGAGGCCGTGAATCATGTCGTGTACGTACTCAACCGATCGAGCACGAGCAGCGTCAAGGATCTCACACCATGTGACCTCTGGCTGAAAAGGGACCCGAACTTAAGGAAACTCAGAATTTTTGGAGAGGAGGCATACGCTCACATCCCCAAGCAGAAACGGAAGAAATGGGACGTCAAAGCAGAAAAGGGTTTTTTTGTCGGACACGACGAGAACATGAAGGGCTACAGAATCTGGTTCCCCGACAAGAACATAATTAAAACATTCAGAGACGTCATCTTCACCGGAAAAAGGTACAAAAGGGACAGCGTGGACAAAAAGGAAAAGGAGGTAACTATCTTCCCCGCAAATCGAGGAACCTGAAACCTTTGAACGGGCTGTGGCGTCAAATAACTCAACTGACTGGAAGACGGCGATGGACGAAGAAATGGGCTCTCTCACGGACAACAACACCTGGACTCTGGTGGAGAAACCGAAGGATAGTCAAATTATAGATTGTCGCTGGACCTATAAAATAAAAGAAAATGGCGACGGGAGTATTCAGCGGTTCAAGGCAAGACTGGTGGCCAGGGGTTTCCGTCAGACCGCTGGAATAGACTACGAGGAAACCTTTAGCCCCGTCACCAGGTTTGACTCGATACGACTAATACTTGCACTTTCAGCCTCCAAGAATCTGAGCCTGAAGCAGTTCGACGTCAAAACTGCTTTTCTGTATGGCGAAATCCAGGAAGTCATTCACATGTATCAGCCACCAGGGTACGATGACGGCAGCGGTCGGGTTTGCAGGCTGAACCGCAGCCTCTACGGACTTAAGCAGGCGTCACGCTGTTGGAATCAGCGATTCACCCAGGTACTCGGCAAACTCAACCTCCACCCCACCGGCGCGGACCCATGTGTCTTTACGAACATGGACTGCGACGACCTTCTTATCCTGGCAATACACGTTGACGACGGGCTCATCGCAGCTGCAAAAGAAACAACAGCTGGAAAACTCATCAACGAGCTCGAAAAGGAATTCAAGATCACCTCAGCAGTAGTTGACACGTACCTGGGGGTGCAAATTGAGAGATTTAACGACGGGTCAATCTTCATTCATCAAGAATCCTACACGAAGAAAATACTGCGGCGTTTCGGAATGACGGAAGCAAACCCCGTCACGACTCCGGCTGACCGTCATCACGACACGAATCTCGTCACGCAAAACAACGCCGACAAAGACATCCTCGAGGCACCATATCGTCAAGCTGTAGGGAGCTTAATGTATCTATCTATTGCAACCGGGCCTGATATTACCTTTTCTGTTAACCGCGCTGGTCAACACACCGAGGACCCAAAACTCACACACTGGCACGCAGTGAAACGAATTTTCAAATACTTGAAAGGTACTGTTAAACACGGATTGCATTTTCCAGCTCGACAAAATGACGTTGTCCAAGTGTTCAGCGACGCCGACTACGCGGGGGACAGGAGTACCAGGAAATCTACCACAGGTCTGGTAGTCAGGCTCGATCAATCAACCGTCACCTGGGGCTCAAAAAAAAAGAAATCGGTAGCACTGTCCACCACCGAGGCAGAATATGTCGCTGCCTGCACGGCAGTGAAAGAACTTGTCTGGGTCAAACGTCTACTGCGGGAACTAAGGGCCCCGAGCAAGGAAACACTCCTAAAAATCGACAATTTGAGCGCTCTAAAACTCGTGAAGAACCCGGAGTTTCATAAGCGCTCCAAACACATTGACGTTCAGTATCATTTTATCCGCGAGAAATACAAAGAAAATGAATTTGTTCTAATACACGTACCTTCCAAGGACCAGCTGGCGGACATCCTCACAAAAGCTCTACCCCGGGTCTCCTTCGAAGAAAAACGGGAATCGCTCAACATCATCTCCCAGGAAAAAGCAACCGTGATACACAAACCGGAGACTACACCCACGCCGATGTCCAACCGACATCGCAGCCACAACTGAGAACTACACCCTCGACGGCGAGGTACACGACGATCGGAGACCTCATCGACTCGAGCATCAACTTCTTTGGTGGGAGTATTGAAATTAAAGAAGTTGAGACTTTTTAATATTTGAACTTTCCCGCGCTCTCCAAAATGTGTTCCGAAATCTCCGCGCCTACGATGGCGCACCTATGTTCTAGTATCTCTTTCTATCTGAATTGTCTCACTCTGTCACACACACATATCCCCGCTCTTGACTCTTGTTATATACATACGCCACGCTATATTGTCATTCGAATTCGAACACTCGACCCGAGCAAACCGAGACGCAATAAAGTAATTGATATTTTTCCAATCAATCACGAGTTATTATTCATATCCAAGTCCTAAAATTTAATTATTTTATATAAATAGCGAGTCCAGAGACGTGGCAATAGCAAAACATGTAAATATTCCCAAACATAAAAACGTAAATTTGAATAAATGATAATTTTAGTCGAGAGGTAGAGAGTAGGAGATCTATTGAGAAGAAACATATATATCTATATATTATATATAGTACAAAAAAAAAAAAAGATTTAGATTGCAATCTTAAATTTTTTTACTTGTTTAATAAGTACCAACAAAAGAAGAAATTGCTAACTTTAAGACCTTCGTAAGACCTAGGATTATTTCTTACACATTTAAACTTACTCTAATCTACTATTTGGACAATTTAGTTTTAAAAAGTTTATCGTTCTATTTCTCACATGTGTGTTCCGTGACGCACACTCAAAGTTATAAAACTTATTTAATTTTGATTATCTAACTCGCTTTTCTATATATATTTTTTTATTTCTTTCATTCGATTGAAGCCATTTCTTTTGTAAAGAGCGTTAAGAATTGCTAGGATAAGATGTTGTATTTGGAAAAAAAAAGAAATATATAAAATGAAGTGCTGAAAAAAATCACATTCTTTCCTTCCAGCAACCATTTTTCTTTCAGGAGGAAATGGCGCGAAGGTAAGTGCATGAGGATGTAGGGCCAAAATTGTGTTTCGTCGCTCGGGTTCCGCGGTGCTGTAGGTTTGAATCGGGAGTAAGTGGTAGTCGTGTCGCGGACTACTTGTTCGGTTTTCAATTCTTTGACGGTCGCAAAAATAAAGTAGTTGGTTTTTAGGCACCGCGGTATATCGGTTCGCGAATGCGCGTTTGTCGTCGGGTGTATTTGGATTTTGAATGATAGATCAAAAAAATAACTTAAAGTAAAGTAGAATATTTCGAAACGTCGCACAGGAAAATCGGGTTTTTCGGTGGCTGGTTCAAAATGGAAACCAAGAGCGGAAGTTCGCTTGGGTCCGACCCACGACCGTAATCCTCGCCGCACTGGGCTAGTCCGCCAGCAGCCACCAACGCGAGTGAATTTCCGAGTGGCCGAAAGGTTGACCCGCTGGGGTATATTTCGTTGCCACGTCTCGAGGACTGCACGTCCAAGTGTCGGTGCGAGGCCGACTTCAGTCCTTAGTCGTCGTCGTGACGAAAGGGACCAAATCCATTACACAAGACCGGAACCTATGAATACCAGTTCTGGTAATACACATCTTCGTAACAAGCAACTGCAGTATCAACAACCCCAGAATAATAACATTTTCCGCTCTACGGGACCTCCAAGATTTACTGTTAAAGAATTACACAACGTAAACGAAACGCGACTATATCCCACAGCACATGATAATCCCTCATACTTTCAGCCAGCTCCAAACGAAACTTGCAGACAGGACCTAGACAACTACTATTATTATGGACAACCAAACCCAACTGATAGCATCCCAGATAGCTATACTATCTGGGATGCTTTATATACGGCATGTATAAGGACAATATACAGCACACCAATAAACTGAACAGACTCCTTTTTGCTCAATAAATCATTCGGACATACAAAAAGAACCCCATTATGAGATTATTGACGAAAATTTTCAATAACAAGCCTCGACGCCCCAACATGATACATAGCCATTAACACACATGGATCCAACCTTCCATAAATAAAAATATCTTCACCGTTTGGCCGTGATCTAAAACTTTCAATCAACACGGGAGCCTCTACTTCTTTTATAAACCCCGAATTCGTCCATCCCAATGACATTCAACAAACGAGACCTGTAATTATCAACACAGTTCTCAATCGGCACATGTTGGACAAGCAAGTTACACTTCCCAATTTTGAAGAATTTAATCAACCAGGCGAAATAAGATTCCTCATATTCAAATTCCATCAATACTTTGATGGACTGTTAGGGCTGAACACACTCACTAAATTACAGGCCAAGGTAGACCTGGCTAATTAAACATTAACAACAAGCCAAGCTACAATCCCCCTTACATTCAAACCAAATATTGTTTCGAACAAATACAAAGTGCCACCTAGATCTAAATATATTGTGAATCTTCCCGTTGGCATTCGCGAAGAAGACGTACACATAACAAATCAAGCCAGGGCTCGTAATTTCGGAAGACATATATAAAGCAAAAGATTGGTTTAGTGTTCTAGAGGTAACCAACTAAACTGACGAGGAAAAATTACTTTTCTTAGAACAACCACTGAAGACCTCAGAATTTTCTTCTTCAAAATTTGACCAATTTAATAATTTTAACATCGACTGTAGTACCAATATGGACCATTCAGTGACACCTGAAGATATTCCCCAATTATTAAGGTTCTCTCATCTCAATAGAGAAGAAAAGGATCTAATCCTTAAGATATGTCGTAAATACGAAGACATGTTCTTCAAGGAAGGACAAAAACTTAGCTTTGCAAATAAAGTTAAACATTCAATCCCAACATCTGACGAGATCCCGATCCACACTAAGTCATAGATATCCATTGATCCACAAAGACGAAGTGAAAAGGCAAATAAGCGATATGCTCAATCAAGGGATCATCCAACCCAGCTATTCCCCATGGAGTGCACCGGTATGGATAGTTCCTAAAAAAACGAGATGCAAGTGGAAAGCAAAAATGGCGATTAGTTGTTGACTATCGCAAGCTTAACGAAAAGACAATAACCGATCGCTATCCATTACCGAACATAAATGATATACTAAATAAATTGGGCAAAAGCCTTTACTTCTCCACCATAGATCTCGCCCTAAAGACATTACAAAAACAGCTTTTACCAATTTTGCAATACCCGGCCTTTAAAAAGCCGTTCATTTTAACCACAGATACGAGTAATTACGCGATCGGCGCAGTTTTGTCCCAAGGTACAATAGGTAGTGATAAGCCAGTTTGCTGCGCCAGTCGAACTTTGACTGATTCCGAAATCTGCTATTCGACCATAGAAAAGGAACTTCTGGCAAACGTATGGGCCGTGAAGTACTTTAGACCTTATCTTTTTGGGCGAAAGTTTCAAATAGTAACTGATCACAAACCTCTTACCAGCCTCATGAGTTTGAAAGAACCCAACTCAAAGTTGGTCAGATGGCGTCTTAGATTAGAAGAGTTTGACTACGAGGTTGCCTATAAGAAAGGAAGCCAAACCTCAAACGCAGATGCTCTAAGCAGAATTAAACTTTCCAATACTAGGTCTACTGAACAGGCAGAATTTAATATAAACGAACATTTCGGGACCGCCAGAAACGCTTCACTTCAATCTGAACATAGTTCAACCATTCACTCTGCAGAAAAAAACATGAACGACGGGATACCAATACCCGAAAGACCTCTGAATGAATTTAACCTCCAGATCGTCCTAGAAAAAGCTAATAAAACCCCCCAGACGTCCATAGGAATGCCTTTAAAAAATAAACAGGCGAATTATTTAATGGGTAAAAATACCCAACCTATTTTTATTTTGCCCATGCAGAGGAGTTTTTCGGCATGTTTCTCGGTTAAGTCGACTGTGGGCATGCGCTGCCCTCTATTATTTTGAGGGGTTAGTCGTAACTTGATCCCAGTTAATTCGGGTGAAACCCTTTAGAAGCACTCTTCCACCCCCGTCCTGTCGCAGTCAATGTCCCTAATTTCGAGGGTAGCCATTGGTTCAAGTGAAGCTACTGATGCCTTTCCCCTAGAGCCTTTTTGACTGCATCCCGGAATGAGTCGTCATTTATTGTCTCAGGTCCAAATTCTATAAGGAGGCCACCAGATTTGCTTGGCCGGACGGTTCTGATGGCAGTTTGAGTGTCATCGCGTCTTACAGCTCCCTTGATTTCCCGCAAAACATCTCCGTAAGTTCTCCCATCCGTCGGTTTGACCAGCAATGCAGCATGCCTTAGGGTTTGCAAGCAATATAATATTAAGGTCCATTATACGTCTTACCAACCATCGAGTAGCAACGCCTACGTAGAACGATGGCATTCTACTCTCACCGAAATTTACCGAATCATCCTAGAGAAGTGGAAGAAACTAAATTTAGACTTAGATCATGAAGACACATTAAACGAGGCCGTCATAACTTACAACAATTCTACCCATTCTGCAACAAAATACACACCATACGAATTATTTTGGGGAAGAACACATACATTTAACAAAAACTTTACCTTTAACAACGAACACGACTACCTTAGTAAATTAAATGAGTTTAGATCGAAAATTTACCATGAAATTAAAAGCAAAATTAAAGAGCTAGTAAGAAATAATTTAGCAAAATTAAATCCCCTGACAGATACCCCGATTATAAAGGAAAATGCGACGATTTTTCGGAAAGAATGTAGACGGAACAAAACCACCCCTAGATTTAGTAAGCACAAAGTGAAGAAAGACATGAAAGTTACACTAATAACCACTAAAAATCAAAAATTACACTAATCAAAAATAAAAAGAAAATGTAAATTTCAGGGTATTCCTGACGGTGGAAGCACAGAAAATAGAAATTCAGACTCTGAACAGCGACCAGCGACTACTACCACTACGATTAGGGACGAGTAGAACTATAATTGCGTTTCAAAACTTTCTACACATAGTTAAACTAAAAACATATGAAGACACTATTAACAACATCGTAAACTCAGTAGACAAATTTGACGAAACACCTGAAGCAACAGACACACTTAAAGTGACAAAATTTAAGATTAAAGAACTGACTCACAAACTACAAACATTTATGCCTTTACTCCGACCAAAAAGAGGACTAATTAATGGGCTTGGCTCGGTAATAAAAGGCAACACAGGTAATATGGATGCAGATGACGCCGTGAAAATAAACAAAAGCCTAGAACAGCTAATGTTGGATCAATCAGAATTAGGAACTATGACCCACAAACAATCAAAATTTAATAATCTGACGTTGGAACGATTTGAAAATACCAAACCAAAATTATTAACAACTACCTGAAGCACTCACAAAACAAAATTAAGAGAGAACATGAATCTATGACTCATATTCAGTATCTCAATCAAATTAATCAAATATCGATCTTTTGAACAATTATATGTTCGACATAGCGGAAGCCGTGATACTTGCCCGGCTGGGAATAATCTCTAAACAAGTTTTAAGCCCTGTCGAAATAAAAGAAATTTCCAAAACCCTTCAGAACAAATCAATAGAAATTGAATCAGATGAAAATATCTACGAACTCCTTGAACTCCAAGCTTATTACAATGATTCAAATATAATATTCAACATCCAAGTGCCAATTATATCTAACAATACCTTCCCATTTTTCCACATTATACCGCTTCCCCAACGAAATAATCAAATCATTACCAAATCCTACGCAATCCCCCAACCCAACATTGTTCAATTTTTTGATGATAAATTCCCAAAAATCGAGGGAACATTCCACTGTAAGAAGGGAACTAATGAACAAAAATCGAGCAATTCCCGGTACATAGCTAACATCTGAAACGGCCTACCAGCATCCTGCAAACTCGACACGGTATCAGCAATAGCAGACATCTTTCAACCAGAACCAAATCATATACTTCTCATCAACGTTCCCTAAATCAGATTAGAGTCCACTTGTGGAATATCAAACCGGACAATCACTGGAACAGCTTTAATCCGCTTCAACAAATGCGGAGTTACAATAAACCATCGAATATACTAGCCAAAGCAGCACCTTTCTGGACCACATCGCATCTTTCCTTTAACGGCTACTGAAACCAACGGCACAGATAATCCAGAAATCCGCAAACTAGATGAATTAAAAAAAATTTAAGTTTCCCGATAGCGAACAAGGGCCATGTTTTGAAGCAACTAACAAAGAAACGAAATACATCCTCTCTTCAAGTGCAATATTAATCAGCGGCATCATCATCCTCATTTATTTTTACTTACACTACAAACTGTCAGCCCATCTCCGGCTCAAGCTGAAACTACGTTCATATAACTGTCGCCGTCTTAGGGGGGAGGAGTTATGTACAGGCTATTCACCTAGAATCGAATCAGCATACACGTGTCGAAATTCCATTCACCTGGACATTGACACCATTCCACAGACATCCGATTTGCTGAAAATCAATTTCGATCCAATTGTTAAATTATGCCTGAAATGCATTTTTCATATTTTTGCAAACATATAAATGTAAGAGATAAATTATTCAGTTCAGTTCATTCTTGATTGTATGGCTCAAGTGTAATAAAGGTTTTTGTCGCGGAAAGTTTGGTTTTTTATTATTCCCAAAGTACCGAGAATCATAATTCGCGCAAAGAATACATTATGTTTCCATCTATAGAGGACGTGTAGTCATCGAAACATTATTTCTCTTCACCGTTATATTAGATTTTAAGAATGTATAAAGTCTCAATAAATTTATCCATCAACATAGCACATTTTCGCTGAAAAGCTTAGTGTTTACATTACTAGAAAACTTGCAATGTCGAAGCACACATAATGAAAGGGAAGAAGTACAGCCTCGCAGTCGGACACAAAGGCTTTTTGGCGACATGCAATTTTCGCATGAAAGAATGTATTCGCGAGTGCTATAATATCTTAAACGAATATAGCAATCAAACTCAGGAAATTGCAAAGAAAGAAAATGTGGAATTAGACATAACTGAAATTCTTAAAGTGGAAATTAGCGACGAGTTACGCAAACTTCATAGGAGAAATCGATTTCAAGCTGTAGATACTGGAGTTAAAAATTGTGTATTTATCAAGACTACCTTTGAAAATCCTGTCGACGTGGGTCTTAAACTTGCGCAATCCATATTAAATACCAGCACTCTTAAAACTCGGTACTTACTTAGGTTAGTGCCCATACCTGTCGTTTGCCAGGCCAAGTTATCTGAAATTATTGCCGCATCCCACACATTGTTTGAGAAACACTTTGCTGCATTTCCAGTAAGGTATTCAATAATCTTTAATAAAAGATATAATAACGAAATAAATCGCAATGAAGTAATCAGAAATTTAGCAGACATGGTAACTGCCAAAAACCAAGAGAATACCGTCGACCTAACTAATCCTCAGCTTTGTGTCATTGTTGAGGTTATCAAAGGTCTCTGTTGCCTTAGCGTTTTGCCGGATTATCATAAATTTCGGAAGTTTAATCTTATAGAAATAGCTGCAGTAAAGAAAAAAGCTGAAGACTGAAGTTAAACATAAGTTTGCACAAATAAACAATTTCTTTGTAGATACTGTGTTTTATTCACGCCCCATAAATTGTTACAAATATACATGTAAACGACACAACATGTAACAATTTCAAAGGTAACAAATTTGCCTGAAGAATGTTGGCAGCCTTGGAATGCATTTTGACAGAAACAATAGATTTTCGACGAATTTTGTTCGAAATTGTTAAGAAATACATCCGCTTGAATTGATTTGGTAAGAATAATTATATTAACAAAAGTTAACCAACTTTAGAGAGCACCGATAGCGGCAGACTTGAATGTGATTGAGTTAAAGGCAGTGGTTATGCGCCGTATCAAAGTCTAAGCGCAAAACAACGAGAAAGATTCAAAAAATCACTCGATCCGACCAAAGTATCAATTCGATTTGAATTTGTAATTTATTTAGAATGATTTCCATTGGCGGGAGTAAACCTCGAAAATTTCGAGTAGTAAATCTACTGTTCTGTATGAGAACACTACCGGTAGTGTTCTCAGTGTCTCGGTCGCGTTCATGTAAACGCGTGAATCAGAAGTGCCTTGTATTGATGATTACTGAAGATGGAACTTTCTTGCATTGTACATGTTTGAGACTAGGAGCTTGGATGTGAATGTCATGCTGTGTTACCTAATGGGTCTGCCCCATTCAAATAGCATGTCTCTAATGAATCTACTAGGGCGGTGAATTCTGTCCCTATATTCAGATATGAATATTTCGAATATTCAACGATATTTGATGCATATTTGTTTTATTATTACAAACATCCATGTTCGCCTTCCAATTCGTCATTGTGGTAATGCTTCACAAGGATAGCAAGACGTAAGCCGGAAAATTTGACTTATTTACATTAAATCCCCTTTAAAAACAAACTGCATGGATCAATCAAATCTTTACCGGGTCTTCTATCAATGACAGTAATAGTCATTCTTCTAAATGAAGAACTTGCGCAGTGAAAAGCTAAAATAAAGAACAATAACGTCCAGCTGATAGCGTCGCGCATCTTATGCGATGCGAGAGTGCTTACAACTCCTCTGTTCGTCATTAATAATTTGTTTCCTCGGAACATCTTATCATCAAGGTCATATCCACTTACCTTGGGATTAACTATGAGAATTCCTTATATTAATACATTTGATCATTGAAAGCAACCGGAATTACAACAGTTTACGGGTCTAGTAAAGGACCACATCGGCAAATTAGACAGTCCTTCGGGACATTTTGACAATTTCTGCACCTTGTTATCTCACTCTTTCGCAGCTGGGACAGGAATTTGAGCTAACTGATAACAGCTTATAATAGTCACCAAATTAAGAAATTCATCGATGAAATAAATATATTAACTATCAAAATATGGTACCCTCATAATTTGTTGTGATGTATGATAATTTAAGATTGTTTGGACTGTTTTAAGATTAAGATTCTTTTAATCAAAATGTCCAAAAAGAGCTTAACTTTTGGGAAGCTAATTCTCAAATCATTTCTAAGTCTGCGCGACTCATTTCTTACTACTGTGACTTGTTTTTTTATATGTCAGACGAATAACGGATTTGGTGAGATGTTTTCGCGGAATTTGCTAGCTTTCGATTTTTAATTGCATTTAAAAACATCTAATGCAAGCGAAATGTATGTCCCTACTTTCAATCGTAAAAGCACAAATTTAAACTTAATACGTTAATGTTTGATGAAAAAACGGAAGATCCGCCATTTGGATAAGATATGTCTGAATACAGGGTACTTATTACGTTTTCTGATATTATGCATTGCATTTTTGAAAAAATATTTACATTTAGTCGCAATGTTTTAGCAAGCGTTTGAAAACTCATGGACATGTTACTTAAATGACAAATGGTTTTTAGAATAATTATATCATAATGAATTACGTACGTACGTACAACTTGTACGTGTCCTAATGCTGTTCGGTTAGCAAATTTGATGCGTTTTGTTTAGTGTGATAGGCAGTGTGTACAGGATGTTTTTTTACGAGTGTGATACTTTATTACAAGTTAACCAACTTAATTAAATGGATTTTAAGACATTTCTTTTGAAATCTTAAAATGTGTGTGGTTCATACTTTGGTTACGAGACAGTGCCTTTGAACATAAAAATATTTGCCTGAATGATAAAATGATCAAAGCAATTGAAACAATCCAATTTACCCGAATTTGAGCAACCTGAATAAAACTTCAACTTATATGTATTTTGCCTCCCCTCAGTAGTGCAAAGGTAGTAAGAATTTTCAATACTTTTGAGCCACAAGGGACTTCCTGTTGTGTAGATGGACATTTTTGCTTTTCTATAGAGATCGCAACTTACAATCACTGCTTTTCAATGCGACTGCATGTTATTCAACAAATCTGGAAATTATATGATAATTTTCTGAAGAGGATTTAAACTCAATGTGTGCCGGTTGTTAATCAATATTTCAATATTGACTGTTTTTTATATGTTTCAATTTATTTTAATTTGCTCCTCATATCAAAATGGTGCATTTGAAAAATTAAATATAAACAGTGTATTAAAAATATTGAATGATTGTAAGTTTCTTTCCTATATGCTTACATATGAAACTGATATACAATGCAATGGAAAGGACCCTAAATTGCAAATTTTGCAGCGTGTGTTGATAATATGTGAGAACATTATTTTAGCAAAGACCATTTTAGCTGCTCACGTGCCGATTGTAGTACCTGAAAAAAATTATTAGATTAGACATAAATAACCACATTAAAATATAACAGATATAATGAATAAGACGGAATTCTGCAACTTAAAATTGTTTAATTTTTGTTTATAACACATTTACATTAGAAATATGGTCAACATGTAAAAAGTACTTGATGGTTGATAAGGTCTGCCGGACTTTGCTTTTCTATTGTTGTGGGGGACGCGTTTCGGCTTTATGCAGCCATCTTCACCTCGATCTCGAACCATGTACTCTTAAATAAAAAGTACATGTTTGAACCATTAAATTTCGGGAGTTATCTTAGTCTGATTCTCATGTCTCAGTCTACTGTCAAAAAAATATCCGTGAATTTCCACGATTGGCAATTTTCGTTTGTGATTGTATATCTGATGGCGCTTTTGCGTAACAAGGAATGTGAACGAGTGATGAAAGTCACTGAACACGAGTTTTTTCCACCATCAATTTTTTTGCACTTCTTCATGACTTATAAGTTAACCAATACTTTTTGTTCATTGAAATTTCATCCCCACAAGCAACTAGAAGTCTAAGAAAATATTTGAAATATTCTTTCCACTTTGGATTTCCAATGTGGCTGAACCAGCTGTAAACATAAACAGTCTTAGTCCAAAATGTGTTAACACTTCAACATGATCATGTTTAAGGACGTCGCTAATCGATTCATAAAAGTTTTTGTAAATTTTCGATTTAATTTGTAAAGTAGTGTTTTAAAGTTTAAACAACTTTCAGTGTTCCTTCGAAATTTCAAAGGACCGTCTCAATCAAGTTCAAAATCTTTATTTGAAATAAAAAGTAAAAGTTTTAGTGTTTATTAGTTTTGTATTATTACTAAACGAACCTGTGCTACTGTTTGCTCTCCAATTGGAATGTCGTCGTTTCTAAGATCTACACGTTTCATAACCGATGACGGATCCGCATCTAAGATTATTCTGAAGAAAAACAACGTGAAATGTATAATAAACGCGAATTTGAAAGGAAGCAAAACGGAAAACTAATTTGACTGAACAGCTTTCAAATCAGGATGAAATATGTAAAATTAATCACCAACAGTTTTGTGTTGTAAATAAGGGTTACATACAGCAACTATCTTGTTAGGTCTTCAGCAATATCGATCGTTTGTCAGTGTTTCGACAATGTTATTAATTAAAATACTATTAGAAAGCTATTTTGCTACGATAACGTTTGGATGCATAATTAGTAGAACCTCCGTAAGATTTTGTAATGATATCTTTGCCAGACGAAAAGTATTAGAGTTGACTTGGTGAATATTATACTTGGTTTAATGATTAAACTAAATAACACAACACATTTTTTTAATGAATCTGCCTGACATACAATTCTAAAATAATTTAAGCAAAAATTTTATAGTTTACATCAATAGAGACGTATCCTTTTTTTAAAATTATGGTAGTATATTCTTTGGCTATTTCCACGTCTTTAACTTGCCAAAAATTAATTTATAGTACCACTTAAGAGGCATGTCTCCCTCATGCTGTATTCATTTCAGGGATAACTTTCAATTTTTAGAAACAAAAATAATCACAAACAACATTTGTGTCGCCTTTAATCGGCTAGCAGTCCCTATTGTAAAAGTGTTTGTGAGCTCTGCGACGTAAGCAGTCAAATTTATCAAATAAACTTTTGTGAAAAGTTGTTATCAATATTGAATTCCATTCTCCAATGTAAAATATATTTAAAATTGTAAAGTGGCCAAAATAAGTATCATCGAACTTTTTTTGGAACTTACATCCTTAGGAATTATAATCATTCGACCTCTTAGAATTAACAGTGCGAAATTCACTACAATTTTGAACACGTACTATGTTAGCCGTAACATTTGCTTATAAGTAGTTTTTTTGCAGGGAATCCTCCATTCATTCATTAGTGCTCATTAAGCTGCCGAAGAAATTTTTGATTGCAGAACATATTGTATAGTTTTTTGGTTGCTTGCTTGGATGTGGACATCAGTTGGAAATTTCAAACGAATGATTCCAAAAAAAAAACAATATTTAAACATTTGAAACAATTGATCAACAGCCCGGAAAAAATTGTTCGAAAATTCTTAGCTCCGCTTTAACGTAACTCAAATAATGATAGGTAAGATGTTACCGTATTTAAGGTGTAGCTCAGTACAGCCCAGGTCGAAAATACGCCCTGATTTCTGGTTATAAATGAAATGAAATTTATTATATTGAATATAGAAATGGACAATTTTAAATTATTTATAATTATTATTCCGGAAGTGGACAGACTAGCATTACAACATTGGACGAGGTGTTTATCAACTTCATATCCCATGAAAGACACAATATAACAAAATATCACCTGCAAGCGTAATTTAAAACTTTATGAAGAGGACGAAACAAAGATTCACGTGCAATGATATTACACAATCCACACATAAGCTTATTGTGGTACACATTTAATTTGTTCCTTGGTTTTTCAATTTTAATGAGTTCAAGTGGATGAAGCCGTTATCAAGATAGAAACACAAAGCTGCTAGTTTGATGGAAAATGACTGTTCTATGCTAATCTTTTAAAACATTTGATATTACATACTTACCCGCCATCGCAAATTTCATCAAACGCTAACATAATAATTTCAAGGTTATCCAACACACTTTTCTTCTCGACGTTTTTCTTCAGGATGAGACTAATGGCATCATATAAACAATTTAGCACTGACAGCAATATAAGTTCATTCTCATATGCACTTCCCATAACGTAAAAAAACAAGTCAACGTTGTTCTTGTACACGACAGTCAAACCGTCCAACATAATGATCTCAGTATTCGACCGATGAGTCTTATTAAACAGATTTTTTTCAAAAGCTTTTTGCTGCATCACCAGCGGCAAAATATTTTTGTCGTAATATTTTGCTAAAATACGATTGCCGTCATTGTCCATAACACACATTCCTTTGACAATAAACAGTGTAGGTTCCTAAATTATGAGGATATTTTCGATTACAATATAAGCTTTTTCATAGCGCAAAACTTTTCAAAAATATGATAAAACATTCTACCTACCAAAGTATTTCCGTCCATTGTTTGAAAATAAATCTGACACGTTAATAAATTGGGTAATTTTCCACTAAGTACTGAGCATAGAGAAGGAAGATATAAAGAGACCCTATGCTCTCATTTCTGTCCGAAATCACAGATTCACCAACACTTACTTTAAAATAATCAAAGGTAGTATAAATGAATGGTCGAAAATTTCGTCATCTGAACAGCCATTACAATATTTGCTTCCTATAATTCAAGCATATGTTTTGTTTTCATTCGCATTTTATTAAATAAATACGCACAAAAATACTTGTCCGTAAATCAATAAAATTACAAATTATCGTCACATTAAGTGCCTCATCATTAAAAAATTTTATGCTGCCCACGAGCACAGGAAAATCAACTTAACGGTAATGTTAACTCCACACGAATATCATTACCCGAAGAATTAAGCACCGCCCAATCCAGGAAACAATTTTCACAGGTGCTCGACTTTGGATGATATATGCTCGAGCCGAATAAACAAAGGGAAATTGCAATCTGAAGCTGATCTCAAGGCTACACTGCGCTTATCAAATGTGTTCAAATCTATAACTCCGTTGTGGATGCTATTAATGAGTATATCCATATGCTCCATATGCTTAATGAGAAATAGAAATGCACAATATAAGCATTTTCACATTTTCAATTAACGTAGACTGATAAAAGTGATTAATTCAGCGGCGGATTTCATAATATTTTCAAGATTCAAGTGATACGTTTCACGATTTCTTTACAGGAATTGCTTTTCTAACTGTAGTATTTCTAATGGAACATGTAAATATTGTATTATTTTTATATTTAATGCATGAAAATGTTATTATTTTGCTAAGTATATGCTTTTATTGGTAAAGTTAACTTGCATGTGAAATTTGCGGCAGTAATATTGATGGATAATTTTCAATTCCAAGGCAGATATATGCTATTCAACAAAGCACGTAAAAGTTGTTGTTATTGATTTATGAATGTAGTTTTCATATTTTTGCCTATGATTGGATATTACATTAATAATTTTAAGTAAATGTACTTCTTGTTGCGCGAAAAACCTTGAAATTTCGATAGAATTTCGGATATCATGCTGCATACGACACAAGTAGCAGGAACGTATGGAGCCGAACATTTGAACAGTTGATGAGTGGAAAAAAGTTAAATTTAAAACTTCGAACGATCACGTCCGCTCATTTACACATCCGCTCATGGACTCATTTATCTTATACCTCTATGGTACGAAGAGCATAACAAAATAGTAAGAAACTTTATTGTGACTTTAAACAATTGACAAATAGTGTATTTCGATTTTATGTAGCCATGGATCTTCTATATTTCCCTCCCGTCGTACTTCACCAGTAGGCTCCTGTGGTATGCATGTTTCATACCCACGGCTTGGATTTAAGTTAAATAGCGATTAAAATGGATAGAAGTTAGCTTTTCCCTATCTTCATAGATTAATCATATTATTTTTTTTTTGAATTGCCTTACTGATGTACGTTGCAAATATTTTCAGTAGATGGTAGTTCACTTAGGCTTTGGTATAGGAATCAGTCTGCTATCTTTCCATGATTGGGGAAATAACCATAGTTGATGCAGTTGTCCTATATTATAGTCAGGAAAGAGGAGATAATTTTCCTTCATTTTTGAGGACTCTGTTTGACATCCCTTCGGGACCATAAAGACAGCTTGGTATTAAGTGTACTAAAGATGCTTCAACTTTTTTTTGAAGTGAAAATTTGGTTAAAACTGGAGTCAGGAGAATGGAAAATGGAGCCAATTTGAGGTTTCGCCTTTGTTTTTTGGGGATACTCCTGCGACATGTGCACTGCGCACGCAAGCGGCGCGGGCCGACGCCTACAGTGGGAATACGGCTGAGGATTTACTCGTGTGCTTCGAGGTTGTCAACTTTGAGCGTTGGATAATCTCGTGATTCGGAAACTTAATCGATTACCGTCTGAGATGTATCGGTCTTAAATACATATTAGCACATCTGTATATTAGTTCTGACGTGCCCTGTCACATTCCTCGTTTCGTCCACAGATACGTTTAGGCGGTGCGTCATCTCCGATGTGAAGTTCCGTTCTGCTGATCGAAAACATCACACCGAAGAAAGTGCAAAACGAGGAAAATAACGGGGAACGACGGGGCGTAGAGACGAGTGGTTTGGTTGGTGACACGTTAGGCCAGCAGAGTTTGCCTACAAAACAACAGACAATACAGAAAGAAACAGACAATATAAGGAACTTGGTCACTTATCGGTTTGATTGGCCTGGTGGAAAGAAGCTTGCTGACAGCGGCGCTGCGAAAATAAAATGATAAACACCTTACAAACTTTCTGAGTGATATTTGCAATTTCATTTACTAAAAAGAAACTTATTTGCTTGTTTAGCACCGTGGGAGTTAAACTTGCCACTATAGAATTTGAAGCCCTCATTTCGAGTAGGTTTTCCGATTATTGATTCTGTTTGAAATGACACATCAAATTTTCTCGCGGGATTCTCGGAGTTTCAATTAAGCAACGTATCCGATTTGGATAAGGTTCCCGACATAGTAATGAATTAACGTGGATGTTCTTGGGCTGCAGGTGAATTTAGTTGCTGGAAGAATTGTGTTTTTTGGGTAGGGAGGCGAAGGCTATTTACGCTCTGAGCCTCGGATATCCAGTAACCAAACAAACCAACTGGACTACCGACTAAACACGCCCCCTGTCAACGGGAGTGGCGAGCCTGGAACTGTTTGACACATTAATTCGGGCTAGGCCTCCCAATTTTGCGTCGTTTGGTGCCTTCGGGTGACAAGTTCCTTGTTCCACCTGGTTCGATTTGTCAACTGATTTCAGCATCTCTTCGAGTAGGCTTTCTGGACGGAGCTCTCTAACTTTTCTCTCTAACTTTCGGCAAGATGATCGCGCTGATTGTCCCATTTTCTGCATGAAAAGGAAGTATGACAGTCGTCATCCTTCTTCCCAATGCAGAATATGCAATCTAGAGACCGTGACTTACCTATCTTGTACAGGTCAGTCTGAAAAACAGTGTCCGCTCAGTAGCTGGGTCAGGTAGAAGTCAGCCTAATCATGCATCCGAATGAGCCACGATCTCAAATCGTCGATGAGCCGCGCAGTCCATCTACCTTTTAGCTCACTTTTTCAAAATTGTTGCCATTCGTCAAGAGTGTGTCGTCTTTCATCGCGAAGAACTTTTTCTTTGTTACCCTAATGCCTTCGGAGGTAGATTCTTTTACGCTCTCTAGCAAGGAGAGCGATGGGTATCACCCCTGCGATTACCAACACTGCTGACTCAAAGATTGTCCGGTATGCTGATGCAATCCACAGTGCTCCTCGTCTCTGCACATGTGCCAGCTGTTTTTGGTGCATCGTATCTAATGCATCGGTTCGTTGTTGAGAGCTTAACTCCATATCTCTGCGCCATATAGAAGCGTAGGTTGTATGACATTCATCAGCAGAGGCTTTTTTGTTGGACTTGGTCCCCCGTGATTGGCCATTAGTCGACTAATTGCCGAGACCCCTAATGCGGCTTTGTTAGCCGTTGCCTTGATTTGGTCCAAGAAGCTCAGCTTAGAATCTATCAGCAAGCCCAGATGCTTAACTGATAGTTTTGACTCTACTAATGTGTCCCCGACTCGGAACATTCTTACTCTGGGGATCCTCTTCATGGTCAGGAAGACCACTTCAGTTTTTTTTTGACGCTACCCATGAGTGGTCATCCAGCTGCCTACGCGGCGCATTAGCACATTTAGTCTTAATTGCGCTTGATCGATTGTGGGCCCAGCCACTAGTGGCGCAACATCATCTGCATAGCAGAAGTCCGTCGTAGGAGACGTTCTACAAGTCTGGACCGAGGGTGGAGCCTTGGGTCACACCTTATATGACTAGCATCCTCGACCGAACTTGTGCCGTGCCGTAGATGAGGCTTTATCATTCAGGTAATTTCGAACTAGCCGCATAAGATATTCTGATAGTTGGAAGGAGTTTTCCATTGCTTCCAGAATATCCGTCCATCTAGCGGTGTTGAATGCGTTCTTAATGTCCAGCGTCACTAGAAGAACTACCTGACGGTTGTACCGACTGCGTGCCTCTGCCTGTTGGACGCAGTCCCACGACTGCATCTATAGTGGAACGTCTTGTTCTGAAAGTTTCAGATTTCAAGTGGAAATTGATATTAACAAAAAAACACAAAACAAATTTTTTTTTTATCTAGAGTTCATGGAAAAAAAATTAAAAAAAGAGAGACGAGAAAGTCAGTCGTTGGAGTTAATTCGTTGAAATTAGTTTTGGAAGGAGGTCGATTGGAGTCAGTCGTTGGAGTTAATTCGTTGAAATCAGTTTTGGAAGGAGGTCGATTGGAGTCAGTCGTTGGAGTTAATTCGTTGAAATCAGTTTTGGAAGGAGGTCGATTGGAGTCAGTCGTTGGATTTAATTCGTTGAAATCAGTTTTGAAAGGAGGTCGATTGGAGTCAGTCGTTGGAGTTTATTCGTTGAAATCAGTTTTGGAAGGAGGTCGATTGGAGTCAGTCGTTGGAGGTAATTCATTGAAATCAGTTTTGGAAGGAGGTCGACTGGAGTCAGTCGTTGGAGTTAATTCGTTGAAATCAGTTTTGGAAGGAGGTCTCTTGGAGTCAGTCGTTGGAGTTAATTCGTTGAAATCAGTTTTGGAAGGAGGTCGATTGGAGTCAGTCGTTGGAGTTAATTCGTTGAAATCAGTTTTGGAAGGAGGTCGATTGGAGTCAGTCGTTGGAGTTGATTCGTTGAAATCAGTTTTGGAAGGAGGTCGAGTGGAGTCAGTCGTTGGAGTTAATTCGTTGAAATCAGTTTTGGAAGGAGGTCGATTGGAGTCAGTCGTTGGAGTTGATTCGTTGAAATCAGTTTCGGAAGGAGGTCGATTGGAGTCAGTAGTTGGAGTTAATTCGTTGAAATCAGTTTTGGAAGTAGGTCTATTGGAGTCAGTCGTTGGAGTCAGATTGTTTGAAAGTCAGTTCGTTGGAGTCATTGGAGTCAGTTTGCTGGAGTTCGTTTGTTGAAATCAGATTGTTTGAGTCAATCGTTGGATGAAGTTTGTTGAAGTCAACTTGCTGGAGTTTTTTTGCAGAAGTCAGTTTGTTGGAGTCAGTTTGCGGGAGTCAGTTTGCTGAAGTCGATTTATGTGTGCGGTCGTACCGTCACTGAAACCGAGTTGAACTGAACAAGTATAAAATGTTAGAAATTATTGCACTTATAGGTATTTCCTTTCCATCTGAAAATTTTAATTATTATTGATTTGCATATATATATATAAATATTGACTTTGTTTCCAAATAGTGTATCGGTTGGGGTGGAGCTGGTGCGCACTGGATTCTTCTCAGCGGATTGGAGGTATTTAATTATTGTTATATATGTATGTGCCCATAATATTTGAATTGAATTTATTTACATTCACATAGTATACAATATTTAAATTGAATTTATTTACATTCACATAATGTATGATGTTTAAATTGAATTTATTTACATTCACATAATATATAATATTTAAATTAAATTCATTTACATTCACATAATATACGATCTTCAAATTATAAATATATTTCCTTTTTCTTTTTCTTTTTTTTTGGTGTAATAACAGTTTATTTTATTTCCAATTATTTATCTAAATAAATAATTTCAATTTTATCATGTAAAATATAACTTTTCTTAAAAACAAAATAATAAAAAGGCAAAGTTGTTTCCGGCATCGGCGTGACATCGTAATGGAAGGGAATATGGTTTGAGTGAAACCATATTTTTTTTAACGCAACATTATGGTCGGTGGCGCAAAGGGGTTTGGCAATTTTCATAAGAATTTTATATTCCTCTCTCTCCGTATTATACTGTAATTTTATGGTGTTACATAAAATTACTAAGAGCACAAGTGACAACAGTTTCTTCTGTTTTCACTTTAAGCACCATGAACCCTCCCTGAGATTTAGATTTCGTTGTCACGAGATTTCTGGTGTTGGTTAAGCTTCATTCAAAGAAGCATGGTAGTTTTGGTTGTAATGATATATTCCATATGGAATGTTTCGGTGCGGCAAAAACAAGCATTACAGATATAGCGCCCAACGATATGGCGCCCAACGAGGCGCCTTCATTGATAAATAGTTTGTTTACCCTGTACGGTTTTGCAAATAATGAAGAATTCCTCGTAACTTAGAATTTTTTCGAAGATTTTCATATCTTCTAATTCTGTTCAGTTATCATACAACTATAAAAAAAAAACTCCTCTTGCCTTTTCTTCTGTCCTTTGTCTTTACGACTTAGAGGTTATTAAATTAAACAATTTTCCTTTCGTTTTTTAATCTATTTGTCTGTACATGGAAATTGACATTCTGTTTCTGTGACTGTTGGACTTAATGGATTAGTGATGTCTAACTGGATATTATCTGGTTGACTGAGATACTTCGAGTTCATCAATTGCGAAAATAGAGTTGAAGCTGCAGTTGCAGGTATTCTTTGGGTGTAACAATGTGTATCGCCTCTTCGGAAGGAAATCGTGCAACATTGGGGACTCTAGAATATTAAGGGGCTGAGTTTCAACGCGAAGAACTTTTTCTTTGTTACCCTCATGCCTTCGGAGGTAGATTCTTTTACGCTCTCTAGCAAGGAGAGCGATGGGTATCACCCCTGCAATTACCAACACTGCTGACTCAAAGATGGTCCGGTATGCTGATGCAATCCACAGTGCTCCTCGTCTCTGCACATGTGCCAGCTGTTTTTGGTGCATCGTATCTAATGCATCGGTTCGTTGTTGAGAGCTTAACTCCATATCTCTGCGCCATATAGAAGCGTAGGTTGTATGACATTCATCAGCAGAGGCTTTTTTGTTGGACTTGGTCCCCCGTGATTGGCCATTAGTCGACTAATTGCCGAGACCCCTAATGCGGCTTTGTTAGCCGTTGCCTTGATTTGGTCCAAGAAGCTCAGCTTAGAATCTATCAGCAAGCCCAGATGCTTAACTGATAGTTTTGACTCTACTAATGTGTCCCCGACTCGGAACATTCTTACTCTGGGGATCCTCTTCATGGTCAGGAAGACCACTTCAGTTTTTTTTTTAACGCTACCCATGAGTGGTCATCCAGCTGCCTACGCGGCGCATTAGCACATTTAGTCTTAATTGCGCTTGATCGACTGTGGGCCCAGCCACTAGTGGCGCAACATCATCTGCATAGCAGAAGTCCGTCGTAGGAGACGTTCTACAAGTCTGGACCGAGGGTGGAGCCTTGGGTCACACCTTATATGACTAGCATCCTCGACCGAACTTGTGCCGTGCCGTAGATGAGGCTTTATCATTCAGGTAATTTCGAACTAGCCGCATAAGATATTCTGATAGTTGGAAGGAGTTTTCCATTGCTTCCAGAATATCCGTCCATCTAGCGGTGTTGAATGCGTTCTTAACGTCCAGCGTCACTAGAAGAACTACCTGACGGTTGTACCGACTGCGTGCCTCTGCCTGTTGGACGCAGTCCCACGACTGCATCTATAGTGGAACGTCTTGTTCTGAAACCGTACTGTTGTAAGAAATTTAGTACAAAATTTTCAGTTTCAGATTTCAAGTGGAAATTGATATTAAAAAAACAACACAAAACAAATTTCTTTTTATCTAGAGTTCATGGAAAAAAAAAAATTAAAAAAGGAGAGACGAGAAAGTCAGTCGTTGGAGTTAATTCGTTGAAATCAGTTTTGGAAGGAGGTCGATTGGAGTCAGTCGTTGGAGTTAATTCGTTGAAATCAGTTTTGGAAGGAGGTCGATTGGAGTCAGTCGTTGGACTTAATTGGTTGAAATCAGTTTTGGAAGGAGGTCGATTGGAGTTAATTCGTTGAAATCAGTTTTGGAAGGAGGTCGACTGGAGTCAGTCGTTGGAGTTAATTCGTTGAAATCAGTTTTGGAAGGAGGTCGATTGGAGTCAGTCGTTGGAGTTAATTCGTTGAAATCTGTTTTGGAAGGAGGTCGATTGGAGTTAATTCGTTGAAATTAGTTTTGGAAGGAGGTCGATTGGAGTCAGTCGTTGGATTTAATTCGTTGAAATCAGTTTTGGAAGTAGGTCGATTGGAGTCAGTCGTTGGATTTAATTCGTTGAAATCAGTTTTAGAAGGAGGCCGACTGGAGTCAGTCGTTGGAGTTAATTCGTTGAAATCAGTTTTGGAAGGAGGTCTCTTGGAGTCAGTCGTTGGAGTTAATTCGTTGAAATCAGTTTTGGAAGTAGGTCGATTGGAGTCAGTCGTTGGAGTTGATTCGTTGAAATCAGTTTTGGAAGGAGGTCGATTGGAGTCAGTCGTTGGAGTTAATTCGTTGAAATCAGTTTTGGGAGTAGGTCGATTGGAGTCAGTCGTTGGAGTTAATTCGTTGAAATCAGTTTTGGAAGGAGGTCGATTGGAGTCAGTCGTTGGAGTTAATTCGTTGAAATCAGTTTTGGAAGGAGGTCAACTGGAGTCAGTCGTTGGAGTTGATTCGTTGAAATTAGTTTTAGAAGGAGGCCGACTGGAGTCAGTCGTTGGAGTTAATTCGTTGAAATCAGTTTTGGAAGGAGGTCTCTTGGAGTCAGTCGTTGGAGTTAATTCGTTGAAATCAGTTTTGGAAGGAGGTCGATTGGAGTCAGTCGTTGGAGTTGATTCGTTGAAATCAGTTTTGGAAGGAGATCGATTGGAGTCAGTCGTTGGAGTTAATTCGTTGAAATCAGTTTTGGCAGGAGGTCGATTGGAGTCAGTCGTTGGAGTTGATTCGTTTAAATCAGTTTTGGAAGGAGGTCGATTGGAGTCAGTCGTTGGAGTTAATTCGTTGAAATCAGTTTTGGAAGGAGGTCTATTGGAGTCAGTCGTTGGAGTCAGATTGTTTGAAAGTCAGTTCGTTGGAGTCATTGGAGTCAGTTTGCTGGAGTTCGTTTGTTGAAATCAGATTGTTTGAGTCAATCGTTGGATGAAGTTTGTTGAAGTCAACTTGCTGGAGTTTTTTTGCAGAAGTCAGTTTGTTGGAGTCAGTTTGCGGGAGTCAGTTTGCTGAAGTCGATTTATGTGTGCGGTCGTACCGTCACTGAAACCGAGTTGAACTGAACAAGTATAAAATGTTAGAAATTATTGTACTTATAGGTATTTCCTTTCCATCTGAAAATTTTAATTATTATTGATTTGCATATATATATATAAATATTGACTTTGTTTCCAAATAGTGTATCGGTTGGGGTGGAGCTGGTGCGCACTGGATTCTTCTCAGCGGATTGGAGGTATTTAATTATTGTTATATATGTATGTGCCCATAATATTTGAATTGAATTTATTTACATTCACATAGTATACAATATTTAAATTGAATTTATTTACATTCACATAATGTATGATGTTTAAACTGAATTTATTTACATTCACATAATATATAATATTTAAATTAAATTCATTTACATTCACATAATATACGATCTTCAAATTATAAATATATTTCCTTTTTCTTTTTCTTTTTCTTTTATTTGATGTAATAACAGTTTATTTTATTTCCAATTATTTATCTAAATAAATAATTTCAATTTTATCATGTAAAATATAGCTTTTCTTAAAAACAAAATAATAAAAAGGCAAAGTTGTTTCCGGCATCGGCGTGACATCGTAATGGAAGGGAATATGGTTTGAGTGAAACCATATTTTTTTTTAACGCAACATTATGGCCGGTGGCGCAAAGGGGTTTGGCAATTTTCATAAGAATTTTATATTCCTCTCTCTCCGTATTATACTGTAATTTTATGGTGTTACATAAAATTACTAAGAGCACAAGTGACAACAGTTTCTTCTGTTTTCACTTTAAGCACCATGAACCCTCCCTGAGATTTAGATTTCGTTGTCACGAGATTTCTGGTGTTGGTTAAGCTTCATTCAAAGAAGCATGGTAGTTTTGGTTGTAATGATATATTCCATATGGAATGTTTCGGTGCGGCAAAAACAAGCATTACAGATATAGCGCCCAACGATATGGCGCCCAACGAGGCTCCTTCATTGATAAATAGTTTGTTTACCCTGTACGGTTTTGCAAATAATGAAGAATTCCTCGTAACTTAGAATTTTTTCGAAGATTTTCATATCTTCTAATTCTGTTCAGTTATCATACAACTATAAAAAAAAACTCCTCTTGCCTTTTCTTCTGTCCTTTGTCTTTACGACTTAGAGGTTATTAAATTAAACAATTTTCCTTTCGTTTTGTAATCTATTTGTCTGTACATGGAAATTGACATTCTGTTTCTGTGACTGTTGGACTTAATGGATTAGTGATGTCTAACTGGATATTATCTGGTTGACTGAGATACTTCGAGTTCATCAATTGCGAAAATAGAGTTGAAGCTGCAGTTGCAGGTATTCTTTGGGTGTAACAATGTGTATCGCCTCTTCGGAAGGAAATCGTGCAACATTGGGGACTCTAGAATATTAAGGGGCTGAGTTTCAACGCGAAGAACTTTTTCTTTGTTACCCTCATGCCTTCGGAGGTAGATTCTTTTACGCTCTCTAGCAAGGAGAGCGATGGGTATCACCCCTGCAATTACCAACACTGCTGACTCAAAGATGGTCCGGTATGCTGATGCAATCCACAGTGCTCCTCGTCTCTGCACATGTGCCAGCTGTTTTTGGTGCATCGTATCTAATGCATCGGTTCGTTGTTGAGAGCTTAACTCCATATCTCTGCGCCATATAGAAGCGTAGGTTGTATGACATTCATCAGCAGAGGCTTTTTTGTTGGACTTGGTCCCCCGTGATTGGCCATTAGTCGACTAATTGCCGAGACCCCTAATGCGGCTTTGTTAGCCGTTGCCTTGATTTGGTCCAAGAAGCTCAGCTTAGAATCTATCAGCAAGCCCAGATGCTTAACTGATAGTTTTGACTCTACTAATGTGTCCCCGACTCGGAACATTCTTACTCTGGGGATCCTCTTCATGGTCAGGAAGACCACTTCAGTTTTTTTTTAACGCTACCCATGAGTGGTCATCCAGCTGCCTACGCGGCGCATTAGCACATTTAGTCTTAATTGCGCTTGATCGACTGTGGGCCCAGCCACTAGTGGCGCAACATCATCTGCATAGCAGAAGTCCGTCGTAGGAGACGTTCTACAAGTCTGGACCGAGGGTGGAGCCTTGGGTCACACCTTATATGACTAGCATCCTCGACCGAACTTGTGCCGTGCCGTAGATGAGGCTTTATCATTCAGGTAATTTCGAACTAGCCTCATAAGATATTCTGATAGTTGGAAGGAGTTTTCCATTGCTTCCAGAATATCCGTCCATCTAGCGGTGTTGAATGCGTTCTTAACGTCCAGCGTCACTAGAAGAACTACCTGACGGTTGTACCGACTGCGTGCCTCTGCCTGTTGGACGCAGTCCCACGACTGCATCTATAGTGTATATAGAAACCGTACTGTTGTAAGAAATTTAGTACAAAATTTTCAGTTTCAGATTTCAAGTGGAAATTGATATTAAAAAAACAACACAAAACAAATTTCTTTTTATCTAGAGTTCA
The DNA here is from genome assembly GCA_954870665.1 of Stratiomys singularior. NCBI lineage: Eukaryota > Metazoa > Arthropoda > Insecta > Diptera > Stratiomyidae > Stratiomys > Stratiomys singularior. Next base: position 77,442,568 of record OX940880.1, on the reverse strand, counting down.
TGGAAAAAAAAAATTAAAAAAGGAGAGACGAGAAAGTCAGTCGCTGGAGTTAATTCGTTGAAATCAGTTTTGGAAGGAGGTGAGCTAGCTAGGAGCTAGCTAGGTGGGCTAGCAGCAGTTCTCTTGATACTGGGGAGGAAAGGTTGGGTGACTTTAACGTACACCGTTTGTTCTAGATGTTCTTCTTCCAACTTTTTCCAGAGTCTCCTGTAGTGGCAAACTCGATCCAAGAGGTCTTCGAGCTCAAACACTCCATTTTTTACATCTTTACTGATTGTTTTTGATGTGAAACATCTATAGCCGCACGTAAAACAAATTTCTGGCGTGGCGACGCGTCGCCACGCTATATGATGGTGTATATATACAGTCTATATGCAGTAGTGTGTACTGTGTGGCGACGCGTCGCCATGCGCAATCGACTGCGATTCTCTTCCCACTCGATCCGGCGTTAAGCTATCTCTCTCTCGCCACACAGCTCGGATACCTATAGTGTATACTCCATAGTGTTGTTTACTGCGGTACACATAACCTGTGTTTTACTTGAAAACAAATTATTTTTTTTTTAATAATAAAATATGTCTGACAGTGATAATTTAGAGAGTGACAGTGATCAGCCTCTTGCAAAGAAAGCAAAATCACACTATGACACACTATCAAGTCATCAGTAAGTTAATTATATACGCATATAATATACTAGCTTTACAAACTGAAAATAAAATAGATTCAACTGCAAAGGACATTATTTCTGGTTGTACTAATCATGAGCAGGAAGCAAATATGAGACAAAAATTACACAAAATGTCAGTGATTGATACAGGAGGTTTGCCATACGAAATCATTTTTGTTATTGGAAAACCTTATATTATTACAACTAACATAGATGTGGTAGACGGTTTAGCTAACGGTGCCGTTGGAAAGCTGGTTCATATAGAACAAAATGATGAAAATAAAGTAACTCGCATATGGCTCGTTTTTCCAGATAAAAACACTGGTATGGTGGCTAGAAGAAAAGCCGCTGCCTTTGTTGCGGAACATAATATCGATAGACGTGCTGTACCTATTGTACGTCGAACTTCAAGTATATCACTCAATAATAATAAAACCATTGTGGCAAAAAGAAATCATTTTCCATTGATATCAGGATGTGCTATGACTATTCATAAGTCTCAAGGAGGTACATATGACGAGGTGGTCTATGAGTATAGTAAAAGTCATTCTATTCCATTACTTTACGTAGCTTTAACACGTGTAACAAGTCTTGAAGGGTTGTTTATATGTAACAGTCAGGATAATTTAAGATTTTATCATGGAAGAAGAGTAGACCCATCAGTTTCAAGTTTACAGCAAGAATTTAAAAGATTATCTTTAAACAAACTTACTACATTGCAAGGACTGATCACTGATTTTATGAACTCTAGAAATAAATTAACCATTTATACTTTAAACTGCCAAAGTCTCAAAAAACATACTACTGATTTACAAGATTCTATTTGTCAAAGGAGTAACTTTTTATTATTAACTGAAACATGGCTTCCTGCAGATGAATCAGTTGACTTACCTAATTTTCATTGTATAGCTAAATTTAAACGACAAAATGTTAGAGCCGCTGGAGTTGCCATTTATAAAAACAACAATACTTCACATATTACTACACTCAACATGGATCTAGTAGTTCAAAATGCTACAGAAGTTCATGTCTCCCAAACATCTATCGGCGATATGTGTGCTTCACATGTTAAACTAGAAGATGGAAGTGAATTAATAATGATCGTCAGAGGCAACATCGAATGTAAATATTACCGAAGTCACTGATTGAACGAATGAAGTTACATAAATTGTTTTTATATTTAATGAAAATAAATGTTTATTAAATAAACAGTCATCATTTTCTGGAAAAAATCGTAATATTTTATTTTATTATTATGCCATATTTAGTTTATATCGCAATCTGTTCTTTTCAATCATATTACTTTTACAAAATAATGTCGATGTTTCACATCTGCCAGGCGTCCCGTGACGGCTCCCGTGACGGTTGTACCGACTGCGTGCCTCTGCCTGTTGGACGCAGTCCCACGACTGCATCTATAGTGGAACGTCTTGTTCTGAAACCGTACTGTTGTAAGAAATTTAGTACAAAATTTTCAGTTTCAGATTTCAAGTGGAAATTGATATTAAAAAAACAACACAAAACAAATTTCTTTTTATCTAGAGTTCATGGAAAAAAAAAATTAAAAAAGGAGAGACGAGAAAGTCAGTCGTTGGAGTTAATTCGTTGAAATCAGTTTTGGAAGGAGGTCGATTGGAGTTAGTCGTTGGAGTTAATTCGTTGAAATCGATTTTGGAAGGAGGTCGATTGAAGTCAGTCGTTGGACTTAATTCGTTGAAATCAGTTTTGGAAGGAGGTCGATTGGAGTTAATTCGTTGAAATCAGTTTTGGAAGAAGGTCGATTGGAGTCAGTCGTTGGAGTTAATTCGTTGAAATCAGTTTTGGAAGGAGGTCGATTGGAGTAAGTCGTTGGAGTTAATTCGTTGAAATCAGTTTTGGAAGGAGGTCGACTGGAGTCAGTCGTTGGAGTTAATTCGTTGAAATCAGTTTTGGAAGGAGGTCGATTGGAGTCAGTCGTTGGAGTTAATTCGTTGAAATCAGTTTTGGGAGTAGGTCGACTGGAGTCAGTCGTTGGAGTTAATTCGTTGAAATCAGTTTTGGAAGGAGGTCGATTGGAGTCAGTCGTTGGAGTTAATTCGTTGAAATCTGTTTTGGAAGGAGGTCGATTGGAGTTAATTCGTTGAAATTAGTTTTGGAAGGAGGTCGATTGGAGTCAGTCGTTGGATTTAATTCGTTGAAATCAGTTTTGGAAGTAGGTCGATTGGAGTCAGTCGTTGGAGTTAATTCGTTGAAATCAGTTTTGGAAGGAGGTCGACTGGAGTCAGTCGTTGGAGTTAATTCGTTGAAATCAGTTTTGGAAGGAGGTCGATTGGAGTCAGTCGTTGGAGTTAATTCGTTGAAATCAGTTTTGGAAGGAGGTTGATTGGAGTCAGTCGTTGGAGTTGATTCGTTGAAATCAGTTTTGGAAGGAGGTCGATTGGAGTCAGTCGTTGGAGTTAATTCGTTGAAATCAGTTTTGGGAGTAGGTCGATTGGAGTCAGTCGTTGGAGTTAATTCGTTGAAATCAGTTTTGGAAGGAGGTCGATTGGAGTCAGTCGTTGGAGTTGATTCGTTGAAATCAGTTTTGGAAGGAGGTCGATTGGAGTCAGTCGTTGGAGTTAATTCGTTGAAATCAGTTTTGGCAGGAGGTCGATTGGAGTCAGTCGTTGGAGTTAATTCGTTGAAATCTGTTTTGGAAGGAGGTCGATTGGAGTTAATTCGTTGAAATTAGTTCTGGAAGGAGGTCGATTGGAGTCAGTCGTTGGATTTAATTCGTTGAAATCAGTTTTGGAAGTAGGTCGATTGGAGTCAGTCGTTGGAGTTAATTCGTTGAAATCAGTTTTGGAAGGAGGTCGACTGGAGTCAGTCGTTGGAGTTAATTCGTTGAAATCAGTTTTGGAAGGAGGTCGATTGGAGTCAGTCGTTGGAGTTAATTCGTTGAAATCAGTTTTGGAAGGAGGTTGATTGGAGTCAGTCGTTGGAGTTGATTCGTTGAAATCAGTTTTGGAAGGAGGTCGATTGGAGTCAGTCGTTGGAGTTAATTCGTTGAAATCAGTTTTGGGAGTAGGTCGATTGGAGTCAGTCGTTGGAGTTAATTCGTTGAAATCAGTTTTGGAAGGAGGTCGATTGGAGTCAGTCGTTGGAGTTAATTCGTTGAAATCAGTTTTGGAAGGAGGTCTCTTGGAGTCAGTCGTTGGAGTTAATTCGTTGAAATTAGTTTTGGAAGGAGGTCGATTGGAGTCAGTCGTTGGATTTAATTCGTTGAAATCAGTTTTGGAAGTAGGTCGATTGGAGTCAGTCGTTGGAGTTAATTCGTTGAAATCAGTTTTAGAAGGAGGCCGACTGGAGTCAGTCGTTGGAGTTAATTCGTTGAAATCAGTTTTGGAAGGAGGTCTCTTGGAGTCAGTCGTTGGAGTTAATTCTTTGAAATCAGTTTTGGAAGGAGGTCGATTGGAGTCAGTCGTTGGAGTTGATTCGTTGAAATCAGTTTTGGAAGGAGGTCGATTGGAGTCAGTCGTTGGAGTTAATTCGTTGAAATCAGTTTTGGCAGGAGGTCGATTGGAGTCAGTCGTTGGAGTTAATTCGTTGAAATCTGTTTTGGAAGGAGGTCGATTGGAGTTAATTCGTTGAAATTAGTTCTGGAAGGAGGTCGATTGGAGTCAGTCGTTGGATTTAATTCGTTGAAATCAGTTTTGGAAGTAGGTCGATTGGAGTCAGTCGTTGGAGTTAATTCGTTGAAATCAGTTTTGGAAGGAGGTCGACTGGAGTCAGTCGTTGGAGTTAATTCGTTGAAATCAGTTTTGGAAGGAGGTCGATTGGAGTCAGTCGTTGGAGTTAATTCGTTGAAATCAGTTTTGGGAGTAGGTCGATTGGAGTCAGTCGTTGGCGTTAATTCGTTGAAATCAGTTTTGGAAGGAGGTCGATTGGAGTCAGTCGTTGGAGTTAATTCGTTGAAATCTGTTTTGGAAGGAGGTCGATTGGAGTTAATTCGTTGAAATTAGTTTTGGAAGGAGGTCGATTGGAGTCAGTCGTTGGATTTAATTCGTTGAAATCAGTTTTGGAAGTAGGTCGATTGGAGTCAGTCGTTGGAGTTAATTCGTTGAAATCAGTTTTAGAAGGAGGCCGACTGGAGTCAGTCGTTGGAGTTAATTCGTTGAAATCAGTTTTGGAAAGAGGTCTCTTGGAGTCAGTCGTTGGAGTTAATTCGTTGAAATCAGTTTTGGAAGGAGGTCGATTGGAGTCAGTCGTTGGAGTTGATTCGTTGAAATCAGTTTTGGAAGGAGGTCGATTGGAGTCAGTCGTTGGAGTTAATTCGTTGAAATCAGTTTTGGCAGGAGGTCGATTGGAGTCAGTCGTTGGAGTTGATTCGTTGAAATCAGTTTTGGAAGGAGGTCGATTGGAGTCAGTCGTTGGAGTTAATTCGTTGAAATCAGTTTTGGAAGGAGGTCTATTGGAGTCAGTCGTTGGAGTCAGATTGTTTGAAAGTCAGTTCGTTGGAGTCATTGGAGTCAGTTTGCTGGAGTTCGTTTGTTGAAATCAGATTGTTTGAGTCAATCGTTGGATGAAGTTTGTTGAAGTCAACTTGCTGGAGTTTTTTTGCAGAAGTCAGTTTGTTGGAGTCAGTTTGCGGGAGTCAGTTTGCTGAAGTCGATTTATGTGTGCGGTCGTACCGTCACTGAAACCGAGTTGAACTGAACAAGTATAAAATGTTAGAAATTATTGTACTTATAGGTATTTCCTTTCCATCTGAAAATTTTAATTATTATTGATTTGCATATATATATATATAAATATTGACATTGTTTCCAAATAGTATATCGGTTTAATTTATTTACATTCACATAATGTATGATGTTTAAATTGAATTTATTTACATTCACATAATATATAATATTTAAATTAAATTCATTTACATTCACATAATATACGATCTTCAAATTATAAATATATTTCCTTTTTCTTTTTCTTTTTTTTTGGTGTAATAACAGTTTATTTTATTTCCAATTATTTATCTAAATAAATAATTTCAATTTTATCATGTAAAATATAACTTTTCTTAAAAACAAAATAATAAAAAGGCAAAGTTGTTTCCGGCATCGGCGTGACATCGTAATGGAAGGGAATATGGTTTGAGTGAAACCATATTTTTTTTAACGCAACATTATGGTCGGTGGCGCAAAGGGGTTTGGCAATTTTCATAAGAATTTTATATTCCTCTCTCTCCGTATTATACTGTAATTTTATGGTGTTACATAAAATTACTAAGAGCACAAGTGACAACAGTTTCTTCTGTTTTCACTTTAAGCACCATGAACCCTCCCTGAGATTTAGATTTCGTTGTCACGAGATTTCTGGTGTTGGTTAAGCTTCATTCAAAGAAGCATGGTAGTTTTGGTTGTAATGATATATTCCATACGGAATGTTTCGGTGCGGCAAAAACAAGCATTACAGATATAGCGCCCAACGATATGGCGCCCAACGAGGCTCCTTCATTGATAAATAGTTTGTTTACCCTGTACGGTTTTGCAAATAATGAAGAATTCCTCGTAACTTAGAATTTTTTCGAAGATTTTCATATCTTCTAATTCTGTTCAGTTATCATACAACTATAAAAAAAACTCCTCTTGCCTTTTCTTCTGTCCTTTGTCTTTACGACTTAGAGGTTATTAAATTAAACAATTTTCCTTTCGTTTTGTAATCTATTTGTCTGTACATGGAAATTGACATTCTGTTTCTGTGACTGTTGGACTTAATGGATTAGTGATGTCTAACTGGATATTATCTGGTTGACTGAGATACTTCGAGTTCATCAATTGCGAAAATAGAGTTGAAGCGGCAGTTGCAGGTATTCTTTGGGTGTAACAATGAGTATCGCCTCTTCGGAAGGAAATCGTGCAACATTGGGGACTCTAGAATATTAAGGGGCTGAGTTTCAACGCGAAGAACTTTTTCTTTGTTACCCTCATGCCTTCGGAGGTAGATTCTTTTACGCTCTCTAGCAAGGAGAGCGATGGGTATCACCCCTGCAATTACCAACACTGCTGACTCAAAGATGGTCCGGTATGCTGATGCAATCCACAGTGCTCCTCGTCTCTGCACATGTACCAGCTGTTTTTGGTGCATCGTATCTAATGCATCGGTTCGTTGTTGAGAGCTTAACTCCATATCTCTGCGCCATATAGAAGCGTAGGTTGTATGACATTCTTCAGCAGAGGCTTTTTTGTTGGACTTGGTCCCCCGTGATTGGCCATTAGTCGACTAATTGCCGAGACCCCTAATGCGGCTTTGTTAGCCGTTGCCTTGATTTGGTCCAAGAAGCTCAGCTTAGAATCTATCAGCAAGCCCAGATGCTTAACTGATAGTTTTGACTCTACTAATGTGTCCCCGCCTCGGAACATTCTTACTCTGGGGATCCTCTTCATGGTCAGGAAGACCACTTCAGTTTTTTTTTGACGCTACCCATGAGTGATCATCCAGCTGCCTACGCGGCGCATTAGCACATTTAGTCTTAATTGCGCTTGATCGACTGTGGGCCCAGCCACTAGTGGCGCAACATCATCTGCATAGCAGAAGTCCGTCGTAGGAGACGTTCTACAAGTCTGGACCGAGGGTGGAGCCTTGGGTCACACCTTATATGACTAGCATCCTCGACCGAACTTGTGCCGTGCCGTAGATGAGGCTTTATCATTCAGGTAATTTCGAACTAGCCGCATAAGATATTCTGATAGTTGGAAGGAGTTTTCCATTGCTTCCAGAATATCCGTCCATGTAGCGGTGTTGAATGCGTTCTTAATGTCCAGCGTCACTAGAAGAACTACCTGACGGTTGTACCGACTGCGTGCCTCTGCCTGTTGGACGCAGTCCCACGACTGCATCTATAGTGGAACGTCTTGTTCTGAAACCGTACTGTTGTAAGAAATTTAGTACAAAATTTTCAGTTTCAGATTTCAAGTGGAAATTGATATTAAAAAACAACACAAAACAAATTTCTTTTCATCTAGAGTTCATGGAAAAAAAAAATTAAAAAAGGAGAGACGAGAAAGTCAGTCGTTGGAGTTAATTCGTTGAAATCAGTTTTGGAAGGAGGTCGATTGGAGTTAGTCGTTGGAGTTAATTCGTTGAAATCAGTTTTGGAAGGAGGTCGACTGGAGTCAGTCGTTGGAGTTAATTCGTTGAAATCAGTTTTGGAAGGAGGTCGATTGGAGTCAGTCGTTGGAGTTAATTCGTTGAAATCAGTTTTGGGAGTAGGTCGATTGGAGTCAGTCGTTGGCGTTAATTCCTTGAAATCAGTTTTGGAAGGAGGTCGATTGGAGTCAGTCGTTGGAGTTAATTCGTTGAAATCAGTTTTGGAAGGAGGTCGATTGGAGTTAATTCGTTGAATTTAGTTTTGGAAGGAGGTCGATTGGAGTCAGTGGTTGGATTTAATTCGTTGAAATCAGTTTTGGAGGTAGGTCGATTGGAGTCAGTCGTTGGATTTAATTCGTTGAAATCAGTTTTGGAAGGAGGTCGACTGGAGTCAGTCGTTGGAGTTAATTCGTTGAAATCAGTTTTGGAAGGAGGTCGATTGGAGTCAGTCGTTGGAGTTAATTCGTTGAAATCAGTTTTGGGAGTAGGTCGATTGGAGTCAGTCGTTGGCGTTAATTCGTTGAAATCAGTTTTGGAAGGAGGTCGATTGGAGTAAGTCGTTGGAGTTAATTCGTTGAAATCAGTTTTGGAAGGAGGTCGATTGGAGTCAGTCGTTGGAGTTGATTCGTTGAAATCAGTTTTGGAAGGAGGTCGATTGGAGTCAGTCGTTGGAGTTAATTCGTTGAAATCAGTTTTGGCAGGAGGTCGATTGGAGTCAGTCGTTGGAGTTGATTCGTTGAAATCAGTTTTGGAAGGAGGTCGATTGGAGTCAGTCGTTGGAGTTAATTCGTTGAAATCAGTTTTGGAAGGAGGTCTATTGGAGTCAGTCGTTGGAGTTAATTCGTTGAAATCAGTTTTGGAAGGAGGTCGACTGGAGTCAGTCGTTGGAGTTAATTCGTTGAAATCAGTTTTGGAAGGAGGTCGATTGGAGTAAGTCGTTGGAGTTAATTCCTTGAAATCAGTTTTGGGAGTAGGTCGATTGGAGTCAGTCGTTGGCGTTAATTCGTTGAAATCAGTTTTGGAAGGAGGTCGATTGGAGTCAGTCGTTGGAGTTAATTCGTTGAAATCTGTTTTGGAAGGAGGTCGATTGGAGTTAATTCGTTGAAATTAGTTTTGGAAGGAGGTCGATTGGAGTCAGTCGTTGGATTTAATTCGTTGAAATCAGTTTTGGAAGTAGGTTGATTGGAGTCAGTCGTTGGAGTTAATTCGTTGAAATCAGTTTTGGAAGGAGGTCGATTGGAGTCAGTCGTTGGAGTTAATTCGTTGAAATCAGTTTTGGAAGGAGGTCAACTGGAGTCAGTCGTTGGAGTTAATTCGTTGAAATCAGTTTTGGAAGGAGGTCGATTGGAGTCAGTCGTTGGAGTTAATTCATTGAAATCAGTTTTGGGAGTAGGTCGATTGGAGTCAGTCGTTGGCGTTAATTCGTTGAAATCAGTTTTGGAAGGAGGTCGATTGGAGTCAGTCGTTGGAGTTAATTCGTTGAAATCTGTTTTGGAAGGAGGTCGATTGGAGTTAATTCGTTGAAATTAGTTCTGGAAGGAGGTCGATTGGAGTCAGTCGTTGGATTTAATTCGTTGAAATCAGTTTTGGAAGTAGGTCGATTGGAGTCAGTCGTTGGAGTTAATTCGTTGAAATCAGTTTTGGAAGGAGGTCGACTGGAGTCAGTCGTTGGAGTTAATTCGTTGAAATCAGTTTTGGAAGGAGGTCGATTGGAGTCAGTCGTTGGAGTTAATTCGTTGAAATCAGTTTTGGGAGTAGGTCGATTGGAGTCAGTCGTTGGCGTTAATTCGTTGAAATCAGTTTTGGAAGGAGGTCGATTGGAGTCAGTCGTTGGAGTTAATTCGTTGAAATCTGTTTTGGAAGGAGGTCGATTGGAGTTAATTCGTTGAAATTAGTTTTGGAAGGAGGTCGATTGGAGTCAGTCGTTGGATTTAATTCGTTGAAATCAGTTTTGGAAGTAGGTCGATTGGAGTCAGTCGTTGGAGTTAATTCGTTGAAATCAGTTTTAGAAGGAGGCCGACTGGAGTCAGTCGTTGGAGTTAATTCGTTGAAATCAGTTTTGGAAGGAGGTCTCTTGGAGTCAGTCGTTGGAGTTAATTCTTTGAAATCAGTTTTGGAAGGAGGTCGATTGGAGTCAGTCGTTGGAGTTGATTCGTTGAAATCAGTTTTGGAAGGAGGTCGATTGGAGTCAGTCGTTGGAGTTAATTCGTTGAAATCAGTTTTGGCAGGAGGTCGATTGGAGTCAGTCGTTGGAGTTGATTCGTTGAAATCAGTTTTGGAAGGAGGTCGATTGGAGTCAGTCGTTGGAGTTGATTCGTTGAAATCAGTTTTGGAAGGAGGTCTATTGGAGTCAGTCGTTGGTGTCAGATTGTTTGAAAGTCAGTTCGTTGGAGTCATTGGAGTCAGTTTGCTGGAGTTCGTTTGTTGAAATCAGATTGTTTGAGTCAATCGTTGGATGAAGTTTGTTGAAGTCAACTTGCTGGAGTTTTTTTGCAGAAGTCAGTTTGTTGGAGTCAGTTTGCGGGAGTCAGTTTGCTGAAGTCGATTTATGTGTGCGGTCGTACCGTCACTGAAACCGAGTTGAACTGAACAAGTATAAAATGTTAGAAATTATTGTACTTATAGGTATTTCCTTTCCATCTGAAAATTTTAATTATTATTGATTTGCATATATATATAAATATTGACATTGTTTCCAAATAGTATATCGGTTTAATTTATTTACATTCACATAATGTATGATGTTTAAATTGAATTTATTTACATTCACATAATATATAATATTTAAATTAAATTCATTTACATTCACATAATATACGATCTTCAAATTATAAATATATTTCCTTTTTCTTTTTCTTTTTTTTGGTGTAATAACATTTTATTTTATTTCCAATTATTTATCTAAATAAATAATTTCAATTTTATCATGTAAAATATAACTTTTCTTAAAAACAAAATAATAAAAAGGCAAAGTTGTTTCCGGCATCGGCGTGACATCGTAATGGAAGGGAATATGGTTTGAGTGAAACCATATTTTTTTTAACGCAACATTATGGTCGGTGGCGCAAAGGGGTTTGCCAATTTTCATAAGAATTTTATATTCCTCTCTCTCCGTATTATACTGTAATTTTATGGTGTTACATAAAATTACTAAGAGCACAAGTGACAACAGTTTCTTCTGTTTTCACTTTAAGCACCATGAACCCTCCCTGAGATTTAGATTTCGTTGTCACGAGATTTCTGGTGTTGGTTAAGCTTCATTCAAAGAAGCATGGTAGTTTTGGTTGTAATGATATATTCCATATGGAATGTTTCGGTGCGGCAAAAACAAGCATTACAGATATAGCGCCCAACGATATGGCGCCCAACGAGGCTCCTTCATTGATAAATAGTTTGTTTACCCTGTACGGTTTTGCAAATAATGAAGAATTCCTCGTAACTTAGAATTTTTTCGAAGATTTTCATATCTTCTAATTCTGTTCAGTTATCATACAACTATAAAAAAAAACTCCTCTTGCCTTTTCTTCTGTCCTTTGTCTTTACGACTTAGAGGTTATTAAATTAAACAATTTTCCTTTCGTTTTGTAATCTATTTGTCTGTACATGGAAATTGACATTCTGTTTCTGTGACTGTTGGACTTAATGGATTAGTGATGTCTAACTGGATATTATCTGGTTGACTGAGATACTTCGAGTTCATCAATTGCGAAAATAGAGTTGAAGCTGCAGTTGCAGGTATTCTTTGGGTGTAACAATGTGTATCGCCTCTTCGGAAGGAAATCGTGCAACATTGGGGACTCTAGAATATTAAGGGGCTGAGTTTCAACGCGAAGAACTTTTTCTTTGTTACCCTCATGCCTTCGGAGGTAGATTCTTTTACGCTCTCTAGCAAGGAGAGCGATGGGTATCACCCCTGCAATTACCAACACTGCTGACTCAAAGATGGTCCGGTATGCTGATGCAATCCACAGTGCTCCTCGTCTCTGCACATGTGCCAGCTGTTTTTGGTGCATCGTATCTAATGCATCGGTTCGTTGTTGAGAGCTTAACTCCATATCTCTGCGCCATATAGAAGCGTAGGTTGTATGACATTCATCAGCAGAGGCTTTTTTGTTGGACTTGGTCCCCCGTGATTGGCCATTAGTCGACTAATTGCCGAGACCCCTAATGCGGCTTTGTTAGCCGTTGCCTTGATTTGGTCCAAGAAGCTCAGCTTAGAATCTATCAGCAAGCCCAGATGCTTAACTGATAGTTTTGACTCTACTAATGTGTCCCCGACTCGGAACATTCTTACTCTGGAGATCCTCTTCATGGTCAGGAAGACCACTTCAGTTTTTTTTTGACGCTACCCATGAGTGGTCATCCAGCTGCCTACGCGGCGCATTAGCACATTTAGTCTTAATTGCGCTTGATCGACTGTGGGCCCAGCCACTAGTGGCGCAACATCATCTGCATAGCAGAAGTCCGTCGTAGGAGACGTTCTACAAGTCTGGACCGAGGGTGGAGCCTTGGGTCACACCTTATATGACTAGCATCCTCGACCGAACTTGTGCCGTGCCGTAGATGAGGCTTTATCATTCAGGTAATTTCGAACTAGCCTCATAAGATATTCTGATAGTTGGAAGGAGTTTTCCATTGCTTCCAGAATATCCGTCCATCTAGCGGTGTTGAATGCGTTCTTAACGTCCAGCGTCACTAGAAGAACTACCTGACGGTTGTACCGACTGCGTGCCTCTGCCTGTTGGACGCAGTCCCACGACTGCATCTATAGTGTATATAGAAACCGTACTGTTGTAAGAAATTTAGTACAAAATTTTCAGTTTCAGATTTCAAGTGGAAATTGATATTAAAAAAACAACACAAAACAAATTTCTTTTTATCTAGAGTTCATGGGAAAAAAAAATTAAAAAAGGAGAGACGAGAAAGTCAGTCGTTGGAGTTAATTCGTTGAAATCAGTTTTGGAAGTAGGTCGATTGGAGTTAGTCGTTGGAGTTAATTCGTTGAAATCAGTTTTGGAAGAAGGTCGATTGGAGTCAGTCGTTGGAGTTAATTCGTTGAAATCAGTTTTGGAAGGAGGTCGATTGGAGTAAGTCGTTGGAGTTAATTCGTTGAAATCAGTTTTGGAAGGAGGTCGACTGGAGTCAGTCGTTGGAGTTTATTCGTTGAAATCAGTTTTGGAAGGAGGTCGATTGGAGTCAGTCGTTGGAGTTAATTCGTTGAAATCAGTTTTGGGAGTAGGTCGATTGGAGTCAGTCGTTGGAGTTAATTCGTTGAAATCAGTTTTGGAAGGAGGTCGATTGGAGTCAGTCGTTGGAGTTAATTCGTTGAAATCTGTTTTGGAAGGAGGTCGATTGGAGTTAATTCGTTGAAATTAGTTTTGGAAGGAGGTCGATTGGAGTCAGTCGTTGGATTTAATTCGTTGAAATCAGTTTTGGAAGTAGGTCGATTGGAGTCAGTCGTTGGAGTTAATTCGTTGAAATCAGTTTTAGAAGGAGGCCGACTGGAGTCAGTCGTTGGAGTTAATTCGTTGAAATCAGTTTTGGAAGGAGGTCGATTGGAGTCAGTCGTTGGAGTTAATTCGTTGAAATCAGTTTTGGAAGGAGGTCGATTGGAGTCAGTCGTTGGAGTTGATTCGTTGAAATCAGTTTTGGAAGGAGGTCGATTGGAGTCAGTCGTTGGAGTTAATTCGTTGAAATCAGTTTTGGCAGGAGGTCGATTGGAGTCAGTCGTTGGAGTTGATTCGTTGAAATCAGTTTTGGAAGGAGGTCGATTGGAGTCAGTCGTTGGAGTTAATTCGTTGAAATCAGTTTTGGAAGGAGGTCTATTGGAGTCAGTTGTTGGAGTCAGATTGTTTGAAAGTCAGTTCGTTGGAGTCATTGGAGTCAGTTTGCTGGAGTTCGTTTGTTGAAATCAGATTGTTGGATGCAATCGTTGGATGAAGTTTGTTGAAGTCAACTTGCTGGAGTTTTTTTGCAGAAGTCAGTTTGTTGGAGTCAGTTTGCGGGAGTCAGTTTGCTGAAGTCGATTTATGTGTGCGGTCGTACCGTCACTGAAACCGAGTTGAACTGAACAAGTATAAAATGTTAGAAATTATTGTACTTATAGGTATTTCCTTTCCATCTGAAAATTTTAATTATAATTGATTTGCATATATATATATAAATATTGACTTTGTTTCCAAATAGTATATCGGTTTAATTTATTTACATTCACATAATGTATGATGTTTAAATTGAATTTATTTACATTCACATAATATATAATATTTAAATTAAATTCATTTACATTCACATAATATACGATCTTCAAATTATAAATATATTTCCTTTTTCTTTTTCTTTTTTTTTGGTGTAATAACAGTTTATTTTATTTCCAATTATTTATCTAAATAAATAATTTCAATTTTATCATGTAAAATATAACTTTTCTTAAAAACAAAATAATAAAAAGGCAAAGTTGTTTCCGGCATCGGCGTGACATCGTAATGGAAGGGAATATGGTTTGAGTGAAACCATATTTTTTTTAACGCAACATTATGGTCGGTGGCGCAAAGGGGTTTGGCAATTTTCATAAGAATTTTATATTCCTCTCTCTCCGTATTATACTGTAATTTTATGGTGTTACATAAAATTACTAAGAGCACAAGTGACAACAGTTTCTTCTGTTTTCACTTTAAGCACCATGAACCCTCCCTGAGATTTAGATTTCGTTGTCACGATATTTCTGGTGTTGGTTAAGCTTCATTCAAAGAAGCATGGTAGTTTTGGTTGTAATGATATATTCCATATGGAATGTTTCGGTGCGGCAAAAACAAGCATAACACTGTCTTGGAGAAAGGTCCTCAGCGACATTGATAACGTCAGTGAGTCTTCCCTTTATCAGTTTCTCGAGCATTTACCTGGCCGTATTTAGCATGCATAACGGTCGGTACGCTTACGGTGACTCGAGATTTCCCTTACCCTTGCTGATCAGCACGAGTTTTGCCGTCTTCCATTGTTCAGGGAAAACGCGCTGAGCAGCAAGTCAGGGCAATATGGATAGACCAGTTGCAGTACTTCGCCTGGAATACCGTCTAGTCCCGAAGCCTTCTTCGCCTTCATGGAAAGCATTGCTAGTTCTAGTTCGTTCTCTACGCACGAAAGAGAAGTATGGGGAAGAGGGCCCGTACTTTATCGTCCATCATGTCCGCTTCAAGTACGCAGGGCACCCGTAGAGCACGGAGCTTACGAATAACTAGCTTATAGCCCAAGCCCCACGGGTCCCTGTGTAGGTCTTCGAACAGGTTCTGCCAGAAACGGCCCTTTCTTCTGTTGATCAGTCCGCAAACTTATTTCCTGGCTGAATGATATACTGCCATTCTTGTGCATGCCATCCTGGCTTCGCGCTCGTTGAGCTTCTCGCCGGAGTTTGTGACACTCCCTTCGTTTTTCAGCTATTTCAGTGCACCACTAATACACCGGAGGCTTTCCGTGTCTAGGTCTCGCAGTCAGTCCTCTGGTTCTCGGCGATGAGCCAAACGGTGGTGAGCATCTCATGAGTGTGTCGACAAACTTCTCCACATCCATCCTCTCAGTATTCCACACGAAGGCGGAGCGCTGAGTGTCTAGGGGCTTAGGAACGTTGTCGCGGATCTCGAATGCTATATACTGGTGATCACTGGCCGAAGAGTCCTCTAGAAATCTCCAATTATTTGTCATTGAGGAGAGAGCCTCCGAGGCTAATGTCACGTCCGGAATGATACCCACGCAGCCCAAGCGGCGGAAAATAGTTCACAAAATGTTCACCACGTCTAGCCTTACTCTGCCATCTCCAGGATTCGATTTCCCCTAAGGTCTGGCTGAGACATGCCCCATTTAATAGTCTTGACGTTAAGGTCTCCCCCGATAAGAACATGACCCTCTGTGCTCAAGACAGCGTACCCCAATGAGTTGAGCTTTGTTAAAAGTTGAAAAGTTCTCATTGGTTCGTTCGGTGTCAAGTACATACTGAAGAATGTTATTTCTGGGCAATGGACCCATACGAAATCATCTTTTCGTCCATGGCCCTGAACTCTCAGTTGGGTGCCGTTTCGAACCCAGATGGTGCAAGTACCAGATTTATCAGGGTACCATGCTGATGAATTTTTATCTCAGTGTTGTTCGCTTAGCAGCAATAGGTCGGCTTTCGCCGAAAATACGCCTCTCCCGTGCATTCTGTTCTTATATGCCCTGCGTATCCGCACTTATTGCCCAAGGAGCTCCTTTCAGGCTCTTTGCAGTCTTGTGCTGTATAACCGTAGCTTAGGCATTTTAAACAGCGGAGAGGAAAAGGATTTGGATAAGATTCCCGACATAATAATGAATTAACGTGAATGTTCTTGGGGTGCAGGAGATTTGAACTGCTGGGAGAATAGTGTGGAAAACATTTTAAAGCCTATACAAAGTGTCTGAAAGTACTCTGCGGTACTTCAGCATCCTTAACGTTTTACGAGGCCTTACAGGAGATTTTCCGAAATTACTAAGCATACAAGAGCTGGTAGATCCACCGAATGCAATTTACCGTTGTCTCAAGTTGGAGAATCTTAACTATCATACGCAACACGCAAATAAAAGTTTTCAATTGGGACGGAAAGCACAATCTGTACCACCGCGTTAAACAAAACTCCTGTTTCTTCACTACGCCGAATTTCCTGCCAAAATTTTATCATTGCTTTCAATCATCCAAGCTCTATAATTAATTTAATAACACACATTTTAACCTTACACATCCAACATTTTCAATCAAACTTAAAACTCAACGAACCCATTTCAACAATGCTAAAGTAATGGAAGTTGGAAGTTATCATTTATCTTATTACCCCTCCTTTTTCAAGGGTTTAAGAGAATACACCTCCGAGGTGGGGTTATTTAGGTACCGGAAAGCCCCGTCGGAGCTGGGGGTGGGCGCCATTCCTCAACCCTACAAGAAGCTCCGAGCCCTAAGAGGAGCTGGGCTGGCCTCGGAAGCTGGACTCCTGGTGGATTCTCTGCCACGACCAAGCTTCCACCGCGTTACAATCGAACAATCCGCTTTCACAATGCCGCGAGCTGTTCCCTCTTCATTAATGTTTCTTTTCAACCAAAATACTTAAATGTCCTGAATGGGAAGTATGTAAAGCAAAGCAAAATAAAGGATTTTATTTAAAGTAAGTTAAACAAAGGAACTTAACGTCTAGAACTTACACTAAAACGCTGCGACGGGGTCCCCTAGGCGACTTGTCAATCCTTGCGATTCCTCTAACTGTACACACCCTTTCGAAGCAAACGAAGCTGCCACAGAGTCAACTCAGCTACTGTTGCCGATGGCTTCTTTACTTACGTCAGTGGTGTTTGATATTGATTCTTGTGCCCATTCAACTTGGAACTGGAACTGATCAAATGTGCCACATCCTTGATAATCTGTTGTTGTCGCGTGCGTCACAGCACTATCCGCCTAGTACCAACATTACTAGCCGACAACTTTTGCGTATTTCGCACTTTTCTAAATTCATCTTTTCTCTGTAATGTAACATAACTCGCAGATATGTCATTTGCATTATTTCTAGCATTAAAACTAGCATAAGCATTTTTTTCTAAATAAATAGAGGTGTACGAGAATGTAACAGTCAGTTGTACTTATCGTAAGCAAGCAGAATCTCTGCGAAAATGAATTGTATAATTTCGAATTAAATTTGGTTTTTTAAGGATAACGGTCCAATTATCCTAACTGGCGCAGTCGGCAAAGTAAAGGGCGGAGGACGATTTCGAAGTTACATTTAACCGTAAAAGTTTTCCGACGTATTATCGGTTCTCAAAGGTTGATCGCCCACGGTTCGGTAACTCATTTGTGAAATGCAAGTGACAAAGGATTATGGCTGCGCAAGCAGGCTCAGCGAGGGCATATCGCTACTCGAGCAGACAAATTGAGGAAGAAAATGAGAAACCTGCTAACCATCATCTTCAAGTAAGTTTTTGCTCAGATGCCTCTTTTTCCTAAATCGAAATCATCATCCAATAAACTCTATAAAACGTTCTCTAGATTATTCAAGCAAAATAACTCGTCTAAACTAAATGATTATAAACTAAGTAATTCTGTTAGTTCAAGAATTGGAAATAAGTTATCCGCGAGTGAAAAAAATTCAATCGATCATTCAATCAAACTTCCAACCGTTATAACAGATATACCTAGTTTGTTCAGATCGCATAGTTTGACAAAATTAACCGACATAATTATTGATTGTTAAACAGAAATTAAAACAGTACACAGTGCAATGCCGGTTCAACGGTACCCAACGCAATTAAAGACTTTCCACGGGCCGCATTTTCTCGATAATGTCAAAGAAATCCTTGACTTCATTCAGGTCACCAGTGGTACATCCTATGGTCAGTTGTTGTTAAGGGCTATTGGGTATGAAATTGTTGGACAAGCCAACGAGGTCCTCAACATGTATTAAACACCACTGAATTGGCATCTTATTAGGGAAAATCTCATCCTTCATTACGCCGACAAGAGGAATTAAACTTCCCTTATACGTGATTTACATGCATTGAAACAAAATAGTGACTCTGTGCAAAATTTTTACAATAATACCGACAGTGGTAATCCTGCGAACAACTAATCTAGATCATTAGAGATCCCGCTTTTTTCTTTCCTCCAAACCCTCCTACTTGAGCATCCCGTGATGGTGAAGAGCCTTTCGGATCGTTACGAACAAATTAAAAATTTGAATGTGTGTTATGAGGACGAGTCATTCGATGTAATTCGATGATTGCGACTTATCACACTTAAACAAAGAGGAACACAAGGAACTATTTAAGGTCTGTCGAGAATATGACGACATATTCTTTCGGGAAGGACAAGATTTGACCTTCACAAACCAAGTGAAACATCGAATTAGAACCACCGATGAATCCCCTATCTGTACGAAGATATCTATAGATATAGATATCTATAGATATACCTATAGATATCCTTTCATCCATAAGAAGGAAGTCTGTAACCAAATCTTTGATATGTTGAATCAGGGTATAATTCGCCCCCGTTAATCGGGTTGGAGTTCTCTAGTTTGGATCGTGGCAAAAAGAAATGGAGGCTGGTTATTGGTTATAGGAAGTTGAATGAAAAGACGATAGGTGATCGCTACCCTCTCCCGAATATCAATGACATACTGGATAAATTAGGAAGGCCGATTTGTTTTTCAAGGTTTGATTTAGCGCGGGTATTCCACCAAACAAAGATGGAACCTCGTGATGTTCCGAAAACTGCCTTCAGTGTCGAAGGAGGTCATTACGAATATGTGCGCATGTCATTTGGGCTACAAAATGCACCCTCGTCCTTTCAGAGAGTGATGGATAATGTATTCAAAGAACTGCAGAGCATAGTTTGTCTCGGCTATCTAGACGGCATAATAATATTCTCCACTGCATTGCAAGAGCACATAGAAAACCTCAAGAAGGTATTTCACAGACTTTGTGAGGCAAATCTCAAGGTCCAGCTTAATAAATTTGAATTCCTCAAATAGGAAATAGGAAAAATTTCCTCGATCATTTGGTCACAACCGTAGACATTAAGCCAAATCCTAATAAAGTTTAGGAAATTATCGATTTCCCCGTTCCTAAAACCACCAAGGACATAAAATCTTTCGTCGGCTTACTCGGTTATTATCACAAGGTCATCCGAGACTTTGCAAAACTAACCGAACCACTTACCGAATGCTTAAAAGAGGGCTGACGCATTGATTTGAATGAATTTGAATGAATGATTCTCTTCTCGAACATCCAGATTTTAACAAACGGACAGGGTGCTGTATTATCGCAAGGGTATTATCGCACAAAATATTTCCGGCCGTATCTTCTTGGTAGGAAATTTGAGATTGTGACAGACCACAAGCCACTTACGTGGTTGATGAACTTAAAGGATCCAAATTCGAGACTAATACATTGGAGACTCAAGCTCGAGAAGTATGATTATGAGCTAAATTACAAAAAGGGTAGTCAGAACAGTTATGTGGACCCCTTAAGCCGCATAAAAATCGCGAAAAACATAAACAACAATGTAAAAATGAACGTGACCGATGCCGTTGGGACGTCTGCACAAAGTACTAGAGGTTCCACCGCGCACTCTGCAGAAGAAAATCTGAATACCAGAATACCAATTTCTGAACGTCCCTTGAACGAATTTTCTGAATCTGATAGAACACCTAGATTTAGTTTGGAAATGCCATTCTGGAACAAACAACGCTGAATAATTCAAATACAGCAATACACTGAAGCAAAACTTGCCGAAATCTTCAAAAAATAATCCCTCTCAATAGATTGACGGCAATATATACCACAGACGAAATTTTCAAAAAAGAACAAGATACTTACACAAAGCACTTTTCACAATTTGATAGTTTCAAAGTGGTCAAATGCATGGAAATCCTAAAAGAAATCACTGAAGACGATAAACAAGATGCATTAATAACAGAATACCTTCTTAATAGTAACCATCGAGGCATTAGCGAGACTCTAGCTCATCTCAAGAGAGAATATTACTTTCCTTTCATGAAGAATAAAATCAGAAAAATTATCAATAATTGCGAAAAATGCCAAACACTAAAATACGATAGAAATCCCCAAAAACCGAAACATCAGACTCCAGATACTCCCAAAAAACCACTAGACGTTCTCCATATGGATATTTACATACAGTAGAACGCCGATTATCCGAATTAATTGGGACCGGGGTCGATTCGGATAATCCAAAATTCGGATAATCGGACATAGACTGTTAATAAAGAAAAACGAACTGTTACATATGGAAAAAATTTTAATATGTTTAACAAACACAGTTCTGCATTATGTAAGTAGTGCACTAAAGAAAGAGAGAGAGAGAGAGCATCAGCGCCGCGGCAGATAAAATACGAAGCCCCGTGCGCTCACTTGAACATCTCGATCAGAGTAAGTTGCCTCGACGTTGAAGCTCGTTTCCGTGCAACAAGGTCACGCAGACGCCGGACGGCAAGAAGTTGTATACCGTCGCATTCAGGTTGCCACTCCATCCACTTAAGCGCCTTTTCGAAGCACATAAACGCCTCGCTGTGAGATGGTACACTTTGGTCTTGTGTCTCTTCCCCTTCGATCTCATTGTCATCCTCTTCATTATCCTGTTCGTCCATGGCACTCGCTGCGATTTCATCGTCTGTCTGTATCTGGAACCCTTGATCGTTCTTATCACAGAGCAACCACTCTTCCATGTCAGTGACATCACACTCCGAACATCCCGCGATTTCATTAGCCATGTTTACAAACTCTTCCACTGACGGTAATTCCTGTCTGTCCTCAATAACTTCAGCGGTTGATTCTCATTCCTTCGCTTGCTTTTCTAACTCGAGTTGCTCTTTTGTTGATGTGCCGTTTATTTTATTCCAAGCTCGTTTCAGTGAAACACTTTTAACCATGTTCCAGGAATCTGCAATCATGTAGCAACAATCTTTCAAGTTGATATTTTGGGCGAATCCAAAACTCGTAATCCAAAACTCGTTCTTCGTCATTCTCTTTAGCTAGAAGCAATTTACGAAGCAACTGTTGTCTGTAAAGTCGTTTCGTGCTATCAATCACACTCTGGTCCATGGGCTGCAGCAGACTTGTGACGTTAGGTGGTAAAAAGAGACACTTAAATTTCCCTTCTTCTCTCACGAGAAGCTCAAGTGACGGATGCGTTGGTGCATTGTCAATAATTAGCAAAACATTTCCCTTTTTTCCTGTTTCCGTTTTAAACTTGTTTGTTTCAGGAATAAAAGTTTTATCATACCACTCCAAAAAAATACTGCTGTCCATCCATGCACTCTTCTGATAAGTGTAGGTCACTGGTAACTTGGCTAAGTTCTTGAAAGCCCTCGGCTTCTTTGCTTTACCAATCAATAATAAAGGAAGGTGATGGGTACCAGTAGGGTTAGCGCATACCATTATGGTAACGCGATCTTTACTGACTTTGTGACCGGGAGCACTCTGTTCTCTTTTGGATGCTAGGGTTTTTCTCGGCAAAGCTTCCCAATTCCATCCAGTCTCATCAGCATTGTAAACATGATCAGGGTCGTAGTTTTCAGTTTCTTTTTAAAAGATGTCCACAAATTTATTAGCAGCTTCACTATCAGCAGAAAGTTTTTCACCAGCAATATCCAGTTCCCGAATGCCGTGCCTATTCTTGACATTGCGGATCCATCCAGTGCTTGCCTTGAAATCAGCTACACCCATTTTTTCACTGAACATTCACGGCTATTTACATAAAATCGATCCTGAAAACGGTTGTCCAATAGATCGTTGCTGCAGAAACCACGTAAAAACAGCATTCTCAAGCTGTTCATCCTTTGCCTTTTTCATTACTTTTCGCGACGAACATCCATCACCAGTTTCCAACGCAGTCACAAAACTTAAAATTTTTTCACTGTTATTTTTAATATCAGTTGTTGTAGCTGCCCCGACACCAAATCTATCTGCCAGTACCTTTCCCGCCACACCTTTTTTTTAACTGATTGATTGTTTCGACTTTGTCCTTTAGTGATAGGACGACACGTTTCCGCTTTGCACTCATTTTGGTTATTCGCTTATCATATAACCGTTTAAAACAGTGATCCGCACAATAAGAGAGGGAGGAGCTTACTGACAGTAATTCAATGATATTGAGTTGAAAAAATAACAAACGTTCCAACGTTCTGTTTCACAGAAGCCGCGCGACGCAAAAAATGTAGTGTCTTGCCTCGAGTTTTCAACCATAACGATTGAAATACATATATCTGGACTCCTGCGAGTTTCAACTTGTTACAGCAAAACAAAACAAAAATTACATTACTTACTTACTACAGTACTTGCTTTTAATTTTTCATATTACGCTTAGGACCGATTCGAATAATAGGCGATTCGGTTAATCGGCGTTCGGATAATCGGCGTTCTACTGTAATTGAAAACCGATACATATTAACGATCATTGGCAAATTGTCAAAATTCGCGGTAGCCTACATACTTTCAGCTCGAAATAGCTTAAATAGAATTAAATCTCTCAAACATTTTATCAGTCTTCACGGTATTCCCCAAAATATAGCTACCATGTTAATCGATCAAGGTATAGTATTCACATCTTCGATTTTTAAAGACTTCTGTAAGCAATTTAAATTAAATCATTACATAGTTTCATATCAACAAACAAACGGTAATGGACCTGTAGAAAGACTTAACAATTACAGAGACATACAGAATAGTACGTGACAAGTATCGAGGCAAAGACCCAGAGGACATTTTGGATGAATTAATAATCACTTACAACAATGCTATTCATTCAGCCACAAAATACACTCCATTTGAATTATTCTATGACAGATCATACAAATTTAACAAGGGTGTGCAACATACAAGCAGTCATGAATATTTAAAAAAATTAAAAGAATTTCAAGCACAGCTCTACTCTGAGATAGAATCTTTACTAACTGAACACACAAATAAAAGATTAACAAAGCTCAACGAAAATAGAAAGGAACCTGAAAGCTTTAACCAGGGATATGTAGTGTTTCGGAAAGAATGTCGAGGAAATAAATTAAATCGCAGGTTTACTAAGCATTTAATATCTTTATTAATATTAATATCATACTAAGCAACGCGTCCCAGCCTGTGAGTTGGCACCTGATGAGAAGCGGCAGGGACGCGTGTTCGAGCCCCCAGCAGGTGGCTAAGGGCAGAGAATGAGCTGATGGAGCTCAGCAAAGTCACAACAAAAGCTGAAAATATCACTCCCTGCGCAAACGACGAAAGGTTGGCATGTAGTCCTTAAAGGCGAATCGCAGAAAAATAGTAAAGTGCCCTGAGTCAACAGCCCCCTGCCAAGGGGAGGAGATTGCCAGTGACTTCCAACTGGTACGCTCTAAAGCGCAACAGCAGGCTGCGAAGAGGGCACATCGTGCAAGAGCTGAGGAAGTGGCCAAGCCCACGCCTGAAAAGCATAAATGTGCGGGACTCGGCGCAATGTCTAGAAAGATCAGGCACAAGCAGCGTAGGGATGCTCTACTGATTAAACCAATAGACGGAAGGACCTTCGTTGACGTGCTCAATAAAATAAGGGAAAATGTGGAGCCCGAAAAAACAGGAGTCTGCATAAGAACGGTACGAGTGACCAAAACAGGTGGCCTTCTCGTGGAACTCGGGGCGGAATCCACAGACAAGGGCATGTTTGACTTCCTTGGCTCGAAAGCTGTTACTTCGACATTACAGCCAATTGCATCTTTAGAAATAAGAGACATTGAATGTGTCGCAGAAGCCAAAGAAGTAG
The DNA here is from genome assembly GCA_954870665.1 of Stratiomys singularior. NCBI lineage: Eukaryota > Metazoa > Arthropoda > Insecta > Diptera > Stratiomyidae > Stratiomys > Stratiomys singularior. The sequence goes on along the minus strand of OX940880.1, from coordinate 77,418,500 downwards.
AAGAGGCCATTAGAAAAACTCTTCCTACGGTAGACAGCTTTAAGGTGAGGTTGACGCCTACCAACCCTAGAAGAGAAAAGTACACAATTGTGGACATCCCAGAGAAAGATGCTGCGCAACTCCTGGTCCAAAATCAAAATCGGCTGGGTAGTACCCAAAATTTGCCGAAGAGTCGTCCTGACTCGATGCTATAAATGCCTTAACTTCGAACACATTTCTCCGAACTGCAAGGGGCTAGACCGAAGCAACCTGTGCTACAAGTGTGGCACTCCTGGCCATAAGAGTGCACAAACATGCTTCATTTTGAGCAAACCCAAAGGCTTGAAACCCTAAGATCTGGCACATGTTCCGGAAAGTGGAAAGTGTCTGGAGTCCAAAGAGGCGCTGAGCAGGAGAAAGGGCAAACTGTGATCCGAGTCCTCCAGATCAATCTGCACCGTAGCAAGACCGCTCAGAATTTGCTTGACCAGGTCGCGAGGGAGAAAAGGCCGACCTGCTGCTAATATCTGAACAGCATCGCAACAGGGAAGAGGCAAGATGGTACCGGGACCGATCTGGAACTGCCGCCACCTGGGTGCGGGTTGCATTCTGCTCCCAGATCAGGGCTGCATCAGCGGGGATGGCTTTGTGCTGATCAGGTGTGCAGATATGACATTTGTCAGTGTCTACCTCACGCCAAATGAGCCAATGTCATCCTTTCAGTGCAAGCTCAACGAATTGAAGGGAGCCGTTTCGAGCATGGAAGGGCGAATCCTTGTTGGCGGGGACTTCAATGCCAAGGCGGTTGAATGGGGAATGCCCCATACAGACTCCAGAGGGAAACGAATCTTAGAAATGGCGGCTAGGATTGAGAAGGAGAAGGACGGCTAGGCTAGAACTCTACTATGAAACTCATCACGTCTGCGTGCGACGGCTCTATGCCCCGGCGACGGCCATGCCACGATAAGCCTGCTGTGTACTGGTGGTCAACAGATATCGCTGAAAAGCTAAAAGAATGTCATAGCCTCCGCCGCAAAGCCCAACGTTGAAGACATCTGGACGAGTCACATTCCCGAATGATGGCATACAGATTGGCAAGGAAACGCCTTCACAAGTTAATCAATGAAAGTAAGGCTCGCTGTTGGCAAAACCTCATTGAGGACTTCAACAGAGACCCATGGGGCCTGGGTTATAAGCTGGTCATGCGAAAGCTCGGAGACTCACGCACGACCTGTGTGCTTGAGGCAGAGAGAATGGACGAGGTTGTCCGGGCATTTTCCCCTGAGCACCCATTCCGTTTCGATGTTCCATGCGACAAAAGTCTTGTTGACTGCCCACTTTTCACTGTAAAGGAGCTGGACAACGCAATGCTCACATTAAAAATGCGAAAGGCTACGGGACCAGACGGCATCCCAGCAGCAGTGTTATAGCTTGTGTACCATCTTCACCCTGACATGTTTCTCAGCATATTCAACGCCTGCCTGCAGGAGGGTGTATTCCCAAAATGCTGGAAGGAGGCGGGGCTTGTGCTGATCAGCAAAGGGAAGGGGAATCCGGAGTTACCATCTGCATATTGGCCCCTATGTATGCTGAACGCCGCTGGGAAAGTGTTCGAGAAGCTCATCAGAGAGAGACTTGGGGAGGCCATCCGAGCCGCAGCGGATCTGTCTTCTCAGCTATACGGCTTCAGGTCTGGCCGATACAAGATTGGCGCGATTATAGAAGTGGTGAACGAGGTCCAGCGGGCAGAAGCCCACAATCACTACTCAAAACACATGCCGTTACTCGTCACGCTTGACGTAAGGAATGTCTTCAATTCAGCTAGGTAGATAGATATTCTCATTGCTCTGAAATCTTTCAGAGTGCCCACGTATCTAATGTGGATATTGAGGGACTACCAAAAAGACCGCAAGCTTGCCTATGACACATTGGGGGGTCGGCGAAGAATCGACGTAACATCCGGGGTGGCTGCCTTAACCGGATGGGTCACGTTTTATCGGCTGCGCTGACGACGTTGCGGCATTAGTCGCCGGACGCACTGTTGAGCAAGCGCAACTCAGACTAGGTATGATAATACGTCGAGTGAGAAAGTGGATGACTGACCGTGGGTTCAGCTTAGCGCTGGAAAAAACCGAGGTCGTCATTCTGACCAAAAAGCAGATTTCCACAGTTACACCCATCCGGATTGGCGAAGAGACCATCGAAAGTATGGCGAACGGTGGGTAAGACAGCGTTTACATCTCAGGGAGAGAATAGGGGAGGTCTCTCCAGATACCCTGGTGGAAAAGATGCCGGTGTCTAAGGACAAATGGAATTGTATGTCGCACTGTTCTCACTATGAAGAAGGGCATCGTTGCTCGCTTGTCGGCGCAGAGGGAAGAGGGCTCACTCTCTCAGTAATCCCTCTCTTACTGTCCATCCCTGCTGTGGGAGGGATCTCTGTAATCCGAAGGCGCCACTAGGCGAGACTTAAGAGCCCTAGTCTGAAGTAATGTGACAAACAGTTCCAGGCTAAGTTCTCGGTGTGACAGGGGAGGCATTTAGTCGGTAGTCCGGTTGCGAAGGTCCGACACTCAGGGCGTAAATAGCCTTCACCTCCCAAACATAACAAAAAAAAAAATGTATTATTATGCTTATTATTCCCCCCCCCCCTAAGAGTACTCCTTTGGCGTGGTGGGGTTGCCCGTCATGCAGACGCGAGACCAAGTCACTAAAAGTACCCATTAAACAAAATGATGAGTTGAAACAAAAACAAGAAACTAGGGGTGGGGATATACACCCCGACGTGTGAGGGAGCCTCGACCTCATGCGGGCTTCTCTCTCTTCAATCTCTCTAGGGATAAGTCGCCCGGGCATTTTTCAGAGGTGGAACACCTGATCACTGAACAATCAAAAAGTACAATTGAAAAAATCAACGAGGCAACTATGTTCGCCCAAAGGCCAAAACTACTGCCTCAACTGCTCTACTCTCTACTCTGCCGACTACTCTACCTCAAACAGTAGCCAAGCCTACCTAGAGCAGTGAGAAAACATAGAGCAAGCAAACCTCCATCAACCGCTTTGCATTAGCGAAAAAGGTGCTTGTCCACAGCATACCTCCTGCTCAAGGCGACGGAGCGAATGATATAAGAAGCGTAGTGGAGGCTTTGGGGATTGGAGCCATCGATCCAAAGTGCCATTCTTCAGGGGTCGTTGAAAGTCACAAATCGAAGATCGTGCGAAGCGAAAACAATGATGCTCAACAGCAACAAGCCCCGCCTGCTGACAGTATACCAAGAACCTCACCCGAGGACGACCTGACAACGAAAATAGCCGTTGACAAAAGTCTAGTTCGTAAGGCTAACAAGAAACATAAGCGCACTTGATGAGAAATGCAACGAATATCCAAAAAAATGTCAACACGGGTATCAAAAATGGGATTGGCGAACCGGAGGACCTCGTTGATAGAATCCCGCATTATCGCCGCAGGTGGCTACGGGCAAAGAAAGAGCTGAAAGAGCTTAAAAAAGCTTCTGAAAATAAAACTCCCTTCACCGAAAATACTAGTCCTTTCGTAAAAGGCAAAACGGCAGCACGTAGCCCACTAAAACCTGATCGTAGAAAAAGGGCAAGGGGGCCGACACTAGTCGAGACAGGAGACATCAGTCAAGGGGAGGAGAAAGATGAAGATTTTCAATTGGTGCGCTCCAAATTGCAGCAGAAGGCAGCGTAGAAGATACAGCGCGACTTTTGTCAATCGTTGAGCGATGGGACAAAAAAATTAAACACTTTGAATCTTTAAAAAAGGGAACTTTATTGAATTCTACAACAACTCGCTCTTCTCCAAAGTTGAACACTCGCAACCGTTTCCTAACAAAAACTGTGTTTCAGCAACTGTGTCAAGATCTTTTATAATATTTTCTTATCTTTTATTAATGCTGACATGATTATATTTTCTTATTATCTAAATTATTTCTGTTTTATCTAAATGTTTACTTTGCATATCATATTACCAAAAATGTCTAGTTTGTAATTTCTAAGTGATTCGTTATTATTGAAATAATATCAAAAATGTTTAGTTTACAGTTTCATTATTATCGAATTTTATTTGTGATCAAGAGTCTGTAGTGATTGGGATTTGAGGCTTGGTCATCATACTTGGCTTGGAACTGGCTGATGACGTCACTCCTCCTTCCTTAGTTTCAAGATCGTCCTCGATCTTTGGAATAAGGTTTGTAGTTTTAGGTTTCAAAATTCTACTTTTAAATCGGAAATAGAAAAACAGGATAATCAACGCAGAGATTATTATTATGGTTACATTTATACCTGTATATGTGTGTACCGTTTTTGGAAAATGTAATTCTTTGATACGTTTGATGTTTTCAAAATGATTTTGTTCAATTTCATCAAGGGATAGTTTATTAATAGACTTGAAGGGGAGTCCTGGTACAACAAAATTACTTTTGTAATGTTTAATTTGGTTCTTGAACCCAATATTATTAATTTTTATAGATCAGTTATGGAAATTGATTAAGTATTTGCCAGATATTTTCCAAATTCTTTCATTGCAATCACTTATTAATTTACTTTGATTTTTATTAATTAGAACTAATCAAGTACTTATTTCTTTTATGAATCCTTCACCTGAACTTCACCTGAAGTTATATAAGTTTTATTGGTGTACATACATAGTTTATCAATTTATGGTGTACATACATAGATTTCAATTGTTTCATATATTTTTCATTATTGTAGTAAAATGCCGTTTGATTGATTTTTATAATAGTGCTAGGCTCGAATATAATTTGCTTATTTTGTTTGTTAGGTAATGGTTCCAAATAGTACAAAGGAACAGAAATTATTTCAGTTGGTACCTTAATTGCAAAAGGTAATTCTTAGGAGTCTAATTGATTTATCATTAAGTTAGATTCTAAAACGTCAAGTTTTAATAGGTCAATTTTATTTTCTAATATTTCGTTGGAGTTAAGGAAGTTTCTAGAAATAAATTTCATTTTGGAGGAAAACACATTATCTTGAAGGATTTCTATTTGATCGTGGATGGAATGAAGGTTAGTTAGCAATTGGATAAACATTAGGTTTCTTTGGATCTCATTAGTCATATTTATTGTCTGAAGTTTATCTCTACGCAAGTCGTTAATTATACTGTCTATCGAAGTTTGCAAGTCTTTATTAATCAGTACCTGTTTATGCATGTTGGTAATTACGGCGTGATTGTTATTATCAATAGTTTTTAAATGATGCTCGATATTTTCTCTATCTTCGTTATTCATGGTTCCGAATAATACTTTATAAATATTTACAATGGGGTTAAGTAAGCCTCTTTTATTAAGAACTCTAGTTTTCTGGATTAGTGTTAAATATTAACAATGAATTTCTAAGTATTGTTCTTGAATTAATTTCTTTTGTTCATTATTAAAGGGCTAAGGTATACCTTTAGTCATTTCTTGTAGGGCAATTGATAAGTTACATGGTATAAGTTACATGATACATATTACATGAGATAAGTTTACATGATTTATTATTGTGTTCCAATTAGTCACTATATTAATTGGGTTTGTTTTAAGTTTTATACATCCGGATTCACTTTCAATTTGATTTATTATTAGTTGTGGTTGCATTTGAGATTGGACAGTCTTTATCAGAAAAAACAGGCCCAGGATGGTGTGAATTTCCATTGTCTGAAATTGGAATATCCTTTTTAGGTCTTTTGAGAAGTATGACTGCATGTTTATTAATGTTATATGGGGTTTTAATAAATCTAGGTTCTAGTTTGTGTCTGACTGCCTTATAGTTACGTAGAGGTACTTCTTGTTTAATTTCTTCATAATTTTCTCGTTTCTTATTCAATTTACTTATCTGCTTTTTTTACTTTCTAGCAAGCGATTGTGAATAATTTGCTTATCTACTAAGCTTCTTTCAATTTCGATAGGCCATTCTCGTGTTATCGAATGAATTTGGCGCTTATAAAATTCCAATGTTTCAAACAGTACTTCTTCTTCGTATGGAGTTTTTGAATCTTTACCTATAGTTCTCATTTTTTCTAAAATAGTTCCATGTATCCTTTCAACATCCGCGTTACCTGCGTGGGTATTAGGTTTGCAAATATGTACTTCTATGTTTTAAGTTATGAAGAATTTACTGAGTAGGACTTTATTAAATTCATTATCAGCTATGAGTTTAATCGGTCTTCCCAATATAGCCAGGATAAATTTTAGACTTTTTCTAAGGTCAATATTATTGTTGGACGGCAATATGGTTGCTATTACGTATTTAGAGAATCTATCAACGACTGTAAAAATTTTCAATTGTTTGATAATTAGGATATCAATATGGACTATTTCTCTGAGGTCTTTAGGGGTTTCGGTTTAGTGAAATCTAGGCTTAATGGGATTCCTATCATTTTTAGCTAAGTTACAATTCTCACATACATATGTATATGTATCTATTAATGTGTTTCTTCAAATTAGGATAATAAATTTTTCGTTTCAATCCAGCATAATACTCATTTATTCCAGCGTGTCCAGTTTCTTTTTCGTGGTAGGCTTAAATTATTTTCATCAGGCTATCTTCAGATTCGGTTTCAGACAATAGCTGACTACCTTAAATGTAGGGGATTTGTGTTAGATCAAAATTTTCGATTAATATTTGCTGTAATTGATTGTATACCGAATCGCTGAGTTCATTGTAAATTGTGGTTTTCAAAGGTCTAAGTTTTAATCGAAGGTGTGAGGTTGCTTGTTTCAAATGCTCAGATCCTATAATAATTTTATGATGAAATTTGGTTAATAACTCTTTTCTTTTCTTATTTGTTAGAATAATCTGATGTGGATATTTGTTTACGTCTTTTGGAGGTATATGTTGAGAGGAGTCTACTTCAGCTGAATGTTGAGTGGGTATCATAGTGACCAGAGGTATGATTTGAAGGCTACTAAATTCACTAATGTTTATTTCTTCACTTGGGCTGAGGATAAAATGTTCAAGAGGTTGCATTCATCGTTAGTGATGCGAGACAGGTAATCAGCGGCGATGTTGTCTTTTCCTTTTAAGTATTTTACCTGCATCTGGTATTCCCCTAACTTGAGAATCCAACGTTGAGTACGCTGATTCAAATCTTTACCTTTGTATTTTTTATAAAACCATTGGACGATGGTCAGTCAAAAGGTTAAATTTTCTTCCATAAAGATAGGGTCTAAGGTAGTTTATTTCCCATACTATGGCCAAAATTTTTTTTTTGATCGTAGAATAATTCTTCTCATGATCATTTAGTGTTGGTGAAACATAAACAATAGGATGTCCCTTCTGGGATAGTATGGCTCCAAGAGCGAAATTACTTGCATCAGTGGTCAAGTCAAAAGTCTCGTTGAAATCAGGATGTTTTAAGATGGGGTCAAGGGTTAAGATTTCTTTTAATTTCTTATGGGCTTCAATGTACTCCAAATCGTCTAATTTAATTTTTGTATCCTTTTTAAAATATTTAGTCAATGGGACAGCGAGTTTACTATAATCTTTGATGAATTTCCTATAATAACCAGTGAGACCTAGAAAATACTTTATTTCTTTTTTTTGATTTAGGAAGGGAAATATTGTATATTTTTTAAATTTTTTCGGGGTTTGGTTTTATTCCGTTTGGTTTCGGGGTTTGGTTTTAATCCATTTGGAGTTACCAAATGTCCAAGAAAAGTGGTTTCTTTAGCTAAAAAGTTACATGTATCTATTTGAATTTTGAGGTGGGCTTGTCTCAAAAGTTCAAAGATTTTCCTTATATTTTGCGAGTGTTCTTCGAGGGATGTCCCAAAAATCAATATGCCATCAAGGTAAGGTATCTCCATCGGAGAGTTATAAAGAGAGTTACTGGGTCTGACTATGTTTTGTTCTAACATTTCATGTATTTGTCTTTTTATTTCCTCATCATGTATCTGTGGATTCCTATACATTCTAGAGTAGATAGGGTTTTCTGTGGTTGTTTCGATTTCATGTACTACATTTTATTATTATTGTTATTATACTGGTGTCCACTTGTTGGAATTTAGCATAGGCCAGAACTCGGCCCTTAGCTCCCCATGTGTAGTACTATTGTTTACAGATGGTCCATTCTGTCGTCCTACAGAAGCCAAGGAGTTCTCCCAGCTCTGTGGTCGACAAGTGTTCCAATTCTGTTGCGCCAGTGCATCTCAGCCAAGTAAGGCGTTTGTTGGCTAGACTCGGGCAATCTAGGAGGTAGTGTTCTGTACTTTCTTCTTCCTTGCCGCAAGCTCGGCAAGTGTCATCTGTTCGGATTCCTATTCGTTTGGCGTGTTGACCTAGAAGATTATAGCCCGTTAATACTGCCACTAATGTTCTAACGCCATTTCGGTTTTTCCCTAGGAGTTGTTTTGTCCTCATTTGATTAGGATGAGGCCAAAGAGTTCGGCTTATCCTGCAGCCGTTCCTGTCATTCCAAGCCGTATCTGTCTCTTTCCAGAGGATTTCGTTTAGTTTCCTTTTTACCGTTGCTAGTGGCACTTTAATTGTGTCTATTCTACTGGCATTTTGGTCGGCTGATAAAGCTCTCGCTAGTTCATCGGCTCTTTTGTTTCCCTCTACACCACTGTGTCCAGAGACCCATGTCAGTTTTACATTTACTCGGTTTGTTGCAGTTTTTAGAGCCTGCCTACAATCCTGCACCAGTTGTGAAACTACGTGGTTAGAGGCAAGCGCCTGCAGTGCCGACTTTCTGTCCGAGAGTATTTGTATACTTCCATCAAAGTTGTTTGTTGCCGCTTCTATAGCAGCTTTTATTGCAGTTGGCGTAGTTCGAATGGCACCTATGATGCCAAAGCAGGCCATTCAGGCTACTATGCTGTCAGTTTTTACATTATTGAAGGCTCCTTTCATATCAATGAAGGCCGCCAAGGTGTAGTCTTTGATGGCAAGGTTCCTCTCTATTCTGCTTACTACTACGTGTAGTGCCGTCTCTGTTGAGCGCCCTGGGAGGTATGCGTGTTGGTTGGGGCAAAGCTTCGTTATGTTCACGGTGCTTTTTATGTACCCATCCATCAGGCGTTCCAGGGTTTTCAACATGAAAGACGTTAAGCTGATAGGTCGGTAATCCGTTGCTTTGTAGTGGCAAGCTTTTGCTGGCTTGGGTATGAAAGCTACTTTTGTTTCTCTCCAGTCCAGACGAATATAGCCTTTGGATATGGAAGCTCTATATATTTTCACCAAAATCCGTATTATTGTGATACCCGCTTTCATCAGCATGATCGGATACACTTTGTCGGTTCCTGGTGATTTGTAAGGTTCGAAGGTATTAATGGCCCAAAGGACCTTTTTTTCGCTTACTATTTCTTTTAGGGGGGAGGGGGGCAACGGTAAGCAGTCACGTTGTTTGCTTGTTCTGTCTCCTCATCCGTTGAGCCCGGAAAGTGTAGTGGTTTAGTAGGAGCTTGAGACGTTCTATGCTATTTGTTGTCCACGATCCGTCCTCTGTTTGGGGCATCGTATCCACATGTGGTTCTCTTTTCAGAGCCCTGTTTAGCCTAGATGTCTCGTTTTCTCCCTCAATGTTGCTGCAAAAAAGATTCCAGGATTTTCTTTTCTCTCTTTTTACAGCTGTTTGAAAAATTTTCAGATTTCGTTTATAGTGCTCCCAATCCGTATCTTGGTGTGTGAGGCGAGCTATTCTGAGCAATCTTTGAGTATTTTTTCTGATCTTCTCCAGTTCTTTGTTACATCAGCTTAACTTTTTTTCGTTTGACGGTAGTGGTTGGATACATTTCACTGAAACTATCGATCAGTATACTTGTGATATATCTCACTTCAATGTCGATGTCCTTTCGACTTCTCAATGGGTTCGACTGGTGTGAACCTATATATCTTTTAGTAGCGTTGGTGTAGCCGTCCCAATCCGCTTTCCTAGGATTGCAGAAGACCAATGGGATCTTCTCGCCTCTTCTCACTTGAAAGGTGATCCATTGGTGGTCCGAGAGGCTAGGTGAGTCACATACTCTCCAGCCGTGCAGGTTCGCCAATGCCTCTGTTGTGATTAGAGTGACGTCAATCACTTCCGCTCTATTTTTCGTTATAAAGGTCGGTGTGTTACCCTTATTTGTTAAGTTGAGGTTGTTACGTATTCCGAGGTGTAGGCGACATTAAACAAACATTTAAATAATGAATGAATGAATTACATACATTACATTAAACACACGACATTAAATAAATGAATAAATAAATAAAATAACAGTTAATTTTGAATACAATAATGAATTGTTTTGGTTAAGTTTTTCATATATACCCATATTTTTAAGTGAAAAGAAAATCATACGAGATGAAATAGAAGTAAGAATAAAATTAAAATAGAAACATTTGTAGTTAGATTTAGGTATTAAGTTAAATAATATTGATAACAAACAAAAAAAAAAAATAAATACAAAAAATCTCAGTAAAATTAAATCTAAAAAAAAGTCTCAATCAAAAAAATATTCCCAGTCGCAAAAAAAAACCAAAAAAAATTTCTTGGAAGAAATTTCCGATAAATTTTTCTATGAATATGATTCACTAGGTTGTTGTGTACGTATCAGTACAAATATAATAGAAATTGTGAGGTATGGGATAACCAATAACGGAATAAATTCAAGTATCAATAGAAGTATAGAGACACACAACCAATAGAGGAATCAATTCAAGTACCAATGGACGTATCGAGACAGATAACCAATAGCGGAATCAATTCAAGTATAAATAAAAGTAACGAGACAGATAGCCAATAGCAGAATCAATTCAATATCGAGTAAAGTATCGAGACAAACAACCAATAGAGGAATCAGTATAGACGATCAATAGAGGAAATATAAATAAAGTATCAATTGAAATATCAATCGGAGTTTAAATAGAAGTATCGACCAATTGAAGAATCAACCAATAGGACTAAATAGGACTATCAATCAATAGAGGGAGCTCGATCCAAGGTAGCGCAGCGGAACCGGGGAATCGTGAAACCAGCTGAGGTACAGAGTCATGCTAGAGGAAGCACGATCCGAGGAAGCGCTGCAGAACAGGTGAATCCTGAAACCAGTTACGGTGCAGATTGTGCTACAGAAAGCACGATCCGAGGAAACCAGTTAAGGTGCAGATTCGTGCAACAGGAAGCACGATTAGAGGCAGCGCAGCAGAAAAAGTCAAGTCCCGAAACCAGCTGAAGTGGAGGTTCGTGCTACAGGAAGCACGATTAGAGTCAACGCGACACAATTGACAGGTGGTAAGAGTCAGCGCAGCACAATTCAAAGGTGCACAATTCACAATTCACATCTTTTGATTTTTGATCCTTTTATTTTAATCTAATATGAAGGAGTAAGCTTTTTCTGTGTGTGTGTGTGTATGTAACATGGAAGGATCAGGGCTTGAATAATGTCCTAACCCCCACGCCCACGCGGTGAGCTAGTCGGCTTAAAGTAACTTTCATCGGCCGCCATTATGCGGCCTTTGTATTTTCAAATAACCCTGTCTCTTTAAACTTGTTCCTTTCTTTCGCTGCAGGTGCGACCGATCGGTTGCCCGGTTAGTATTTATTCATTCTTAATTATATATTTATTATTTTTTTGAAAATACATAACAAGGTTAGTAGTTATTAAGTAATTGACAAACTGCTCACCTCTTTCGTTGCATTTGGTGCTTCCCCAGAGTTCTTGTTGCGCGTTCGCATAGCATCCGATGATGGATCGCTTCCCCCGTATATGCTCCGATAGGGTGCGGAATTCGGTGGTCGGCATCGGAGCGTCAAGCGGTAGGTATGCCGTGGCCAGCGTTACCTGCCCGTCCCTTCCGTCGAACACTGCTGATGTAGGGCCCATATTGCTGAACTGCGGTAGAAAAATTAAATTAATTTCCTTCCAACATTAAACGGCTACGGATTTTATTTACCCCGCTTGTGGCAAAGACATTGAATTGTTTTGCACTGATTCCAAGTATCTTTCCATTAAGTTGGTAAGGCTCTTGTATCAATGCTTTGTCGGTGTTCCCATCTGCTAGATGTTTAAGCAGGTTTGCTGTTGCCGCCCTGCTGTGGTGCAGATTTTCTTGGGTCACCCGCATTGACTTTTCCTTTTCTCTCCAAGGGATCGGTCGCCTTTGCTTTGGCAGTCACCTGGGTGAAGCCAAAACTCAGTCGTCCGTTTTTGTCCCTTAGAGTGTTGACGTCTTCTTTTCGCATGCCCAGTTCCAGGACCATGCCTTTGTTGGTAACTTATTTCTCCGCGAAGAGATGCCACCTTTCCGTTTCATACCCCGTATTCTGTAGTTTAAGTGTCTCGAAAGCTTCCTGCGGTGTCTGCTCTATTTCGGGTATAAATACCTTGACGGTGCATAACCGCGGTACCTCCTTTATGGGGACGACTCTAAACTCTTGGTTCAGGGTGGTGTTTACCTTGGCAACTGCAGTCTTTAGATATTCTAGAAACTGCTCGTTGCTACAGGTTACAGTCAGATGGCCTGCTGTCGGTTTCATTCCTCTGAATGTTGGGATTTTTTCTGGTTTGCTGCGTATGTGCTCGAAGAGGTCCTTCTTCAGGGCGGTTTGTAGCTTCGCGAGTTGATACTTTTGGATCTTACCAGTTTCATTGAGGTAGTCTATCACCGCTACCGTTATTGAATGGGTTGCGGCGCTCCGATAGGACTTCCTCGCCAGAGTTTGGGGTTCGGGGCTTACCCTCCGTTCCTTTTTACCAGTGCCTTGGTTGCTGTCATCCAATCTCATCCGCTTAGGTCCAGTTTTACCCTTTTCCTTTGCGGTTGGAGGTACAGCTTCCTTGGCAGCAGCAGCCAGTTTCCCAGGTTTCCCTTGGTTGGCTACCACTTTTTGGCTGGTGCCAGGGTTCGTTGGGACCCTTCTCCCCGATTGTGTTGTGACGCTTCAGTTTCCTTTGCGCCTTTCATCTTAGTGTTCTGGCTGATGCTCCCGTCTTCCCAGTGGGTGCGGTAACTGCCATTGTGCTTGTTTTGTTGCAGTCACTCATCAAATGCACGCCCTGCTCCCTCAATGTACATTTCTGGCCCAATAGCTCTGGGCAATTGGTGCTTGGTGCCTTCATGCCAGTTGCCCGGTCCCCGGAGATTTCTCCCCTCCGTATGCCGGGTACTGAAGGTACTTCTTCTTTTTGCACTTCCATATTTGTAGTTTGGTTACCTCTTTGCTTCACTTCTCGCCGCTGGATTCATTGGAGTTAGTGGGCCCCCTCGCCACGTCAAGGCGGGTAACCGTGAGGGGGATGTACAACATTGGAGGAAGCACTTAATTGACCTTCTTTATAAAATAATTCTTTACATGTTTTATTAATCCGCGTAATTTTACTTCTTCATTATTTTATCTTTTGGTATTTAATTTTTAATTTTTTATTGGCTCCATAATATTAATTTCTTCGTATTTAGATGGGTTTCCTAGTATTGGATTTCTAATACCTTTAATTATTACTTCTTTTGTATTTAGGTTAACTTCGGCTTGGAGGGGATTAAGGATGTCCATTCCTAATATAGCCTCATACTGCCTGTTGTCAAAGTTAGCGACTTTCCATATAATAGTGGAATGCCCTCCTAATTCGGGTGGAGTTTTTATAATTGTTTCCCTTTTTATCATAGTTTTCCGCTAGTGTTTCAGGATTATTATTATTAGATCTAGAAGTTCTTTCTATATTTTCAACGTCCATTGGGGAGGTAAAGTTTTGTCTTTGGGTATTAGATAATCGATGATTGTTTCTGCAAATATTGTTAAAAAACCATCTCTGAATTGTTGACTTTGAGATCGATAATTTTGAGGGGGTCGATGTGAATTTGGGTTCGGTCTTTGGGGGTATTGAATGTTGCGGGGTAAATTATGGAAAAAGCTATCCCTAAATTGCTGTGAATTAGACCTGTAATTTTGTTTTTGTGGAAAATTGAAATTTTGTCTAAAATTGTTTTCATGTTGAAAAAAATTATAGTTTTTTAAATTATTTCTATGTAAATTAAATTGTGCAGATTGGTGAGCTCTCGTCGAATAATGATTGATCTGCAGGTGATTTGTTTCTGATATATTAATAACGTGGGAGGACTTCAGTATGGAGCTCTAAACTGACTTCAGTATGGAGCACTGATTCTTAGTTACTCCTGTGCACTGATTCGTAGTAACACTTTTGTCTGTAGCACTTTCTGAATTTCACTTTTTTTGCTGTGAATTCTCGACTGAGTCCTATACCTATGAGTCCTATACCTATGTCCAGATGTTTTATAATATTTTCTTATCTTTACTTAATGCTGACATGATTATATTTTCTTATGCTAAATTGTTTAGGATGCATATTTCTTTATCTTTTTCTTTATACCTAAACGTTTACTTTGCATATCATATTACCAAAAATGTTTAGTTTGTAATTTCTTAGTGATTCGTTATTATTGAAATAGTCTCAAAAATGTTTAGTTTGCAGTTTCATTATTATCGAATAATAATGATTGACATTGGGATTTGAGGCTTGGTCATCATATTTGGCTTGGGACTGGTTGATGACGTCACTCGCGTGACAGCAAAAGATTTGAAACGACGCCCGAAAACCGCGAAGGCACAAAATACAACGCGATGCTTAAAAAGACCAGGCGCAAGTAGCGCAGGGATGCTCTATTTATCAAGCCTGCAGACGAAGAGGTCCGCAAGGAGATAAGACAAAATGTGGAACCCGAAAAAAACGGTGTCTGTGTAGGAACGGTAAGAGTGACTAAAACAGGTGGCCTCCTCGTAGAACTTGGGGCGGAATCCATCGACAAGAGCCTGTTCGAGAGCGCTGTCAAGGACCTCCTTGGCTCTAAAGCTGTTATTTCGACATTACAGCCAATGGCCTCTTTGGAAATAAGAGACCTTGACGGTGTTGCAGATGCCAAAGAAGTAGACGATTCCATTAGGCAAACTCTTCCTACGGCAGACAGCTTTGGGGTAAGGCTAACACCTACCAATCCTAGAGGGCAAACGGCGGCAATAATAGACATCTCAGAGGAAGATGCTGTGCAACTTCTGGCCAAGCGAAACTTAAAGTCGGCTGGGTTGTGTGCAGGATACGTTGGAGCGTAGTCCTAACTCGATGCTACAAGTGCCTTAGCTTCGGACACGTCTCCTTGAACTGCAAGGGGCCAGATCGAAGCAAACTGTGCTACAAGTGTGGCACTCCCGGCCATAAGGCGAAAGACTACCCAAACGAACCCAGTTGCATCTTGTGCAAAGAAAAAGGACGGAAGTCTGAAGACCTGGCTCATATTACAGGAAATGATAGGTGCCATGAGTTCAAAGAGGCACTAAGGAAGAAAAGAGCAAAGACATGATTCAAGTCCTGCAGATCAACCTACACCGTAGCTCATCCGCACAAGATTTACTAGACCAGGTTGCGAGAGAACAAAAAGTCGACTTGTTGCTGATATCTGAGCAACACCACAACAAGGAGGAGGCTGGATGGTATTATGATCGATCCGGCACCGCCGCCAACTGGGTACGTGGTAGTGCTCTACCCACAGTTTGGACTTGCTCCACCGGAAATGGCTTTGGGCTTATTGAGTGTGCCGATTTGACATTCACAAGCGTCTATTTCAAGCTGAATGAGTCAATTTCATGTTTTCAGAGCAGGCTCGATGAACTGGAGGAAGCTGCCTCAAGCACGGAGGCCGAATCCTTGTTGGCGGTGGCTTTAATACCAAGGCGATAGAATGGGGAATGCTTCATCCAGACCCAAGAGGAAAAAGAATATCAGAAATTGCGGCTAGGAGGGAACTTGTCATCATGAATGTTGGGAACACACCAACTTTTCGACAGGGAGGCTGCTTGGGAACTATTTCAGATGTGACATTTGCATTGCAGTCCTTAGTGCCTAGGATACACAGATAGAGGGTACTGGAGGACTACTCAGCGAGCGATCACCAGTTCATTGCTTTCGAAATTGGCGAGCATACTACTCAACGCGTTGCAACCCAACCTTCAACTGTAGGTTGGAATATTTCTAAAATAGATGTCGACGCGTTCGCCGTAGTTCTTATGAGCGGTGAAACTATGATGGGGGCGAGGGGAGTCTCAGCTGAAAACATGGTGAACTCCACCATGAGGCTTATCAAGAATACTTGTGACTGCTCTATGCTCACGTGACGGCCACGACACGATAAGCCCGCTGTGTACTGGTGATCGTCAGAAATCGCTGAAAAGCGAAGAATATGCCACAGACTTCACCGCGGAGCCCAACGGTCAAGATCCAACGTTCAACGAACGCTGGCATGCAGGTCGGCTAGATAACTCCTCCGTAGGTTGATAAACAACCTCGTTGAGGACATCGATAGGGACCCGTGGGGGCTTGGTTACAAACTTTTCATGCGGAAACTAGGAGCTGCAAGGAGGCCCTGTGTGGGTGAAGTGGAAAAAATGGACGAGATTGTCCAAGCGCTTTTCCCTACCTATCCTGTTCGTCCCGATGATGCAGATGGCGAATATCGATGAAAGCTTTAAAAACGCAAAAGGTCACAGGGCCAGACTGTATACCAGCAGAAGTGGTACAGTACTTGCACATGAATTTTGCCCTGACAAGCTGTTCACCACTTTCAACGCCCGTCTGCGGCAGGGTGTGTTTCCGAATTGCTGGAAAGAGGTAAGACTCGTGCTGATCCGCAAGGGGAAGGGGAACCCGGAGCAACCATCTTCATATCGGCCCCTATGTATATTGAACGCCACTGGGAAGGTGCTCGAGAGGCTCATTAGAGAGAGACTTGGAGAGGCCATCCGAACTGTCGGGGATCTATCTCCTCAGCAGTACGGCTTCAGGGCTGGTCGATCCACGATCTGTGCGATAGCAGAGGCCGTGAGTGTGGTCAAGCAGGCAGAAGCCCACAATCACCACTGGAGACGAATAGTACTGCTCATAACACTCGATGTGAGAAATGCCTTCTGCTAGATGGAGAGATATTCTTGGTGCTCTGGAATATTTCAGGCTGCCGAGGTATCCAACGCAGATATTGAAAGACTATCGCAAGATTTGGAAGCTCATCTATGACACATTGGGAGGCCGGCAATGAATCGATTTGACATCAGGGGTGGCGCAAGGTTCCATTCTGGATCCGGACCTCTGGAATGTCTCGTACGATGAGCTTTTGAGGTTGCAGTTATCGGGGGAGTCGCGCCTAGTTGGCTACGCAGACGAAGTAGCAGTGTCGTAATCGCCGGACGTAGTGCCGAACAGGCGCAACTCAAACTGGGTGCGGTACTGTGGCGAGTGGATGACAGGTCGTGGTCTTAGCTTAGCGCTGGAACAGACCGAGGTCATCATCCTGACCAAGAAGTGGATCTCTCGTGTTATACCCATTTGGGTGGGAGAAACGATCATCGAGTCGACTGAATCAATCAGGTAACTTGGCTTGATGATTGACTCGAAGATGAGCTTCCTCGAGCAGGTTCGAGCATCAGGGGATAAGGCTTCTGCGGAAGTATCGGCTCTCAGTCACCTTCTGGCTAACATACGGGGACCAACCTCGAGTAAGAGAAATTTACTGATGAGTGCAATGAAGTCAGTGCTCTTGTATGGCTCTGAAGTCTAGGCTGATGTCTTAGTAAAGATTCGGCCCGAGAACATCTGGCACAGGTGCAGGGGCAAGGAACTTTGCGGATAGCGGCTGCATATCGCACTATCTCTGAACCTGCGGTGCTGGTAATCTCGAGGGTGAACCCTATTTAGCTGTTCGCAGAAGAACGGAAATGTATCTTCTTACGTAGAGGGAGTCAGCGAGAGAAGCCGTCAGCCGAGAGGATGGAGGAGGATCACAGCTTTTTGGCAGCAATTATGGGTAAATGAAGCGCGAGGCAGGTGGACCGCACCGCCCATTAGTGACTTGGGGCAGTGGTTCTACAGAATGCATGGTGAGACTGACTATTACCTGACGCAACTACTCAGTGGGCACGGGTATTTTCAGTCTCACCTGTGTAAGTATACAGTTCTTCTTGTAAAGAAGGGTATCCTGGATCGCTTGGCGGCGATTGGGGGATATCTCTGACAGCAATCCTCTTCCTTCCTATCCTTCCGTGCAGAAAGAGGGATTTCCATTAACCTGAAGGCGTCGCTAGGTGATGATTAATGAGGCCTAGTCCGAAGTAATGTGACAAAAGGTTCCAGGCTGTGAAGGTTCTCGGTGTGAAAGGGGAGGTATTTAATCGGTAGTCCGGTTGCGGGAGTCCGACACTCAGGGCGTAAATAGCCTTCCCCTCCCAACCATACAAATAAAAAGATTGTTGTTATTATTATTATTATAATTCTTACCACTGTCATTATAATTCCACCACTATCATTATAACAGCTCGCGGGATTACCAAGCGTCAAATTAACTAATTCCCGAATCCGCGTACCGAGAAAATAGAGTAGCGTCATGCCGGCTATCAAACTCAATGAGGAGAGGAGTCGAACCGTAACAACCTTTCCATGTATAGTGGAAAAGTTGCACTCGAGACAGACCGAAATTATGCGATCCCTTTATAAATATTGTATTCACAGATGAATACAATCACATAATTCACTCCGCTACAATCAAGCACTGCAAACCAATCGAACGTTTTGCTGCCAAACTGTATCCACAAAAGAAGATATATAAATTTATCTGCATATAAAGCAAGGAAGTAGTAAAAGAAAACAAGCCGACCCCTTTCATTACAGAATCTAATGAAACTGGTCACAATAGGTACCTTCGCAATTGAATCTTTGATGGATTTTTCGGCCTCTCTTCAAATACAAAGTTGCAGATTTTCAACTACACCGATTCGCAGCTCATAGTTCTGAAACGAGGAACGCAACTAATACATACACACTTTTAAAGCGGGCCAATATTGAAATTTAAAAAAAAATTTTTTTAATTTAAAAAAAATACTTTCTCTAAAAATTTTATGACACGAGCTTCAGAAAATCCAAGACCTTTTCGATAATGCCGACATCCATCAGATGAGATCAGAAATTCTATCTAAAATTCAATGATTTCTAAGCGACCCGAAGTGCGAGTTGTGTTATAGAGAGTATATTTCGCTTGGATTTGAAACTGGTTCGTAAATATGTTTCTGAGAATTTCACATCAAGTTCTAAATAATTAAAGCATATAATGTGCAAAACGAAAACGTTTTCAATAATGAAATGAAAAGTAATAACAATATTAAATTTCCATAATCTTCAACCACCTCCGGGTTTAAGTTTGACAGTTAACATTAAAGTTGGGAAAGATATATATACATCCATATTTCTTTCGGCAAAGGGCTAGTTGAAATTATTTTGAAATTGGTCTATAACTCATAAGCTTTACTTTGCAAACTATAATTAAAAATGAGAAAACGCTAGTATTTACTGTTGCCAATTCTGTTTAAGTATAAGGACATTCTTATTAATGACATTGAAAACGGAATTATTGATTTGAACTTATTTGCTCAAGCTTAATAGCTTGATTAAGCTTACGCTTAATATTAGCTGAAGGTTGGATTTTCCCCCTTTATGTTCGATTGGTCGGAGCACATTGATTCGAAGTCAAGCATCGGTCAAAAGTGTATGGGGTTTATATAATTTAACATTCCCGTTTAGTCAAATGTTCATCGATTGCTCGAGTTTTCTCTGAATTTGTTTTCATGGTACCCGGTCTGAAAACGTAAAGGGGTATCGATCAACTGTTAACCGAAATTTTCCTGTAACTACATTCTTTTAACATCCCAGAAAATACACTAAACGGAGAAAACTACAAAATCCGTATCACCAGCGGCACAATTTATATTAGCCGTAATATTTTGTTAAAAAACGATTTCCGTTATTGTCCATAACACACACAATAAACGGTGTAGGTTCCCAAATTATGAGGATAAATTTGATTACAATGTAAGCTATAAAACATATTGACTCTTTCAAAGCGCAAAACTTTTCAAAAATATGATAAAATATTCTATCTACCAAAGCATTTTCGTCCATCGTTTGAAAACAAATCTGACACGTTGATAAATCGGGTGATTTGCCACTAAGTACATGGATAACAAAGTAGTAAGAAACTATTGAATCGTTAAACAATTGACAACGATAGCGACTATGCCTATGCAACATTATTTAGATGACAAATAAACGGTGACGGTTTGAATATGTTTTAGATATAATGGCAGTTGGTTCTTTTCGCTCTGGAAGTTTTTGACAGCTGTTACGACGATCGTCTAGTAGAAGTTCTCCCCTCAAGGGTATTTAATAAGAGTATTATAAATTATAAATAATTGAAAGACAATCATACCCCTTGTCGTGAAAAAACACGCGCCACTTTTTTTTCTCGTTTAAGCTCGCTGAAAGCAAAAGTGATAAGCAGTCATATCCTGGCGCGAAACAACAACTGGCTAGACAGCTGTAAAATGCGCCAAAGAAATTCAACGTCTGTCTCAAGACGTCAACGTCAACGTTTTGCTGTCTACTGAAGTACGTCCCGCCACTGGATCTGGAAATCATCCGCCGAGGACTGATTTACAGATTGCGGAAGGGTTTCCCTATGGGTGAACATCAATGGCTACGTGGTATGGATCCTAATGGACTAAGTCAGACCGCCATTCGTCAAATGATGGAAGAGGGATTGATTGCTCAATGGCAATCCAGGTGGAGTGAATGTGTGGAGGGTCGTACTACGTATCAGTTCCTACCTGATGTGATGACTGCAATGAAGATGCGGAAATTTGATTTTTGTTTGGAGTTAGGATACTTACTAACTGGGCATGGTAGTATGAATGAATGGTTGAGTAGTCGTGGTATTAGTAATCAACGTGAATGTCTGTTATGTGGTGCTGGGAGTGAGAATTGGCAACATGTTTTGTTCGAATGTCAGGCATATGCTGGCCTTCGTTTTGCGCGGGGTATTACTACTTTGAGAACCCCAGAAGATGTCGAGGATGCATTCCTGAATGAGGAGGCCTTTCTAAGGATCAACGGGTTCGCGCGAGAAGCCTTCCGATTACGACTGCAGCACTCTGTTACGCAAGGAAATGCAGGCTCTGTTACTGTCTGCTAGTCCCTAAATGTTGTCTTCGTTATGTGTCCCAGGCTCTATGTTATCCTGTTTTATGTTTTGTCTAGTCCTACTGTTGTGAATGTATTGCTGTCTGGGGACTACGGGGTCACCAACCCTTCGATATAGGAACGTAAGTTGGTAGTGGAACAAGTCTATGTTCTGCGAAATCCTGAGCAGAGGTTTGATCTGTACCACGGGCTAGGGGGAGGCCCATGACAGGTTACTGTCATCCCCCTACACGGTGAGGAGCCTATCCTGGCTGAAACGTGGTGGTTTGTGGTTCGCGATGTGGCTGGAAAGTAGTTTTGAGTACCAACCAGTGTAGCTTGGGATTCCTAAATTTTGATTACTGGGACCTCATTTTTAATGAGGGGCGTTGGTTGACGCATTATATCCACCCTGTCTTTGAGACCGTGAGGTAAGGCCTAATGGTGGCAGGTACTTACGTTAAGCACTTCGACTTCATGTCTACTGAAGTAAAAAAGGTGATTTAACGGGAACCACAAGTTGTCATATCGAAACAACAGTCTCCAAGCGCCACAAGGGAGCAGAAATTATAATGTGAAGGAAAATCAGGAAACACAATGCCAGTGGCACAAACATACGGCCATCGATGGGGTAATCATCCAAACTCAAATTGCTAGACGGTAGCGATGCGCCCACCGATTTGGGAATGACAACCGCCGTACGCAACATTAGCGAAGAAGGACAATGAGCGATAGCACTCGACACTGAAACGTTCAGGCTAGCTTCGGGTAG
Source organism: Stratiomys singularior (assembly GCA_954870665.1). Taxonomy (NCBI): domain Eukaryota; kingdom Metazoa; phylum Arthropoda; class Insecta; order Diptera; family Stratiomyidae; genus Stratiomys; species Stratiomys singularior. Next base: position 77,396,741 of record OX940880.1, on the reverse strand, counting down.
GCTAATGATTGAAAATAGAAATAACAATAGTAGCAATAGTAATAACGTAGAAAAAGTAGTAGATTTAAGGAACAAAAGATTCAAGCAAGATTCTACAGCAAGAGCTCTGCGATCCAAACGAGATAAACACTCGAAACTGGCTACCCCCCATTTTTGTCAACTATTTATCGCCACCCACGGCAAGACTGATGATCCCGGAAGCCAAATATCGTATCAATTCTTTTTCAGATACATATTTGAATTTAATTGATTGTGATGCTCCAGCCAACGACAGAAAACCGGTGGCTATTTAAAAAAGATTAAGCTCTGACAACACTAATTTATTACACCAATGTAGTAAATTATATTAGAATGAAATTGCGTTTAACCTTTTCATGTTTAAGCTCTCCTCCGAAGAAATCCTGTAAAGACTCATAAATACATCTTCAAGTGCATGGTAAAATAGGAACACCAAGAAAAAGTGATTTCACTCAGTGCTTTAGATGCTAACGTTTTGATCAGGTAGCCGAGAATTGTGGGTAGTCTCCTACATGCGTAGCATGCGGGCAGGAACATCAGGAACGAAATAGCCTTGCCAATCCCCGAGAAGCGTACCCAACAGACGCTTCGATATCCCCAGTTTTTGCATTCTATGCGCATCAAAAGGCCATCCAGCAAATTGTTCAAAATGCCCGAAGAGGGTTAAACAAAGAGCCCGCAATACCGCAGCCAAACTGCAACATTGCAAATGAAAGAGCAGCGGTCAGTCGTGCAGTAACTAACTGGTCTCTCTATTCCTCTGTTCTAAAGCAAGGGAGCGGACCTTCTCTCAGCCGTCCTCACGAAACTACAACCTTGTTGCCCAAGAAACAACTAAGCGATTCGGAATCTCTTTCATGGTATTTTTGAAAAAGAGCGCGTGAGTTCTGGCCTGTATATACAAATTTTCCCGAGAACGAGTAGTCAGAAGCACTATTCAACTTCTGTACCCATGTCAAATTCAGTCTGCATCTATGTCACATTCAACCTGAGCGACTTTCACTCAAGTCCACAGCCAAACTGCAATATGCAACAGTTCTGGTCTGTATATACAAATCTTTTCGAGGAAGAGAAGTCAGAGGCACTATTCAACTTCTGTATCCATGTCATCGGTTAATAGTCCGAAGATCTTAGCAAGCAATATAAATTCGCTAAAGGGAAAAGACGAAAAAATAGCTCTCCAACATATGCTGGAACGCTATCCAATATTGCCCTTTGACACATCCATTGATGATCTTTATTTTCTATTTCGCTGATTTCAGGGTAAACTTTCGATATTAAGTCCTCAATGTTACTCACTCTTTCTCCTAAATCGCGATCAATTTCAATTTTATTTTCAAAATGAGGTACTTTCCCGTCTCCTATTAAAAGTAACTTTGAAGGAAAAGTTACACTACCTCCCCCCAAATGTGCTCTCATATTTGTAGTTAATTTTAAGATGTTAACAAACTTCCATAATGGTGAACTTTTAAGGCAAGACTTTACAATGTCTGCTCTAGTTCCCCTTACTATTACTGGTAAAGTTTGTCGAAAGTCCCCAGTAAACATAACAGTAATCCCACCCATGATTTTATCACAGCTTCTAATATCTCTAAGAGTCCTATCTAGAGCCTCTACATGAGCTCTATGAATCATGGTATATTCGTCCCAGATTATTATACTGACATCTTGTAAAACTTTTCCCAAAGGGCCAATTTGACGTATAGTGCACATGCTATCTTTCTCTAAAGAAACAGTTAGGGGCAGTTTAAAAGTGGAATGAGCTGTGCGTCCACCTGCTAATAAAGTTGCAGCGATACCTGACGACGCGACTGCCAAAGCTAGCTTTCCCTGAGACCTTACTTTTGCTAATATAAGATTAGTAATAAAGGTCTTGCCGGTTCCACCGGGAGCATCCAAAAAAAAAATACTTTTCCTTCACTAAAACGAACACTTCGCATAACACAATTATACGCGGTCACCTGGTCATTAACTAATTTTGGTTCATTTTAAGTAATAAACTCATTTAATTCATTTAGATCATACGGTTTTCGCAACGCTACTTCTAACGGATCCAGATGATTAAGTGAATTAATCCTTTTTGGTACAGGAAGCCCAAAATCGGTTAGTGATTTATCGCAAATCTCATGAATTTTATCTTGAATTATGATTAGTCCATCATTGTATATATCATCATTATATTCTAATGTCATATCCTGATTCTCATTACGCATTCTGTTTAATATATCTTCACATAAAGCATTACGAAATTTATTCCATAACTGTAAGGGGTCAGATGGTTGACAAAATATAAGGATGATGGTAAATAATTCTCTTAATTTTGTGGCTGGCTCGGACATGACAGCATCTGACATTGTATTTTGCCAATGTTCATCTCCCTCCAGTAAACCTAATTCTTTGCAAGTGCCTTGATAAGTTTGGCAAATAACACCATTCACGGTCCTCAGATGTTCAAATGACATTGGACCGCGAACATGTTGCAGTAACATTCTTAAATAAAAACATTCAGTTTGAGTTGGATGAATGTTGTAGACACAGCCTAAAGTTGTGTCTTTTTTTACACCGGGATATCCTTCAACATCTTGTCCACGTCTTCTTCTAGAAAATGATTTTCTTTCCCATACGTAATACTGGGGTACTTCGTGATATAAAAGGGTTTTTGCAAAATCGTCACTCTTACAAAGATCAAAGAACGCTGTAAGTGTCGTTGATGAAGGATTATTTACGCGATCTTGAAGGTTTGCATTATTATAAAAATAAACTCTTTGTCCATTTTCCAAATGAACTGCTAAATGAACTACTGCCGGAAAACGTTCATGAATAGGAAATTGGAAAATTCTCCAGAGCGCTTCCGAGGAACTTATATAGCGACCATTTAGATATTTTTCTATTTCATCGTTATTACTTTGTAACGAAAATGTGGCTTGACTAGAACCTTTATGAATATACTTACAGATGTACTTAATAGCTTTGACCGATTGACAAAACTCAACGTTAATGTGTGCATTGAAAATTCGTGATAGCACTGGATTATAGGGAACAACTCACCTATTATCCACGCTCATTTCTGTACCTTTGACACGAATTATTGCTGTGTTTCCACCATTATCTGGAGACCTGCGCCTGTAGGTTGAGTAACCGTCATCCCCGGTTTGTGTTTCCGAAATGAAATGCCTAGGGTACTTTTCAGAACAAATGTTTTCTTTCATACATGGTGACGCAGGATTATGAAATCCGCAAGGACCATGTATCATGTTTTTTATTACAATATTATGAAGAATTGGATCTTGTTGTTTGTTAAAATAAAGCCGGTATTTCAGCCGATATTATTGCATCTATATAATCTGGTTGTACTTTGTTAGCCAGCCACAATAAAATGTGGGCGTGAGGCAAACTCCTTTTTTGCAATTCTACGCTGTAAACAAAGGCTTTCGATGGTCCAAAAAAATCTTTCTTCGTTAGTAGGTCTATCATTTTTTTGAGTTTTAAATGAAATACTCTAGAAATCAAATCATGTCTGTCGTAAGAATGTTGATCGGGTAATAACTCAATTTTTATTTCCGGCCATTCTGAGTTACATGTAAATGTAATGAAGAGATCTGGTCTTCCAAATATCCTGACATATGTCATCGCATCTTGACTTTTTTCGTTCATGTATCCGGGGGATCCTGTAAATGACGATGGCAATATAACATTGTTGCGATAACGCTGCCGCGGTCGCAGACATTTATATGGCAGTGATCTCATGTTCCCCCAGGTGGCATACTGAGGCCGGCTAGGCTCAGCTGGTCGGGGTCGTTCGGGGAAGATCACTGCCCGTGCTGGGCCACCTAATTCAAAAACACAACATTACAAATTGGAGGGGAATAAGGGATAAGGACGAAGGAGAGATGGCTTTGAGAAATGAAAAAATTTTTACTTTACTTCATTTTTATTAAAATAACAAACAAAAAAAAAAGAAAAAGAAAAAAAAATATATAAGGAAAAAAAGGAAACTTAAATAGAATTTTTAAATTTAAATCTATAAAAAAAAGGAAGAAAGAACAAAATAAAGAAAAATTCAAAAAAAATCCTATACCAATAAAAAAACCACCACCAAACCCGATCGGGTACGGTTTACATACACTCATATACTAAACTTGCACTCCTTTTTTTTTCTTAAACGTCCATCAGTGATTTTGATTTTTCGAAAGTTTACTTTTTTCCGCAATTAATTTTATTCTACAATACGGTGCTTTGTTTTGTTGCAAATAACTGGTTAGCTAACTTCCTTCTTTCCGGTGGAGTACGGGCGTTCCGCTGATTCCGTCAAAAGTCATATAAAATCTCGGTCCCCTCTGAGCGCAGTGAATTCGTACAGAAAAATGAGAAAGTCGACAATTTCAACCAATCGATAAAACGCTGCCACTGTGCAAACGGGAATAACTCGTGCACGGCACGCAAACTATCGCGAGTCTCTTCCACTAATGACTGGCTAGAGCACTTCGCCTGCAAATATGCTGAGTCTCACCCTACTTCCGATTTTCCGGCAAGCTTATACTCGCAACCTAGCCCCCACTATTTACTTTTCTTTTTATTTCGCAACACGGTATATCATCTAATTACACGGGGCCAATTCCACTGTCACGTAAAATTTGATGACCAATTTTAAATACCAATTTTAAAAACTATCTATCCCGAACAAAAAAAACGTCAACTCTCCGTTAAACTGTGTTCCAATACATCGGTTGTCGTCTCACATCTTCTTTGGACCAACGTCGACTCATAAACTCCTTATCACACAATTCATTTCGAATCATCCAAACCGTGATAAGATTTCCGGTAATTTTGATCCCGTCGACACATTTGGTTTTCAAAAATTTTCTCAATCTCCGTCCAATCAACCACTCAATCTCAACGCTTCCACCAAAAACTCCCGAACTCCGAATTTCTTTATCACACAATCCAAATTTGAATACTCGCATCCGTGCTCAGATTTCCGGTAAATTTTTCGTCCTGGTCGCAAAACTAGCTCTTCAAAAAAAAAACCAACGACTTTTTTCAAATTTCGTCCGAAAAAAAAACCCCAAGTTCACGACACCTTTCATCCACCCCTCTTTTCAATCTCCTTTTCTTTCCACCTCAGCACTCTCGACCACCCACCATCAATCCCAAAAAAAAACTCTCCCACCGTAAGCTCCGCTATCGCCAAATTCCGTTGACGGTAACAGAGCTCTTCGACCCGCGGATGTTAACCTTTCACCCTTTGGGTCAAAGCAATCATCCTCATAGTAAAATGCATTTGATTTTACATACGAATATTTATCACTATGAGGATGTTTGCATTAACTATAAACAGTAGAAAGGTTAACACCAATACTGGATTCCATCCCTGCACCCTGGGATCCACAATCCACCTCTGATCTACTAGGCTACGGAGATACTTGAGCGGGACGATTCTATTTCAATCAAACACCTCCGCATCTGCTCTTTGACTCAACCAGCGTGAATCGCAACAGTTGTGGGGACGACCCAGACCCTGAGTGTCTCATCCAGCCGGGCCAAGAGAGTTGCTCATTGGAGATCGCGGATATCTTTGGCGTGAAATACTCCCAATAGTTTCCCAGACTCATCTTTCAACTCGTAGGACACCTGCCCAAGACGGCGGCGGACCACCGCTGCAACAAACCGTGGAGCGAATTTAGCAGCAAATCGGTCCGCAGCCTTGCTCACTGCGAAGTTCCGAACGATAATCTTTTCACCCGGAATCAGCTCACTGGGTCGGGACCTCAGGTTATGTCGAAGTGCTCCTTTTTTATACGCTTCGGCTAGCTTGGCTTTGACTAACCCCTGCACAGCTCGCTGTCGATCACTGTTAGTACTTAGTTGTACCTCGCCGTCTTCAAAAGCATTAAGTGTCCGAAGGAGAGCGTAATCCGAGCCATGCTGAATAGGATGATATCCGAACATCAGGAAATAAGACGAGAACCCTGTAGAGTCGTGGATGACTTTACGAAAAGCGAAACACGACTCCGGAAGGTTCTCGTCCCACTTACCATGGTCGGTACCTATGTAGGCTCGGATGGCATTCAAGGTCGACTGGTTCGATCTCTTCGAAGCGTTCGCCTGTGGAGAATGGTAAGGTGTAAGGCAATGCTGCACGCCGTAGTCATTCAATAGCTTGGCGAAGACTTCAGAAACGAACTGTACCCCATTATCCGAGTGTAACCATTCGGGGACCCCAAAGGTTAAAAATATCTCACGCTCTAAGAATCGAGCGGCCGATTCTGCTGTGGCCTTTGCCAAAGGCTTAAGCCAGATGAATTTGGTGTAATGGTCCAAGACCACTAGCAGCTGGGTGTTACCTAGCCTAGAACGTGGGTATGGGCCCATGAAATCAACAAACAGGCACTGCATCGGTCTTTCCGAGTCCCGCGAGGATCCCATAGGAGGTCGCAGAGTGGAGTTCGAAGGCTTTACTTGCTTGCATATGATGCAATTCTGGATGTGCTGAATTACATCCTGTCGCAAGCGAGGCCAATAGTAATACCGGCGTAGTACTTCGGTGGTTTTACGAATTCCACAGTGAGAACTTCGGGGATCATCGTGAGCTCGAACCAATAATGCCTGATGACAACTCTCCGGAACCCACAACTTTGTTTTGGGAAGATCCGAAACCAGGGTGGCGGGATAACCAGTGTCTATATATATTTTCCCATCTGCCAAGTGGACATTTTGGAAACGTGTAGGGTGTTCAAGAATCCGTGCCTTAAGGTGTTCATAGTCTGGTTCATAAAAAGCCGATTCTGGAATCGCATCCTCCAGATGCTTGTGTTCGGGAAGACAGGCGATGATTGAGGCAACCTGATTGTCACGTAAATATGATCTTGATAGGGCATCCGGCACAACGTTCATAACGCCTTTCCGGTGTTCTATCTGAAAATTAAATCCTTGAAGTTTCAGACTCCAACGAGCCAACCGGCCAGAAAGATCAGACTGCTGCATTAGCCACTTGAGGCTAGCATGGTCAGTGATGATGGTGAAAGGCAGCCCTTCAATATATGCTCTGAATCTTTTGACACTCTGCACCGCAGCTAAACATTCCAATTCAGTAATGCTGTAGTTACGTTGTGCAGCATTGAGCTTCATGGACATATAAGCAATGGGATGCTCTCCACCATCATCGTCTTTTTGAAATAGGACACTCCCTATACCCACTGTGCTAGCATCACATTGGATAAAGAAGTGCCTCGTAAAATCAGGGTTGGCAAGGACTGGAGCGAAGACAAGCAGCTGTTTCACGTCGTTGAAGGCGTTATTGGCGGCTGCAGACCATTTAAAGGCACGCTTGCCCTTAAGCAAATCTGTCAACGGTGCGGTGACGGCGGCGAAGTTCGGAATAAAACGCCGGTACCATCCTGCCATTCCCATGAAACGCCGCACGTCTTTGGCTGTTCGGGGCTCCGGATAGGAAACTATTCCAGAGACTTTCTCCGGGTCGGTTCGCAAAATACCATCACTCACTACAAAGCCGAGATATTTAATTTCTCTCTTGACGAATTTGCTCTTCTCTACATTGATGGTTAAATTGGCGTCCCTGAGATGCTTCGCAACAGTGCTCAGGAGCTCCAAGTGCTCATCAAATGTAGAGCTTGTAACAAGCAGGTCATCTAGATAGACAAATACCTTATCTTGCAGTGCGTGTGGTATTACCTTATGCATTAACCGACACATGGTTTGGGGAGCGTTACATAAGCCGAATGGCATGACGTTAAAATGGTACAAGGGCCTACCAGGAACAGTAAATGCTGTTTTCTCCCTGCTGGCAGGATCGAGCGGAATTTGCCAAAAAGCGTCCTTGAGGTCCAAGCTAGTTATAAACCTTGTATTTTGTAACCGTGCCAATAATCCTTCAATTAACGGTAAGGGGTAGGCGTCTTTGACGGTGACTTCATTGAGGCGCCTAGCATCAAGACATAGACGGACCTTGCCGGGCTTCCTTACCAGGGTCACGGGAGAGCTCCAGGAACTCAGACTTTCCTCTGTTACTCCCAGAGACAACATACGATCGAGTTCATCATACAGCAGCTTCTGGACAACTGGGGAGACAGCGTAATGTCGCTGTTTAACGAGTCGGGCGGGATCAGTGTCGATATTATGTGACACGAGACTGGCTCTGCCCAAGCCTCTCTCGTTGTAAGAAGGAAACTGCTGTTTGACCAACTCAAGTCGTTGCTGATCCTGTGGGGACAATAGATGGAACTCCGGATTTAGACGGTCTTCAACAGGCTCTACCGCACTGACCTGCATGGGCGCGATCTTGAAAAGGTCCCAGAAGTCCATACCAAGGTACACCGAGTGTGTCAGGGTTGGAACAACCAGAAACCTCATCAATTTGGTGGTATTGTTGAACCGGACGAATGCTGTGACGTATCCTAGAACCGGGTCCTTGTGTCCTGATGCTGTCTGTACTTGGGCGTGCAACGAGTGAAGTCGCAATCCCAAGTCAGATAGTAGGTCCAAGGCTCCGGATCCAAAGATGCTCACGCTGGCACCACTATCGAGCAATCCCGTGAGTTTACGTCCCTTAATGAAGAAGTCAGCGTGGGGCCTATTGTCGCCAGCAGCTGTGACAATCGATTCCAAGCAAGCACGCTTCAACAGACGCCGGACCGTAAAGTACCTCCAGGATCGGTTGAAGCGGTTCCGAAGAAAGCGCGAATGGTTAGAAGCAGGGGATTCTTGCCCGTTACCGGGTAAACCACCACCCTGGTGCACGGTAAGGTGGTGTTGATAGTTGTGTGTAAGGTTCGAGACGGTGAGGAGGAGTAGTCGAAATTGGGTCATGAGGAGCGGCGCAGTTCGGGATCCACATTGGTAGCCACGTCTACTTTGTTATGCAACCTGGAAGAAGAGGTGATCCTGGGGGAAGTGGTCACTGGTGTTGGTACACCACGTGCACGGCAGCGGGAGCATCGGGGCTTCATAGTGCCTTCTTGACCACACCCAAAACAAAAGACATGGCTAATAGGAGAAGGACAGTCAAAAAATGAGTGCCTCAGATCTTGGCAATTCCAGCACACCAAATACTGTCCACGAGGTTTGCTTCCGGGGAAGACCGTTACTGGAGGAGCGACAGGGTCGAGCTGGACCGGCCTGGCGTAATCAGATTCCGATGCCTGGTTATTTTCCCCCAATGGCATTTGCACGAGAGGTCGGTTATTAACCGCGATCTCATAAGGCGACGAAGGGTATCTGGATTCCTCACTACGAACCTCCGGAGGAATCTCTTCCCAGGGATGCAACGCTTGAACTGTCCCTGTAACCCGGCGGGTAGTGTTTCGTTTCGCTGCCTCCGTTTCCTTCCACACCGCTTCCACCCTACGACACCGGTCAACAAGATCAAGTGTTGTGTGAAACGTGAATCCCGCCAAATGTTCTTGTAAGCGCCAATCCATGTTTTTGGTCACAATGTATTGGAAGTCCGCGTCTAGCAGGGGCACTTGTAGCTGGAGAGATAACGATTGGAGAGCCTCGAAAAACTGAATGAAGCTTTCTCCTGAGCGCTGCTTTCTTGCATCTATGCTTCGGCGGATGTCAACATCGGTGTGGTGTGGTGAGAATCGGTCTAGTAGGGAGGATTTCAAATGGTTCCAGCTGATGTCAGGATAAAGATCACGCATCTGCCAGTACCAATTTTCGTTCGAAAATCCATGATCCCCGGCCATAGTGGTGACCTGAAAAAGGAATTGCAGGGCCGGTATACTACCTGTTCGACCATCATAGGACAATCCCCACTTAGTTATGGGCAGTCGGGTCTTGTAGCGCTCCGCACTGCCACATGTCTCTTGAAAATTGACACGAGGTTCCATAGCGGTCCCTGTTGCTCTTATGGCTGAAGAGACCACCACAGGGGTTTTGGGATGGTGGGTGGACGGGGCTCGTGAAGAACTGTTGGTCCCTCGAATGCCTCATTGGTACAGGTGGATAGGCTGAGACGCTCCAGTTCCCGATCCAAATGGGTATAGCTGGGATCCCAGCTTGCTGTTCGCCTGCGGTGCATGACGAGACCTAGGTATCTAAACACTTAAATATAAGTTAAATGGAAAATACTGAAAGGGAACTCAACCGCAACCGAAAGAAGCGAAAAGAAGAAAAAGATACAAAATATATAAATGAGTTAATACCAATAATAAAAATATTATAAAACATTTCATTTCTCTCGGCCTCCTCCTTCGATAATGGGAAAATTAAGGAAAAGGAAAACATAAATCAGTATAAAATTAACAGGATTAAATTATTGACAAGACACGAAAGCAGGGATAAGTCAGCCAGTGCCCTGTCTAGCCATGAACCCTTGCTGCGAACTCCGCTCCAACTGTCACCACCCTGGGTCGACTACGAGATTATTATGGATCTTAACAGATTCTACAATAGCTCGGACAAGAGCTGCGAAAGTTTTGTGACCAAACAAGCAAAATGAAGAAAGGATCGAGAGCGTTGACCAATTCCGAGAGCTAAATAAAAGTTCAGCTATTCCGTGCAGGAAGATATGGCCAACGACATGGAACTCGATGATTTCAATCAACATCAACACTGACTAACACCGCTGTCATAGCCGGTGTCGACTGTCACACACAAATCCAGCACGGTGGGGCGCCACTGCGACAGCGGCAAACGCCGAGCAATGATAAAAAAAAACCGAATACGAAAAATAAATCTTCACCCAAAGAATACAAAAACAAAAAAAAAATCCTCTGAAATGCCAGGCACCTCAGGGTTTCACTTGCAACTTAAAAATTTAAAACTTTACAAGGATTCGGTTTAAATTTAAATAAAATTTGTAGAGAGAAAACTTTAAATTAACATACCAAAAAAAAATTAAAATATTAATACTATTGCCTAAAACACTTGGGCGCCATTTGTTGCGATCACGCTGCCGCGGTCGCAGACATTTATATGGCAGTGATCTCATGTTCCCCCAGGTGGCATACTGAGGCCGGCTAGGCTCAGCTGGTCGGGGTCGTTCGGGGAAGATCACTGCCCGTGCTGGGCCACCTAATTCAAAAACACAACATTACAAATTGGAGGGGAATAAGGGATAAGGACGAAGGAGAGATGGCTTGGAGAAATGAAAAAATTTTTACTTTACTTCATTTTTATTAAAATAACAAACAAAAAAAAAGAAAAAGAAAAAAAAAATATATATAAGGAAAAAAAGGAAACTTAAATAGAATTTTTAAATTTAAATCTATAAAAAAAAAGGAAGAAAGAACAAAATAAAGAAAAATTCAAAAAAAATCCTATACCAATAAAAAAACCACCACCAAACCCGATCGGGTACGGTTTACATACACTCATATACTAAACTTGCACTCCTTTTTTTTTCTTAAACGTCCATCAGTGATTTTGATTTTTCGAAAGTTTACTTTTTTCCGCAATTAATTTTATTCTACAATACGGTGCTTTGTTTTGTTGCAAATAACTGGTTAGCTAACTTCCTTCTTTCCGGTGGAGTACGGGCGTTCCGCTGATTCCGTCAAAAGTCATATAAAATCTCGGTCCCCTCCGAGCGCAGTGAATTCGTACAGAAAAATGAGAAAGTCGACAATTTCAACCAATCGATAAAACGCTGCCACTGTGCAAACGGGAATAACTCGTGCACGGCACGCAAACTATCGCGAGTCTCTTCCACTAATGACTGGCTAGAGCACTTCGCCTGCAAATATGCTGAGTCTCACCCTACTTCCGATTTTCCGGCAAGCTTATACTCGCAACCTAGCCCCCACTATTTACTTTTCTTTTTATTTCGCAACACGGTATATCATCTAATTACACGGGGCCAATTCTACTGTCACGTAAAATTTGATGACCAATTTTAAATACCAATTTTAAAAACTATCTATCCCGAACAAAAAAAACGTCAACTCTCCGTTAAACTGTGTTCCAATACATCGGTTGTCGTCTCACATCTTCTTTGGACCAACGTCGACTCATAAACTCCTTATCACACAATTCATTTCGAATCATCCAAACCGTGATAAGATTTCCGGTAATTTTGATCCCGTCGACACATTTGGTTTTCAAAAATTTTCTCAATCTCCGTCCAATCAACCACTCAATCTCAACGCTTCCACCAAAAACTCCCGAACTCCGAATTTCTTTATCACACAATCCAAATTTGAATACTCGCATCCGTGCTCAGATTTCCGGTAAATTTTTCGTCCTGGTCGCAAAACTAGCTCTTCAAAAAAAAAACCAACGACTTTTTTCAAATTTCGTCCGAAAAAAAAACCCCAAGTTCACGACACCTTTCATCCACCCCTCTTTTCAATCTCCTTTTCTTTCCACCTCAGCACTCTCGACCACCCACCATCAATCCCAAAAAAAAACTCTCCCACCGTAAGCTCCGCTATCGCCAAATTCCGTTGACGGTAACAGAGCTCTTCGACCCGCGGATGTTAACCTTTCACCCTTTGGGTCAAAGCAATCATCCTCATAGTAAAATGCATTTGATTTTACATACGAATATTTATCACTATGAGGATGTTTGCATTAACTATAAACAGTAAAAAGGTTAACACCAATACTGGATTCCATCCCTGCACCCTGGGATCCACAATCCACCTCTGATCTACTAGGCTACGGAGATACTTGAGCGGGACGATTCTATTTCAATCAAACACCTCCGCATCCGCTCTTTGACTCAACCAGCGTGAATCGCAACAACATGCTGGCCAATACTAGAAGCGTTTATATTCGCATCATTAACCACGGCATCTCTTAAATGAATGTACTCTTCTACTCTTAATTATTTTTGATTTCTTTTGATGAAGTCAAGCCTCTCAGAAATCATTTTTGCCGCTATGTCAACACAATATTGGTTGAATAATCCTATGAAATAATGTATGCTGTTAAAGTCATTTATTCTCACCATGAGTCTAAATGCATAAAACTGCATACATGATACAGTTTTAGATCTAGCAGCAGTATTCTGCTGTGGAATATTTATACAGTATCCGTCATTACCAAAGGGAAACAGTCAAGGATACTGAAGTGGATCATAAGATCTATGAATTTCAGAAACTCGTTGAAGTCCACCATCTCTCGCAGTCAACACAATATCTCAGGGACCTTTGTCTTCGTCTATCAAAAGAACAGCTACTTCATCTACTATTGGCGCATTATACCGACCTCGATGCTCGTTAGGAGGTTTCACATCTGCATGAATAATAAGTTTTAAGTCATTCGATGGTCTATTTTCCAGATTGTATTTAAAACTTTGAATATACGTATTATTATGATCGTGAAGATATGTTTGGAGAACGTCGATAAGATCGATTTGCAAGCTTGGATTTAAATTTAAGCGCAAGGATACCTGATCTGCATGGGAAACAAAATATATTTGCAAAAATTCGGGTTGTGCCCTTCAGCTGGAAGCAAGTTACCGATCAAGTGATAAACTTGCCCTTGAACTTTAAAAGTGGGCATAAAGTTTCCCTCACGAATTTCTTTGGCACCAAATGAAGTCATCTGAAATAGTGTATTATATTGTCTTGAGTGATTTAAGCAATGCTTTGATGATGGATGTGAGCCTGATATCAGTTCTTTTAAAACTGTAGTTGGTTCCGGAATTATAGGTATATTTACTTTGCCACCACTACAACACAGTCCAGGAGCTTCAGTCGCCCATTTTTTTGCTTGGCATAAGTGGCATATTTTATCCATTCTGCCAATATCAATATCATTAAGCTCAGTATAGTCAAGGGTACAATCATAAGCAAACGCAGCATTTAATAAATTAAGTCGCCTGCGAGTTCTATTTCTTGCTGATCGTGCATTTGGCTGTGTTAATCGATGGGATCGTTCAGTGCTTGATTCCCGATCGCGGTTAGCCAAAGTTCGGGAATTTTGTGAAGCTAAACGTTGAGAACGTTCAGCGCTTGATTCCCGTTCTCGGTTTAACAAAGTTCGGAAATTTTGTGAGGCTAAACGTTGAGAACGTTCAGCGCTTGATTCCCGTTCTCGGTTTAACAAAGTTCGGAAATTTTGTGAGGCTAAACGTTGAGAACGTTCAGCACTTGATTCCCGTTCTCGGCTTAACAAAGTTCGGGAATTTTGTGAGGCTAAACGTTGAGAACGTTCAGCACTTGATTCCCATTCTCGGTTTAACAAAGTTCGGGAATTTTGTAAGGATAAACGTTGAGAACGTTCAGCGCTTGATTCCCGTTCTCGGCTTAATAAAGCTCGGGAATTTTGTAAGTATAAACGTTGAGAACGTTCAGCGCTGGATTCCCGTTGTCGGTTTGCCGAAGTTCGTAAATTTTGTGAGGCTAGACGCTAGACGAACGTTCAATGATCGATTCATTAGCACGGTTTTGTTCACTGATTGCTCGTTGAGTAGCCAACCTATGCATATTTTCATCCTCTGTTTCATTGCTGCGCAAAGCTCGCAGCCGCTTTGCAGTAGCAGTCTGCCGAGAAAGCTGAGTTCTTTTTCTAGGCATTATAGTGACAAAGAAAGAACGTAGGAAATGAAAACTTAACCAAACCGTAACTCGTAATCAAGAAAAAAACAAACGTAAGGTTGATAATTAGGAACCTAATTATTTTTACCTTTATTTGGTATTTACGTAAATCGGATAAAATATATGTCAAAAGAATTACCGCAAAACATAAATAAGGTAAACTAATTGTATGCTTAAACTAAAACCTAACCTAATAAGAATAATTATGTAGATGACACGTATTTACAGGTATAAACAACAACAAAACAAAAAAATGTTAATTATTGTTAAATTAAAAGAAACAAAATACTATCCTTAAAATAAACAATACTATAAAGAAAACTATGACAACTACTTACAATTAATTATCGACATCAAAACTAAAAAAAAGTGTTAATAATTGTGAAACTATTAGAATCAAAATATTATCCTTAAAACAAAATGAAATAGTATTTAAAAAGTATTAATATACGACGATATTATTAGCAAAAACAAATAACGCTGCACACAACCATTCAGAAGGGAGCCGACCATGCGTCTGAGCCGCGCGGCATGGTACCTCGTAGAGCTACACCCCCCCCTCCGCGTCGCCCGAAAGCAAAGCCTCTGCTCTCCTCGCCCGCCGGCCAGGCGCAGCGTCATGTTTTGCACATCATTCATGCGGCGCGTGTGAAAATTATATCGGAGTTATTTTAAAATTGTAATATCTTCTAAGATGTTCATTGAAATTAAGTGATGTCAAAGACAATTTTGTTCACAATTAAATACTCTTAATCAACAACACATTTATTAAAAGATAGACATATACTGTCACGGACATTTTCTTAGATCATTTTAAGAGAAATAATTCTTTCATACATATTTTTTTGGTATCTTGAACCGTTTTCGCAGCGCACGCAACGGAAGCCCTCAAAGATGAATAATTTTCCCCGTTTTTTCCACATTTTCCATTATTTCTTCGCTCCTATTAGTCACAGCGTGATGTTATGTAGCCTAAAGCCTTCCTCAATAAATGGTCTATTCAATACAAAAAGAATTTTTCAATTCGAACTAGGAGTTCCTGAGATTAGCGCGTTCAAACAAACAAACTCTTCAGCTTTATAATATTAGTATAGATAGGAGATGGAGATTTTGAATCAGTTTTCTTAAAGGAAATATATCAAATTAATTATATAGAAATACATATTACAAAACCGTATTCTCATACAGGAAATGCAGACATTGAAAGATTCCATGGAAAAATACGAGAGAAAATGAGAACAGGATGTAATAGTATACTTCAACAAACCACAAAATGAGTTGAATTTTGCAACAGACAACTTTTGGCTGTAGTCAGTGGCGTCCTCCTAAAATTCCATTCGGCTCGTATCCACGTTGTTCCCCTGAGTGAAAGCCAGAAAGTTGAAATCGTCCACCCGGAACTAGCTGTGTAAATTGTTGGGCAGGAAATATCAAGTTTATTGGAAGCTGTAGTGCTCAGAATAGTGAGATTTGTGCGAGTAGCAACGGTAACGGGCGTCCGCGAAGCCCATCTGCATTGTTCGGTTGTTCTAATGTGTATCTTGTTCATGCAACATCCTAGCATCCATGATGAAAATGTATCGGAAAGTAGTAACATTGGATGATACCAGACACTCGTAAATATTAACGCAATCCAATATTTAACGACTCGCAACTGTGATTTCGCGACGAACATTGTACTTCCACCATCGTGCTGCTGTACAAAGTGTGAATTCTTGACGACTTCTCTTCAATCGCGATACGTTATCGTTTTAGAGTTTGTTTTCGTCATCTTTCAAAATTCCATAAAAATTGTTTATGCCCAAAACAATTTAATACAAAAAAATAGATAATTGAGTTTTTATGATATCGTCCTAATTCGAACTCCATTTGCGTTGATTTCTTGTGTGTAAAATGGAAGAGCTATCATTGGCCCAAGTATCCTGAAAAACTGAAGACAAATCGAGCTTACAATACAATTTCGCCATCGCTTTTGCTGAACTTTTCAGTGGTATTGTTCGAACTTTTAGTGCGGACTGAATGGTGCGTGTATTATAAAAATTTGACTTATTTGTACAACATAATTCGGACGACAAGTGTGAAATGAATGAAATTGAAAGAGGACTGGAAAATAGATAAAATAGTAAACATTTTGAATGCAGACGTAAGTGCAGTTTCGTTGATTTTCATGGGAAAATCAGTTTTAAATAAAGCAAAATATGAAGTGACCTAATAATCTAATGAAATATCTTAGAAAAATTTAATTTGTAGTGTAAAACAAAACAACAGCCCTCTTTCTTACTTTCGTTTTTTAATTTTTCTGAGTTATTTTCACACACGACGTGTTCACTCCCAAAAAAATTACAACAGCTCTCTTTACGGGATCTTCCCGTGGGTCCCCTCGTGGTCGTTTTTCTTTTCTCCCGCAATTTTGTCACCCTGACGGCATTGTCACACTTGCGAGGTGAATTTTCATACATTCATCATTTTCAAGTATGTCATCTTGGCCGAATTGCCACACGTGGGAGCGAATTTCAACAATACACCGATGTTTAGCTGGTAAAGCTAATACATGGTATTGGCAATACTATCGACAATCGACAAATTTAACTTGGTACGAATTTTGTGCCGAATTAACAACTCCTTTTAAAAAATAAATGAAAATACTTCCTTTTAATTTTGTGTTTTAAATTTTTATTTATCTTAATCGATTTTCAACCGTTATCGTTCGGTCTTCTTCAGCGATTGTTTTACTTAACCTAGAAATTCTACTTATATACTAGGTCCTTAATTACCTTGAGGGGTGTTTCAACAAGAGGGTAATTAAATTATTGGAATTGGAATATTTTATTGGAATTCTTATTTGAATTACATTTGGGGAAATTACTTAACTAATTAACTTAAAGAGCCAGGATTTGCAATTACCTGCGTCCTTGTTCATTAGCACGGCTTTTTCTCTGAAAATGGCGAGACTTCAATTACGAACATCTCCTTTTAGTCAATGGAGCTCTGACTCAAAATCTTTGCATGTCATTGAAAAAAACAACCCAGGGATCAAATGAGACTCTCGATGATTTTCTGGCTACAATTATAGAATTGAATTTACAAAGAGTTCATTCGATACCAGACCATGAGCTCATTCGTATAATTTTGTCAAATCTAGTCCTTCCTATCATATGATTTTTATTTGCAACTAAGTAATTAGTATTACATCGTTTTCAGTTCAACAATTGCAAGCATTATCAAAGACGACAAAATGTTGAATTAGCTCAAAGCGAATCAAAGATTGTATCTGTTCAAGAAGTTGAAGCAGTTCAAAGTTTTGACGGTAAGCAGCCTAGATGTTGGAACTGTGAACAAGTGGAGCAGATTTCGGGACTGCCCGTCAACTCAAAGGAATCTGTAATTACGTCACATGTCTTCCACACAATGATTTCATTTCATTTTATTCAAACGCTCAAGCGTACAACTGACCCTCATGAAGAAATCAAATGGTCTGGGTTATTTTAAGGCTATAAAACATGCAAATACCAATTGCATAGCCAACTACATTCACGGGGACGTCTAGACCAGAATCAATACCCTAATAAAATAATTATAAACGAAAAAATTTAACATGTTATATATAGCCTAATAAAAGGATGAACTGGACAATATTGATGATTTGATTTTTGATTTGATTGATTTTTCTATAAATGATTTTGATTTATGATTTTTCTATAAATAGCAGTTGTTGATTTGTAGAATATGGAAAAATTCGGTCGTTTTATTTTCTCCCTCCGCGATACACGAAGCAGTTTGCATATAATTGGCGCAGTCAGTGGTTCGATAACGTAAACAGTAATATAATACAGTCGGTGGTTCGATATCGTAACGTTCGATTTGACGTAAACCAAGCTCAAGAAGCTGGCGTGGGCACGAGATTTATTGGAAGCTCTACCAAATTTTAGTGAAAAATCCTTAAAAGAACAAATAACGGACGAAGACAACGATAAAATGGGTTTCAAAACGATGTGCGCATATATATCCTCTCTTCTTCACTTTACAGGTGACCAACAAGATTTCTACCCATTCATCAATTCAATCGACGCGATTCAGGAATTGATAAAATCGTTTCCACAAGTTCATCTACAACTCATCGAGCACAAAATCATTGGGAAGCTAATCGGGAAACCCAAGGAAATGGCGAACGCTTTACCATCAACACAGTGGTCAGAAGTTAGAAAAGCACTTCTTCTCCACTTCGACGAACCTGAAACGGAGATCCGGCTTGTGGAAAAAATACTTAGCGCTTGCTTTACAACTTCTGCTCAGCTTAATTATTTTCTAAGTAAGTATTTGAATCTTGTTTGCAATAAAATCAAAACAAATAGTGCATATTCAGCGGAACAAGCAAAAAGCAAAATTGTGCAAAAATGGAAAATAGTGAAAAATGTGTTCATTGACAAGTGTCCAGAACCCATTAGGGGTGTACTATGTGCTCATGAACCCGATAGTTTAGAAGACGCGCTTTCGGTGTTAGTTAATTCAGTTTATTTATACAACTAAATCAGTTTAGTATTATATTATTATATGTTAATATTATTATATGTTAATAATACTTCCCAAACCCGTTTCTCTAGTCCCCACCAAGTTCAATCAGATCAAAGGCATAACTCAGGAAATTATGATCAAAGAACACAAAGTCGAAATTTCAGGCAAAACGATATGTCATTACCGACGGACGTTTCAATGAATACCATAGTCTCTTCAGGCTCTTCTTTGCATATTGGTAACAAAAATTTTCAGTTCGTTGCCTCGGAAGACTCCCAATACTTCGACTAACTATCGAAGGAAAATTTTCCAGGTGTCTCATTGGCACGGGTAGTACCCATTGTTTTATGAACTCAAAATTTGTCAGCCCTCATCGACGATATTTGTTAGACAACACATTATTAATCAATTCAATAAATAGGTCTGAATACGTGAAATATGAACTAAGAACTGAATTTCCAACCGAATTTCGTACCAACCACATTATTGATTGGAAGTTAATTGATTTTGTTAGTTATTCATTCGATTGTATTATTGGCCAGAATGTGCTTTCTGGTACTTGGGCAAAGCTTGATTTTACCAAAAATACTATTACAATTAATAACATCTCCTTAAGTTTTGACCAAGAAGGTGAAAATTATTCAATAGTAGCAAACGAAGTAAAAGACCTTTAACTAGGGAAAGCTCTGAAACCCCTGAAATATCGATCAATAAAACTGAAGAATATATTTATACAAGCGAAGAAAAACTAATTATAGAGAGAATTAAAGATGAGTTTGCAGATGTTCAATATGACAGGAGTCAAAAACTAACGTTCACTCATGAAATAAAGCATGAGTTAAAACTTATAACTTCGGAACCTATATATCAACAGAATTACAGGTATCCATACTCCCTTAGAGATTTCGTTAAACAACAAATCAAGGAAGACCTGGAACAAGGAATAATAGTTCCCTCTATGTCACCGTACAAATTCCCTTTATGGGTCGTCCCAAAAAAAGGCAACAAGCATAGATTATTTATTGATTTCAGAAAAATTAATAATGTAACTATAGCAGAAAAATATGCAATTCCCCCGATTGATGATATTCTCGGTCAATTGGGTAACGCTAATTATTTCACTAGTATAGATTTGGCCAAAGGGTTTCATCAAATTCAAATAAAACCCGAGGATAGACACAAAACTGCATTTTCCACAGACGAAGGGCATTTTGAATTTACGCGCATGCCATTTGGACTCAAAAATGCACCATCAATCTTTCAGAGGTTGATGAATTCAATATTATACAAATATATTAATAAAATATGCATTGTGTACATGGACGACTTCCTTGTCTATAGTACCACACTTCAAGAGCACGAAAAAACTCTCAGACAAGTTTTCCAAACTTTACGTAACCCAAGTTTGAAAATTGAAAGTGAAATTGAATAATGGGGCACATTATTACCAAAGATGGTATTAAACTCAACCCAAAAAAACTTGAAGCTATTGACAAATTTCCATTACCAACTACCCAAAAACAAATCAAATCATTCTTAGGATTGGCAGGATTTTATAGGAAATTCATCAAGTATTTCGCTAAAATCGCACACCCAATGACGAAATTCCTGCAAAAGGAAACCAAAGTAAGCAGCAATAACAACGAATATGTCGATGCATTCAACAAATTAAAACTTGATATTTCTAATCATCCGGTTCTTCAATTCCCTGACTTCAATAAAGTGTTCACAGGAACAACTGATGCTTCAAATTTTGCAAGAGGAGCAGTATTGTCGCAAGAAAATAAACCAATTTGCTTCGCCTCGAGAACACTTAATTCTTCAGAAACAAAACTAACGACAATTGAGAAAGACTTATTAGCCTATTAGAGCTATACGCCCTAAACTATTTCAGACCTTATCTTTATGGACGAAAGTTTGAATTGCATACTGACCATAAGCCACTTACATTTTTGGAAAATCTTAAAACAGAAAATGCAAAACTGCAGAGATGGAAATTGAAATTAATGGAATACGATTTCCATATTAAATATATAAAGGGTAAAGACAATGTAATTGCAGACGCATTGTTTCGTGTAGAAATAAATGCTTTAGATGCTGAAAGTGATATAGCAACACAGCATACTTCCTTTGAAGACAACTCACATTATATTTCTATATCAGAAAAACCACTCAATTGTTTCCCTACCCAAATCATAATAAAGATAGGTGCAACAAAAGTTGCAAAGAAAGAAAAAATCATTAGAAGAACAAGAATAACGTTTTTCTTTAAAGAGTTTACTGAAACCCAAGCAAAATATGTCCTCCATAATCATATACCTTTAACAGGTACCACGGGAATCAAAATGCCCACCAAAAAACATTTGCTTGTTCTCCAAAAAGAATATAACATTTGGAGACAAATTAATACGAAAGCATCCCTAGTTAATGCTAACACTCTTCTGCATGATTGCTCACTTAGCGAAATTATGGAGACTATTGCGAAAATGCATAAACGGACAAACCACATCGGAATTAATAAATTATATTCCGAAATGAAAACTTAATATTATTACCCAAAACTCAAAGATTTTAAATTTATCACAAAGATATATGGTACAATGACAAGAAGTGCATGTATCTTACGTGTATCGACAAATTTTCCAAATTCCTTTCAGTTATGCCACTTAAAGGTAGGCAATGGGACAGCATCATAAACGCATTAACTACACTATTTAATAAGATAGATAAACCAAAAAATAAAGATCACTGACAACGAATCTGCCATATTTTCCCAGAAAACTATCGACTGGTTTAATCAGGAAGATATTGAAATCCATTTCACGAGCCCTAACCATAAAACGGGGAATTCCGATGTAGAGGTTGCACACAGAAACCTTAATGAGCATTTACGAGCCTTTTTACTAAGGCAAAAATTAGAAAACAAGGAATTATCTCTATCCAGTCCGGTAGAAGAATGCGTTAAATATTATAATGCAACAATGCATTCTGCGCATAAATTTAAGCCATCAGATGTGTTCTTTGGAGAAACCAACCCGGAAACAGGTCAGATATCACAATTTAATTGAAACCCAAGCAAAGAGTTTAGAATATCACAACAAAAATAGGCATTCCGCAGAATTAGATTTGAAATGGATAAAAAATCGTACAGCTCGAAAGTTAGAACCTAGATTCAAAACATCCAAAGGTATAAAAAGATCCACAAACAGAATAGAAAAAGGCTCAAATGTACCCTTTCTCGCGAAAATAATATATCTAATAATGAAGAAAACACTGGTTCTACCTTAGAACAAACACAATAAATGTAAACTATTTTGATTAAATTTAAAGTAAACAGCACTAGTACCACTGGAGTTATGAAGTGAAAGTTGTGTCAGGTGTCTTAATTGATTGCAAATTATGTTGTGTTAATCTTAAGTCTCAATTTATTAACAAAAAGATCAATGTATTTCAATATCCGCAAAAAAAATTAAGAAAATTTTTTTTTTATAAACCATAAACCACAAATACAAAGAGAGAGCACTGGTTATAAGAATCACTTATGTAAGCAATCATCTGAAAAATTTTAATTAAGAATGTTGAAATGCACTAAAACAAAAACCCTAAAAAAGATTCAAATACATTATTTTTAGAATGCAAAAAAAAACATAAAAATGTATATTACAAATACTACTATATTAAACGATTTACAAATATATAACATCAAAGCAGTATATTACAACATACTGAAGACAGTATGAACTAAAAGCTGGGAGGAATTACGTCACATGTCTTCCACATGATGATTTCATTTCATTTTATTCCAACACTCAAGCGTACAACTAACCCTCATGAAGGGATCAAATGGTCTGTGTTATTATAAGGCTATAAAACATGCAAATACCAATTGCATAGCCAACTACATTCGCCGGGACGTCTAGACCAGAATCAATACCCTAATAAGATAATTAAGAACGAAGAAATTTAACATGTAATATATAGCCTAATAAAAGGATGAACTGGAATGTTTTACAATATGCTAATTATATATGCAGATGTTACCAGTTAAGTAATGATTTTTCTATAAATAGCAGTTGTTGATTTGTTGAATATGGAAAAATTCGGTCGTTTCTCGTTTTCTCCCTCAGCGATACACGAAGCAGTTTGCATATAATTGGCGCAGTCAGTGGTTCGATAACGTAAACAGTAATATAATACAGTCGGTGGTTCGATATCGTAACGTTCGATTTGACGTAAACCAAGCTCAAGAAGCTGGCGTGGGCACGAGATTTATTGGAAGCTCTACCAAATTTTAGTGAAAAATCCTTAAAAGAACAAATAACGGACGAAGACAACGATAAAATGGGTTTCAAAACGATGTGCGCATATATATCCTCTCTTCTTCACTTTACAGGTGACCAACAAGATTTCTACCCATTCATCAATTCAATCGACGCGATTCAGAAATTGATAAAATCGTTTCCACAAGCTCATCTACAACTCATCGAGCACCAAATCATTGAAAAGCTAATCGGGAAACCCAAGGAAATGGCGAACGCTTTACCATCAACACAGTAGTCAGAAGTTAGAAAAGCACTTCGACGAACCTGAAACGGAGATCCGGCTTATGGAAACAATACTTAGCGCTCGCTAGTTCAATCAGATCAAAGGCATAATTCGGGAAATTATGTTCAAAGAACACAAAGTCGAAATTTCAGGCAAAACGATATGTCATTACCGACGGACGTTTCAATGAATACCACAGTCTCTTCAGGCTCTTCTTTGCATGTTGGTAACAAAAATTTTCAGTTCGTTGCCTCGGAAGACTCCCAATACTTCGACTAACTATCGAAGGAACATTTTTCAGGTGTCTCATTGGCACGGGTAGTACCCATTGTTTTATGAACTCAAAATTTGTCAGCCCTCGTCGACGATATTTGTTAGACAACACATTATTAATCAATTCAATAAATAGGTCTGAATACGTGAAATATGAACTAAGAACTGAATTTCCAACCGAATTTCGTACCAACCACATTATTGATTGGAAGTTAATTGATTTTGTTAGTTATTCATTCGATTGTATTATTGGCCAGAATGTGCTTTCTGGTACTTGGGCAAAGCTTGATTTTACCAAAAATACTATTACAATTAATAACATCTCCTTAAGTTTTGACCAAGAAGGTGAAAATTATTCAATAGTAGCAAACGAAGTAAAAGACCTTTAACTAGGGAAAGCTCTGAAACCCCTGAAATATCGATCAATAAAACTGAAGAATATATTTATACAAGCGAAGAAAAACTAATTATAGAGAGAATTAAAGATGAGTTTGCAGATGTTCAATATGACAGGAGTCAAAAACTAACGTTCACTCATGAAATAAAGCACGAGTTAAAACTTACAACTTCGGAACCTATATATCAACAGAATTACAGGTATCCATACTCCCTTAGAGATTTCGTTAAACAACAAATCAAGGAAGACCTGGAACAAGGAATAATAGTTCCCTCTATGTCACCGTACAAATCCCTTTTATGGGTCGTCCCAAAAAAAGGCAACAAGCATAGATTATTTATTGATTTCAGAAAAATTAATAATGTAACTATAGCAGACAAATATGCAATTCCCCCGATTGATGATATTCTCGGTCAATTGGGTAACGCTAATTATTTCACTAGTATAGATTTGGCCAAAGGGTTTCATCAAATTCAAATAAAACCCGAGGATAGACACAAAATTGCATTTTCCACAGACGAAGGGCATTTTGAATTTACGCGCATGCCATTTGGTCTCAAAAATGCACCATCAACCTTTCAGAGGTTGATGAATTCAATATTATACAAATATATTAATAAAATATGCATTGTGTACATGGACGACTTCCTTGTCTATAGTACCACACTTCAAGAGCACGAAAAAACTCTCAGACAAGTTTTCCAAACTTTACGTAACCCAAGTTTGAAAATTGAAAGTGAAATTGAATAATGGGGCACATTATTACCAAAGATGGTATTAAACTCAACCCAAAAAAACTTGAAGCTATTGACAAATTTCCATTACCAACTACCCAAAAACAAATCAAATCATTCTTAGGATTGGCAGGATATTATAGGAAATTCATCAAGTATTTCGCTAAAATCGCACACCCAATGACGAAATTCCTGCAAAAGGAAACCAAAGTAAGCAGCAATAACAACGAATATGTCGATGCATTCAACAAATTAAAACTTGATATTTCTAATCATCCGATTCTTCAATTCCCTTACTTCAATAAAGTGTTCACAGGAACAACTGATGCTTCAAATTTTGCAAGAGGAGCAGTATTGTCGCAAGAAAATAAACCAATTTGCTTCGCCTCGAGAACACTTAATTCTTCAGAAACAAAACTAGCGACAATTGAGAAAGACTCATTAGCCTATTAGAGCTATACGCCCTAAACTATTTCAGACCTTATCTTTATGGACGAAAGTTTGAATTGCATACTGACCATAAGCCACTTACATTTTTGGAAAATCTTAAAACAGAAAATGCAAAACTGCAGAGATGGAAATTGAAATTAATGGAATACGATTTCCATATTAAATATATAAAGGGTAAAGACAATGTAATTGCAGACGCATTGTTTCGTGTAGAAATAAATGCTTTAGATGCTGAAAGTGATATAGCAACACAGCATACTTCCTTTGAAGACAACTCACATTATATTTCTATATCAGAAAAACCACTCAATTGTTTCCCTACCCAAATCATAATAAAGATAGGTGCAACAAAAGTTGCAAAGAAAGAAAAAATCATTAGAAGAACAAGAATAACGTTTTTCTTTAAAGAGTTTACTGAAACCCAAGCAAAATATGTCCTCCATAATCATATACCTTTAACAGGTACCACGGGAATCAAAATGCCCACCAAAAAACATTTGCTTGTTCTCCAAAAAGAATATAACATTTGGAGACAAATTAATACGAAAGCATCCCTAGTTAATGCTAACACTCTTCTTCATGATTGCTCACTTAGCGAAATTATGGAGACTATTGCGAAAATGCATAAACGGACAAACCACATCGGAATTAATAAATTATATTCCGAAATGAAAACTTAATATTATTACTCAAAACTCAAAGATTTTATTCAAAATTATGTAAATAATTGTGAGATTTGTCATCAAAGTAAATACGACAGGAACTCACCTAAGGAACCCTTCAAAGAAACTGTAACGCTAACAAAAATAAGGGAAATTTATCACAAAGATATATGGTACAATGACAAGAAGTGCATGTATCTTACGTGTATCGACAAATTTTCCAAATTCCTTTCAGTTATGCCACTTAAAGGTAGGCAATGGGACAGCATCATAAACGCATTAACTACACTATTTAATAAGATAGATAAACCAAAAAATAAAGATCACTGCCAACGAATCTGCCATATTTTCCCAGAAAACTATCGACTGGTTTAATCAGGAAGATATTGAAATCCATTTCACGAGCCCTAACCATAAAACGGGGAATTCCGATGTAGAGGTTGCACACAGAAACCTTAATGAGCATTTACGAGCCTTTTTACTAAGGCAAAAATTAGAAAACAAGGAATTATCTCTATCCAGTCCGGTAGAAGAATGCGTTAAATATTATAATGCAACAATGCATTCTGCGCATAAATTTAAGCCATCAGATGTGTTCTTTGGAGAAACCAACCCGGAAACAGGTCAGATATCACAATTTAATTGAAACCCAAGCAAAGAGTTTAGAATATCACAACAAAAATAGGCATTCCGCAGAATTAGATTTGAAATGGATAAAAAATCGTACAGCTCGAAAGTTAGAACCTAGATTCAAAACATCCAAAGGTATAAAAAGATCCACAAACAGAATAGAAAAAGGCTCAAATGTACCCTTTCTCGCGAAAATAATATATCTAATAATGAAGAAAACACTGGTTCTACCTTAGAACAAACACAATAAATGTAAACTATTTTGATTAAATTTAAAGTAAACAGCACTAGTACCACTGGAGTTATGAAGTGAAAGTTGTGTCAGGTGTCTTAATTGATTGCAAATTATGTTGTGTTAATCTTAAGTCTCAATTTATTAACAAAAAGATCAATGTATTTCAATATCCGCAAAAAAAATTAAGAAAATTTTTTTTTTATAAACCATAAACCACAAATACAAAGAGAGAGCACTGGTTATAAGAATCACTTATGTAAGCAATCATCTGAAAAATTTTAATTAAGAATGTTGAAATGCACTAAAACAAAAACCCTAAAAAAGATTCAAATACATTATTTTTAGAATGCAAAAAAAAACATAAAAATGTATATTACAAATACTACTATATTAAACGATTTACAAATATATAACATCAAAGCAGTATATTACAACATACTGAAGACAGTATGAACTAAAAGCTGGGAGGAATTACGTCACATGTCTTCCACATGATGATTTCATTTCATTTTATTCCAACACTCAAGCGTACAACTAACCCTCATGAAGGGATCAAATGGTCTGTGTTATTATAAGGCTATAAAACATGCAAATACCAATTGCATAGCCAACTACATTCGCCGGGACGTCTAGACCAGAATCAATACCCTAATAAGATAATTAAGAACGAAGAAATTTAACATGTAATATATAGCCTAATAAAAGGATGAACTGGAATGTTTTACAATATGCTAATTATATATGCAGATGTTACCAGTTAAGTAATGATTTTTCTATAAATAGCAGTTGTTGATTTGTTGAATATGGAAAAATTCGGTCGTTTCTCGTTTTCTCCCTCAGCGATACACGAAGCAGTTTGCATATAATTGGCGCAGTCAGTGGTTCGATAACGTAAACAGTAATATAATACAGTCGGTGGTTCGATATCGTAACGTTCGATTTGACGTAAACCAAGCTCAAGAAGCTGGCGTGGGCACGAGATTTATTGGAAGCTCTACCAAATTTTAGTGAAAAATCCTTAAAAGAACAAATAACGGACGAAGACAACGATAAAATGGGTTTCAAAACGATGTGCGCATATATATCCTCTCTTCTTCACTTTACAGGTGACCAACAAGATTTCTACCCATTCATCAATTCAATCGACGCGATTCAGAAATTGATAAAATCGTTTCCACAAGCTCATCTACAACTCATCGAGCACCAAATCATTGAAAAGCTAATCGGGAAACCCAAGGAAATGGCGAACGCTTTACCATCAACACAGTAGTCAGAAGTTAGAAAAGCACTTCGACGAACCTGAAACGGAGATCCGGCTTATGGAAACAATACTTAGCGCTCGCTAGTTCAATCAGATCAAAGGCATAATTCGGGAAATTATGTTCAAAGAACACAAAGTCGAAATTTCAGGCAAAACGATATGTCATTACCGACGGACGTTTCAATGAATACCACAGTCTCTTCAGGCTCGTCTTTGCATGTTGGTAACAAAAATTTTCAGTTCGTTGCCTCGGAAGACTCCCAATACTTCGACTAACTATCGAAGGAACATTTTTCAGGTGTCTCATTGGCACGGGTAGTACCCATTGTTTTATGAACTCAAAATTTGTCAGCCCTCGTCGACGATATTTGTTAGACAACACATTATTAATCAATTCAATAAATAGGTCTGAATACGTGAAATATGAACTAAGAACTGAATTTCCAACCGAATTTCGTACCAACCACATTATTGATTGGAAGTTAATTGATTTTGTTAGTTATTCATTCGATTGTATTATTGGCCAGAATGTGCTTTCTGGTACTTGGGCAAAGCTTGATTTTACCAAAAATACTATTACAATTAATAACATCTCCTTAAGTTTTGACCAAGAAGGTGAAAATTATTCAATAGTAGCAAACGAAGTAAAAGACCTTTAACTAGGGAAAGCTCTGAAACCCCTGAAATATCGATCAATAAAACTGAAGAATATATTTATACAAGCGAAGAAAAACTAATTATAGAGAGAATTAAAGATGAGTTTGCAGATGTTCAATATGACAGGAGTCAAAAACTAACGTTCACTCATGAAATAAAGCACGAGTTAAAACTTACAACTTCGGAACCTATATATCAACAGAATTACAGGTATCCATACTCCCTTAGAGATTTCGTTAAACAACAAATCAAGGAAGACCTGGAACAAGGAATAATAGTTCCCTCTATGTCACCGTACAAATCCCTTTTATGGGTCGTCCCAAAAAAAGGCAACAAGCATAGATTATTTATTGATTTCAGAAAAATTATTTTCTGAAATCATTTCACGAGCATTTCACGAGCCCTAACCATAAAACGGGGAATTCCGATGTAGAGGTTGCACACAGAAACCTTAATGAGCATTTACGAGCCTTTTTACTAAGGCAAAAATTAGAAAACAAGGAATTATCTCTATCCAGTCCGGTAGAAGAATGCGTTAAATATTATAATGCAACAATGCATTCTGCGCATAAATTTAAGCCATCAGATGTGTTCTTTGGAGAAACCAACCCGGAAACAGGTCAGATATCACAATTTAATTGAAACCCAAGCAAAGAGTTTAGAATATCACAACAAAAATAGGCATTCCGCAGAATTAGATTTGAAATGGATAAAAAATCGTACAGCTCGAAAGTTAGAACCTAGATTCAAAACATCCAAAGGTATAAAAAGATCCACAAACAGAATAGAAAAAGGCTCAAATGTACCCTTTCTCGCGAAAATAATATATCTAATAATGAAGAAAACACTGGTTCTACCTTAGAACAAACACAATAAATGTAAACTATTTTGATTAAATTTAAAGTAAACAGCACTAGTACCACTGGAGTTATGAAGTGAAAGTTGTGTCAGGTGTCTTAATTGATTGCAAATTATGTTGTGTTAATCTTAAGTCTCAATTTATTAACAAAAAGATCAATGTATTTCAATATCCGCAAAAAAAATTAAGAAAATTTTTTTTTTATAAACCATAAACCACAAATACAAAGAGAGAGCACTGGTTATAAGAATCACTTATGTAAGCAATCATCTGAAAAATTTTAATTAAGAATGTTGAAATGCACTAAAACAAAAACCCTAAAAAAGATTCAAATACATTATTTTTAGAATGCAAAAAAAAACATAAAAATGTATATTACAAATACTACTATATTAAACGATTTACAAATATATAACATCAAAGCAGTATATTACAACATACTGAAGACAGTATGAACTAAAAGCTGGGAGGAATTACGTCACATGTCTTCCACATGATGATTTCATTTCATTTTATTCCAACACTCAAGCGTACAACTAACCCTCATGAAGGGATCAAATGGTCTGTGTTATTATAAGGCTATAAAACATGCAAATACCAATTGCATAGCCAACTACATTCGCCGGGACGTCTAGACCAGAATCAATACCCTAATAAGATAATTAAGAACGAAGAAGTTTAACATATAATAAATAATAGCTAGTGAAAACACGCAATTTTCCTTTTAAACCTTTAAAACTAACTATAGCAAAGAAGTTCGAACAACTTAATATGTAATAAATAGCCTAATAAAAGGATGAACTAGAATGTTTTACAATATGCTAATTATGTATGCAGATGCTACTAGTTAAGTAATGATTTTTCTATAAATAGTTAGATGTAAGCAATTATTTTGTGAGTTGCAGTTGGTGATTTGTAGAATAAGGAAGCAAAAATTCGGTCGTTTTATTTTCTCCCTCAGCGATACACGAAGCAGTTTCCATATAATTCTGATTGATTATGGTTGTGGGTTTCCAGGAGTCATCTCCACTAAGTGTAAGCGGTTTCAGGAAAGCCAATAACGAGGCTAGTTGAAACCTCGAACTGGACCTCATTAAAGTTAGTTTCGATTGATAAAGTTTTACAAAAGAAAAATGTTTTAATCAACTCAAAAAATTTACAGCCTTTATATTTTAATTTTTGTGTGGAGCGTGAACGTAATTATAAAATTTTTCGGTATAAATTCTTGTGAATTTATTTTTCGGTCTACGTACCGTCTGAGAGCGTGGAATGAAAATAAATTCAAAGTCATTGATAGCCTCGTTAACAAAATTAATGGTTCTCGACCATCCGCGTGGGTCTATTTTGGATAAATTCCGGTTGAAGGCTTTCTGGATAGTAGGGCCTCAATGAGCTGTCTTGGGTTTCCCTTCGAAATGCATGTCTTATCGAAATTTATTACTGCGATTGATCTAAACGGTTCTTTTTGGCAGATAGAGATAAGAATAGCGGTCACATGACAAAATTACTTACACGGCTCCAGGATGGCCGCTGTTTCAATTAAACGTCATGCCATTTGGCTTGTACAACGCTCCTCAACGCCTGTGTCGACTAATGGATGAAATGATGCAGCCTCTTTCGCCACCAGATAGAGAAAAGGTTTCCGTATACCTGGATAACTTGTTGGTCACAACGCCAGACTTTGAATCACACATACTTTTATCATCTAAAATCGCAGCTTGTCTGAATAGAGCAGGTCTTACAATAAATGTCAGTAAAAGCCATTTTTGTATGAGAGAAGTAAAGTATTTGGAGGATACGTCTAGCATTCGTAGTGTTCATACGTGTTTAAATTCGCTCCTATAAATTTTAATTATTTATTTATTAAACAATATTTTCAATTGTTAATTAATTGAAGAATTATTTTGTTTGCAATCGTTTTGGTTTTTCGCTGAATTTGAAAAACCTACAGACCCCGCAGCAAAAGCGGGATGGAGGAGCCCGAAGACTTCAACCACCGGCCGGATGAGCCCGGCTCACATATTGCACTAATTGGAGATACAAATTTAAAGCGAAGAATTGAAAGAGAAGTTTCAATCCATACACAACGAAAACTACACATGGTTACAAACAATGAAGGGCTTGCAAAGCTGCAGAAAGAAAACGTTGCGCTCAAATACAGGATCACTTAGAATAAATGATGAAATGTTCGTTACCTACCAATGTGATCAAAAATTCAAACACCAAAATACAATAGGTAAAACTGGGTAAAAGTAAACAAGAAGAAATGTGAACATCAAGCAAAGAGGAATAACTCAAGAAGAAGAAGAAAACAATTATATCAGGACTGGAAGAAACTGAAGGAGTACTGAGTGCGGATGACGCGAATGATAGCAAGAGTTATTATGCACTGCTCGCTGTAGCACAAGAAATTCAAAAATACAGGGGTGAAGCCAGCGAATGTTTCTGCTGGTTCTCTCAAAATTAGTGCTTTTGTTGGTGTGCCGAAAAAGGATAAAATTCCGCCAATGCCGGTTTTGGTCAACGCGGAAATGATATGGTTCTGCTGTTGTTAGCCGAATATAAAATAAAAGACTTTGGGGTCAAGCAATTAAATGCTGATAAGATCTCCATCAAAACGGGGTCACTGGATGATTTTAATCAGCCAAGCAAGCTCTAGTGGAGGGCAAAGTACCCCCCTTCACCTCCACTCCACTTCATGTGCCTAAGGCCGAGAAGAACCAGACCTTCCTGTTGAATGGCTTGGACTGCGGGAAACAAATTTATGACCTTCATTTCAGTAAAAAAAATTGCATCAAGCAGGTCGGCAATCGATGGAAAAATCCTACCCCATTAAATTGTACAAATATCCCATGATAGCAGTCCAAATGCCCTTCAACAGATAAGGTACTTGAATTTCCGAGTTGTGAGGTGAGAGCGCCTACAAAAGAGCAAAGTCACCCAGTGCGTCTGTTGCCAGAGATTTGGTCATTCAGCCGTAAGTGCATTTGAAAGCAACGCGTCAAGCGCAATGAGCATCCCGGGAGTAGTGGATGAAAATTGACAAAGACGGAGCGAAAGAATAAATTATATCGTATAAACTGTGGTGTGTTTGGCCATCCAACTTCATATCGTGGATGCCCCCGATATCAGGATGCAAAACTCAGAGATCAACCAAAGCCAGCTCAAGTGCACGTGGTACAATTCCTTCAAACTTCGTCAAGCCCGGGGTCTCATTTGCATTCGCCACACGAGGGCCAGCAGAAAGCATCCGAAATATCGTTAATAATGTCAGGAGCGGTAATGAGCTAATACTTACCATTATTCAGAGATTAAATACAATCACAACCAAAACTGTTAAGCAGGATTCCAGAGTTAATTTTATTTACGAGCGTTTGAATTTGAATGTTTTACAATAATTTGCCACCCAATCACATTGCTGTAGAGAGACTTCGTATTATTTCGATCAACGTCAATTCGATTGTAGCACTGGATCGACGTGTGTCGATCTCAAATTTCTTATCAGACAAAAGCCTGATATCGTTCTACTCAATGAAACCCACCTCAATCCATGGCAATCAATGGCGTTCAAAGATTTCGAATTCATTAGAAACGATAGGGTTAACCTTGATGGAGGAGGCGGCACTAGGATATTGATCAGGCGGCGCTTTCATTTCCAAAATAATAATAAATGTTAATTCAAAAAATTTGAATTTCTTGAAGTGGTGGTTATTAAAATACCGTTGCAAGGTAGAAGTAACTTCTTTGTTATCTCAGCCTATGCAAATGGGAAACAAGTTCTCAAATTCAAAAAGGAGCTCGATTCCTTGTTTGAAATACTCGAATTGAATAACTGCGTAACTACTATATTCTAGCCGGCGATCTAAATGCCCGGCACACATCATGGCTAAACGCCACCACTAATCCAAGAGGTATATCCCTGAAATCGTGGATAACAGAGAACCAAGTTGAATTCAAATGCATACTATATAGGTCGGAGCTCCCAACTTTGTCGAGGACAAATTCATACTTGATAACTGCATTGCTGTCGCAAGACTAGAACTTCATTTTCGCAATCCTCGTCGGAGACTGGAAGTTTTACATTATGACTTCGGTGATCATGAGGCGATATTAATTGAAATGAATCATGCAAAAGATGATGTTTCCCTGATTCCGGTTGGACAGCAAAATCACGGGTTAAATTTCAAAAGAACGGATTGGGCAAAGTTTGAAAAGAAGTTTAATCTCGATTACCAGAAGGAATGTCCACCTTTTGATCTTTTTGATGATGGTAACACTTGCTCAATGGTTACCAATGATAGGAACCTAATTAACGATGAAATAGGTGTCTATTTGTCGAAGTTTGAGAAACTGATATTGGAAACAATTGAGGATGTGGTTCCGAAGGTTAACCATCGAAAAAACATGGAAGGATACGAAACTCCAGTCATTAAAAAGTTGAAAAGCCTTCTTCCACACACGTCAACAATATTGTGAAATGTTCAAATAATGTCACGCGCCACTGTAGTCGTCGGAGGAGAAAAGTCGTACACAAGTTTCCATTACCAATACATCAATAATTCTCGAAAGTATAATATAAGCACAAGGCGTGCATTGACTACACAAAATACGTGTGTAAGGGACTCAGCGCGGAAACTCGAGAACAAATCTAATGGAAGATTCTGAGTTCATTGGTAGATGTATAATAGCAACTACTGATAGATAACTCCACGCAAAGTATAACTAACACATCTAACTTGCCCCCCGGTGCCTACATCAAACTCAGCGAAATAGTTAGGCAGCTTAAAAAACTTAAAAATCGAACAGCTCCTGGGATCGATGGAATTCCTAACTATGTGATGAAAAATCTGCCAAAGAAAGGGATTGTGCTCACTTGCCTCTTATTCAATGCTTGCCTCAAATTATCTTATTTTCCACTCGCCTGGAAACAAGCTGTTGTAGTACCTCTGCTAAAGCCTGGGAAGGATCCACATGAGCCAGAAAGCTACAGGCAAATAAGCCTTTTGCCAGCCTTTGGTAAACTATTCGAAAAGCTAATTCTTAAACGACTCACAGACTTCGTGGAAAATGCCAACATACTTCCTGACTTTCAGTTCGGTTTCAGGCACGGCTATTCAACGGAGCACCAGCTGTATCGCCTCTCAAAGGACATTAAGACAGCCCTAATAGGGAAGCAATCAGTTGGAATGGTCACCATCGACATTGAGAAAGCTTTCGATAGAGTCTGGCACGAAGGTTTGCTTTTTAAACTCCAAGAGTACAAAACGCTAGAATACATACGTAAATTGATAGCTTCATACCTCAAAGACAGAACATTTAAGGTAAAGGTCCGAGATAGAACCTCTACTGTAAGATGCGTCCCTGCTGGTGTTCCCCAAGGCTCATGTCTGAGCCCCATACTTTTCAATATCTACACCTCCGATCTCCCTACAAGCGAGCACTGTCAAATAGCTGCCTTTGCGGACGATACCTGTTTTTACACTTCAGGAATTTACCCAAGTACAATAACTGCTAACTTGGAAAAAATGCTTGAAAAAGTTTATCAGTTCTTTAACAGGTGGAAAATAAGCATCAATATATTACCAAGGCAATATTTTTCACTAAAAAACGTAAATGTTCCTTGCTGCCTAATCGACCGATCAGCTTTTTAGGACAAGCCATACCATGGTCAGAAAATCTGCAGTATCTTGGGCTTACGTTGGACAAGAAACTCATGTTCAAAGACCACATTGAACGAATAAGCATTAAAGCTTTTAATTCTGTAATTCAACTGTATCCACTACTCAACAGAAGGTCCCAACTGAACATTAAGAATAAGATGATAATTTTAAAAATGGTAATTCAGCCTATCATATTATACGGAGCGCCTACTTGGAGTCAATGCGCAAAATATTTGATATCAAAGCTTCAAGTCACTCAAAACAGGTACTTAAAAATGGCGCTAAATAAACCTTTCTATTTCTCTTCACGCAAATTACATGAGCTTGCTAATATTAGCCCTATCAATAAACTCGCGCTCTCACGCAGAGATAATCTATTAGCTAAGGTAGAACACGCTTCAAATCCATACATTCAAGCACTCAGGATGTGACTTAATAGATTAACCTTAAAGATCATGCATCTTCAACCAAGTTTTCATAGTTATTACTAAGATTCAAAATAGTATGTAAATAGGTTTTAACATAGGTAGTAGTAGTTTAAGTTAGAGTTAAGTTTAAAAGAGGTTTTTGTTGTATTTTCCTCTACTATTATAAATATGTCATATGAATAAGTAACATTTGTGGTACAAACAGAAATAATTATGTAGATGCAATGAATATCAAATTCACAACTCTCACTGTAAGTATTAGCTTAGTCCTGTAAAATTTTTGGAAACAATAAAGAACTTATTAAATAAATAAATAAAAGCAACTACAGCGAGCGGCGAAGAGAGTCTTGTGAATGAAGTAAAGAAGCGAGCGATAGTGCGCGTTAAAAGTAGTGCGGTAAAAGTGTTGTGAAATAAGATCGTATTCGAATATTAAGTAGCTAGTAAAATTGATTACGTTTATTAAGTGATTATAAAAGTGATTGATTAATTAATGTAAAGGTGAACTCATAAAAGTGAATAAGTGAAATAGTGATTTAAAAAAAAACTACGAGCTATTGTCAACACTTTTGTGAACTTTTGCATTAAAGACAACTCGTCAAAAAAAATGCCGCGTAAAATTAAAATTATTAATGCACTCACTTTGCCGGAACTAAAGGAGGAATTGGAAAAGCGGAACATATCCACTGAAGAAAGGAAAGCTAGACTAATCACCCGGTTAAACGAAGCGCTGGCGGCGGAAGGAAGGGATCCAGAGTCATTTGAGTTTCCCGATGCTGAAAGTTGCGCTGGAGGCGAGGAGGAGGAACAAATTCTGACTGCGAAAGGGCTGATGCGAATGTTGATGGTAATGCAAAAGCAATCAACTGAATTGAACGAGAAGCTCGACCGGCAGTCAACCGAGCTTAACGAGAAGCTCGAGCGGCAATCAACAACGTTAAACCAGCTCGACCGGCTTAACATCAGATTTAGGTGAGCTTAGCCAAAAGCTCAACCTTCGAATTAAAGGTTTCGAAGGAAGGATGGACAAAATGGAAGAAAGGATAAGCAAAGTGGAAACAGTGCGGGAAGAGATTGCAAGAATAAAAGGAGACTTACGGCAAGCCAAAGTAACGATAGCGAGTAACTCGAGCCCTATAACGAGTACAGCCAGTATCTCAACAAGGAGTGTAAAAGCACCAACTTTCAATGGACAAATAGCTTGGAGCATTTACAAAACGCAGTTTGAAGCTGCCGCTCAAATGAATCACTGGAATGACTAGGAGCGAGCAACGGCCTTAATTCTTGCCCTGAGAGGTCCAGCTGCCAAAATACTTCAAACTGTCCCTGTCGAGTTGCAGTCAAGCTCTATCGCTATCATGAACGCACTCGACATGAGGTATGGAGATAATCACTTGAAGCAGATCTACAGGTCGCAGCTGCGCTACCGGATGCAGAAACCAGGTGAAACCCTACAGCAGTTGGCCCAGGATACTGAAAGGCTTGCACTTTTGGCTTACCCTGCATACGACCCAGATCATCGGGACGATGTGGCAACGGAGACATTTATAAGCGCGAGTAAAGGATTCTACCGGAATCCTTAAAAAAAAAAAACAAGATTTTTAAATTAGAAGAACAACTTCTTTATTCCAACTGCTGAATTACAACTGAGACTGATCTATTTATGTACTTTACTTTTTACTCCAAGAATTTGCAACTTATCAAGAATCTAATACATCTATCTTGAATTACGTCTGCTAAGTGTTCCCACGACTGGGTTCCGATGTGGTCCCATGATCTGTTGTTGGATGGATGATGATGTTTTGGATTAGGTAGATGTTGTTCCGATGTGTTCCCATGATCTGTTGTTGGATGGATGATGATGTTTTGGGTTAGGTAGACGTTTAGTTGTTAGGTGTGTCACATTACTGCTTGATGGATGTAACTCCTCTCCCCTTAGAATGCGATGGACAGATGAATTTAGATTCCTGGAGAGGAGCAATTCTTGTCGGCGAATTTGAAATGATGCATCGACTTTGTAATTTGTTGCAGATCCACAGGTAGGTGACTATCATTATGCTGACTATTATGGATGTTTTTGTGACGGTTATGATGATGTCTATGTCTATGATGACATAGACATGTCTATGTCTATGATGATGTCTATATTGATTGGATATGGCTGGGTGAATATTGGAAGACTTCTTTCCGAAAACTGGTAATTTGTTAGCTGCTTGAGGTGAATTTTGTTAAGGTCTGTGGATGAGATTTTAAGTTTATTAAATAGTTTTGGATGAACAATTGTTTGTTCCACGAATGATTTTTCCTGGGATGTGTATACGATATCATTGATTGTGATCTCGCAGCCTTCGAAATATATGAGGGTTGTTCCTTTCACGGATACTTCATTGGATTGGCACGTAGTGTATAATTTTATTTCTGTTGTATTTATGAGGACTAGGTAGTGTTGCTCCGGTTGGAAGATTTCCGTTTGAACGTTCCGATCGTGAAATGCACAAGACGCAGGTTTGTTTTTGATTATATTTCCAATACATGTAGAGGCATCTGCTTTTTCCTTATGGCTTGATTCTCGGCAGTAGAAGATTTGCTCAACTTGAGGGCATTTTTCGTCAAGGTATTGGATTTCATTG
Source organism: Stratiomys singularior (assembly GCA_954870665.1). Classification (NCBI taxonomy): domain Eukaryota; kingdom Metazoa; phylum Arthropoda; class Insecta; order Diptera; family Stratiomyidae; genus Stratiomys; species Stratiomys singularior. The sequence continues at coordinate 77,358,283 of OX940880.1, read as the reverse complement.
GGGCTTATTATTAGGTAAGGCTTCGAGTGGATGAAGGTTCCTTTGCTTGTAGGGAGCGATATGATATAGTAAATGGAATATATTTGGGTGGAGATCAAAGGAATTTGGATGTTGAAAATAATGTTAGTATTATTGTAGTAGGCTTGGAGACTCAGTAACTCATAAAGGTTTTCTATTGATGTTATGTTAACTTGATTTTCTTCGAAGATATCATCTACTTCTGAAATTTCGGAGGGACTGAGAATATGTTTTGATATAATTTTTAATTTTGCTAAGGTGATAGCTTCGGATATGCTACTTAAATGGTTGTCGAGAAATTCCAAGCTGTAATTAATTTGGTTCAGGTATTTTAAATAGCGAATAGAAATTTCTTCGGAATTAATTTTATTTTTTAAAGTCTTCCCCACGTATTCTAGGTAGAACGTTATAATTTTTTGTTGTTGGTTTACGTGAGTAGTGATATTGTTAAAGCGTTCGATCATTTGCTTATTCAATCTGGATTGGCCATTAAACTCTTGTTCAAGTTCGTTTTCCTTATTTAGAATTTTTCCGATTTCGGTGTTTATTCGAATCGCATCATTTGCGTCAAGGTTACCAGTTATTGCTTTGATGACGCTTCCTAGTCCGTTTATTATTCCTCGTCGTGTTCTTTGTCTCGGCATAAGAATTGTCAGTTTATGTTGGGTTACCCTAAATTTGGCCTTTGTAATTTCTAAGGAATCAGTCAATATTTTTAGTTTTCCAAAAGCTTCCAGCGAATTTGAAATTTGGGATAATGTTTGTTCGTATGGTTCGAGTCGTATTATGTGCAGAAGATTTTTGTAGGGGTGTGTTGTTCTTGCCGTTCCTATTTGTATAGGTAGAAGTCCTTTACTATTCGTAAGGTCGTGTATTTCCATCCGTTGTCCGTATGTTGCTAGGGCTAGCCTGGAATTTACGTCCTCTTTTAGTTTTCGATTTATGAAGCTTTTGATTTCGTGTGGTTATAAGGGTTACTTTATTGTCTTTTCGCACGATCTGTTTACTAAATCTAGGGGTTATTTTATTACGCCTACATTCTTTTGGGAACACGATTTCGTTTTCTTCTAGCTGTAAGGTATCTGAGCGGTTTGTATTAACTTTGTCGAGATTCCGATTTACCAATTTTTCTACCTTATCTTTAATGGCTGGGTATATAGTTGATCTGAATTTATTGAGTTCTTCCAAATATTCGTGCTCTTGATTGAATTGAACAGTTTTATTAAAAGTGTGGGTTTTCCCGGTAAAAAGTTCATGAGGGGTCAACTTGGTAGTTGAATGGATGGCGTTGTTATACGTTATCATAACTTCATTAAGAATGTCGTCGTTGTCTATGTCGATGTTATAGTCTTTACGTTTTTCAGTTATGATTCGATATATTTCGGTCATTGTGGAGTGTAGTCTCTCCACGTATGCGTTACTGCTAGTCTGTTGGAAGGATGTTATGTGCAGTTCAATGGCGTATTGTTGGCAAAAGTCCTTAAAAAGTGTTGACGTCATTTCTGTACCTTGGTCGGCGGTTATTTTCTTAGGAATGCCGTGGATGTTGATAAAGTCTCTAAGACACTTAGTGATATTAAGGCTATTTTTTGACGCAACTGAGTATGCTGCAGCGAATTTGGAAAAGTTATCTGTTATTGTTAAGACTGGTCGTTTATTGATGGTATAATCGTCGATATTAATTTTGTCTAAAGGTTTAGAAGGGTATTCGGTAGTTTGGTATTTAATCTTTTGAGGATTACGATCGTATTTAAGAGTTTGGCATCGTTCGCAGTTATTAATAACTTTTGTAACTTTTGTTTTGAGGAAAGGGAAGTAATAGTCCCTTTTAAGATGGAGGACTGTTTCGTTGATTCCTCTATGGTTGTTGTTTGTATGGTAATTCTGAATGAGTCTGTCCTGTTCGGCACTGTCCGTTATGTCCTATACAACGTATAATTTTAAATGTTTTACTCCTGCAAAAGTATTTAGCATAAATGTTTTGAACAAGTTTAAACGTTTCGTCATCAGTTAAGATTGCGTTTGTTTTATTCGGTGCTAGATAGCGTTTAAAAGTTTCTAAAAGGTTCTCTTCAGTGAATTCGGGGAGCTAAATGTTCCTTCTTTGTTTGTTTCGAAATATAATTTGGAGTGTTGTAGGGAGTATTCTATTGGATTTTTCTAGGATTATTTGGATGTTAAATTCATTGAGGGGTCGTTCTGAGATTGGGATCCCGTCCAGGTTATCTTCTTCGGCAGAGTGTATGCTGTTGTCTGTTTGATCCGGGATAATTGCAGCTGCTATAGGCGGTGAGGCTTCATTTGCATTTAACTCGTAATTTGCGCACCCTGAAGTCAGTTTTATACGGCTCAGTGCATCAGCATTTGAATTTTGCGTCCCTTTTTTATAGACGATCTCGTAGTCATATTCTTCCAGTTTAAGGCGCCAACGAATGAGCTTAGAGTTTGGATCCTTTAAGCTCATCAACCACATTAATGGTTTATGGTCTGTCAGAATCTTAAACTTCCTACCAAATAAGTAGGGTCGAAAGTATTTTGTGGCCCACACTATAGCAAGGAGCTCCTTCTCGATCGTTGAGTAGTTTATTTCAGAAGTTGTTAGCGTTCTACTAGCATAACAGATCGGCTTGTCGCTACCAATAGGACCTTGTGATAGAATGGCTCCTATTGCAAAATTGCTTGCATCAGTAGTAAGGACGAAGGGTTTGGTGAAGTCCGGGTACCGAAGTATGGGGTCGTTGGTTAGGAGGTGCTTACAATGGTTAAAAGTCTGGATGTAATTTGCATTAAGATTGATTTTTCTACCCTTTTTCAAACATTCGGTTAGTGGTTTTGTTAGTTTTGCAAAGTTTGGAATGAATTTGCGGTAATAACCCAGCAACCCTAGAAAAGATTTAATTTCCTTTTGTGTTTGTGGAAGGGGAAAGTTCTTAATCGCCTTGGTTTTGTCCGGATTGGGTGTAACTCCATTGGTAGTAACCAGGTGCCCCAAAAAGGAAATCTCTTTATGCAGGAATTCAGATTTATCGAGTTGGACCTTGAGGTTGGCTTCTCGAAGTCGGGCAAATACCTTCCGGAGGTTTTCGATGTGCTCCTGGAGTGATGTTGAGAAAATGATGATATCATCCACGTATACTAGGCACACAACTCCTTGTAATTCACCGATGACATTATCCATCACACGTTGGAAGGTTGATGGAGTGTTCTTCAACCCGAAAGGCATACGTATGTATTCAAAATGACCACCCTCCACAGTGAAGGCTGTTTTTGCAATGTCCGCAGGGCTCATCTCTATTTGATGAAACCCGCTTGCCAAATCTACTGTAGTAAAGTACATGCATTTTCCCAATTTGTCAAGGATATCGGCAATATTGGAAAGTGGGTACTTATCGCGAATTGTTTTTTCGTTAAACTTGCGATAATCCACCACAAGTCGCCATTTTTGCTTTCCACTAGCGTCCTTTTTTTGGGGACAATCCATATTGGACTGCTCCAAGGGGAATAGCTCGGACGTATTATTCCCTGGTCAAGCATTTCATTAATTTGACGACGAACTTCTTCTTTATGCACGAATGGGTATCGATACGATTTTGTATATATCGGAATTTCATCATGTGTACGTATATGATGTTTCCCTTGGTTCGTAAAAGTGAGTTTTTGACCCTCTTTAAGGAAAATGTCTTCATACTCTCGGCAAACCTTAAGTAAAAGTTTTCGTTCCTCCGTGTTTAGGTGTGAAGCCCTAATAAGCTGTTCAATATCGTCTTTTGAAGCTTGTTCAGTGTGGTCAATATCGTGATGACTTATGTTAAAATTATTTACTTCCGAATACGACTCTGAAAGGCGGTTAACCTTAAGGGGATGTTCGAAGAAGAGAGTTTCGTTTTCATTTGAACGATTCATTGCCTCTATTAGAATATGCCAATCTTTCGCTTTTGCACCTAGTTCTGTTAGTACATCAAGCCCAAGAAGTCCATCAAAGTAGCCATGGAATTTGAACACTAGGAACCTCATTTCGCCTGATTGGTTAAATTCCTGAAATATTGGAATTTTTGGTTCTTGATTCAATACATATTTGTTTAAAACGGTGGTAATGGTTATAGGTGTAATCTTCATAGTATTATTTGGATCTATAAATTTTGGGTTTATAAATGAAGATGAAGCACCTGTATCTATTAGAAATCTGAGATGACGACCGAATGGGGAAGAAATATTAATATATGGAAGTGACGTTCCGTGTTTATTTATATCTATGTATCCTGTAGATGGTTCGAGGCGAGTAAGGGAAAATTTTCGTCGTTCAATTCAATTTTATTGGGAGAAAGGTCGGTTGATTCTAAATTTTGGGCTTTTTCCTCTGGATGCAGACTAGGTTCTTGATCGTAAATGTCCTGGTACTGATCGTTGTAATACGGGTTAAACACATGATAACAATCTTCGAAGTTAGGCTGTACCGTTTGATGAGGTACATAGCTTTCATCTCCATGGCAGTATCCTGGGTTTATTTTGGCTATATTAAAATGTTCTTTATTTATAAATTTGGGAAAGTTTGTTTGTCTTGCTTGATTCTGTGGATAAAAATTGTTAGCGTTTTGTATAGGGTTCTGTTTTACGTTCACGGTTGAGATGTCCATTGGTTCTGGTTTTTGTAAGAAGTTGTTTTGTGGTCTGAATGTAGAGTTGGGATTGTTTTGTCCTGATGGGCCAGATTGATTGAATTGGAATGGTCTATGAAAACTATTGAATGGGTTGTGTGTCTGTGGTGTTGAGTATTGTTGTGGTCGTATTGTCTGAAAGGGGTTTATTCCTGAAAACTTTGGATATGGCGTTGTTATTCTGGGTCGAGGTGTAAAATTCATTATTTGTGGCTTAAATTGTGGTGTTGATATTAGGGGTCCACGTTTAGGGGAGAAATTTTGATTTAGGTGCCTAAATGGTAGTGAGTTTGGTGTATGTTCTAATGGCTTTGAAGCTGATTTTGAATGGTCGTTCCTAGAATAAAAAATATTTTGTTCCTCAACACAATATGAAAACGCAGTAGCAAGTGATTTTGGTTTCATTGCCCTTATGCTAGATCCCAATGGTTCCTTTAATCCTGAAAGGAAGGTGTTTAAACACATTTCGGAATAGAGCGATTTCTTCGCTAATATTACATGCGTCATGTTCATGAATATTTATATGGTTATTGAGACTCGAAAGGATTTCTATTATTTCACTGTAAAATTTCTCAACTGTGTTGTTAGTTTGGCGAAGACCGTGCAGGTCCTTTATAAGCGATGTTTCATTCCGCTTATCGGAATAGTGGAGGATGAGATTCTCTTTAATGCTATCCCAATTTAGTGGGGTGCCGTACATATTCAACACATCGTTTGCGTAGCCCACTATTTTGTTCCTTACGGCTCTCAACAAAAGTTGGCCATACGGGGTTCCTCACGTTATGGCAATCAATGAAAGAATTTCGTCTACGTTGTCTAGAAAATCGTACAAAAGTCTAGGGTTTCCGTCGAACTTTGGTAAATTTTTAACCGCGTCCGGTAGTCTGAGAGAATTAAACAAATCAATAGACTCTACGGGAACCGAACTTGAATTCGCGTTTGCCATTTTAATATTAATTCTCGATTTAGCACTATCACTTTGAATTAGTTTAATTCCGTTAATTAATCCGATTTCAACACTCTCTTGAATTATTTCTAAGTTAGAGTTACTGGAATTATTGTTATTCCTTTTTAAAGGATAAGGGCGATGAAGTTTCCATGATTTTAAAAAGGACATGAAAAAGGATAGAAAGGACTTACATGCACACAATAAGTATGAGCGGTCTCATTTCTGTGTTATTTCCAACGATGTTCCCTCGCTGTTGTCGTATAACGATGTTCCTTCGTTCGACACTACACTTGAATCCTTTTCACTATTAATTCGTCCTCGCCACAAAATCGATAAGCCGTCGAGTTCTCGTTTCTGACGTAATCGATTAACCGTCGATTAATTTGCGTTAAAACTGTTCACACTCACGAAAATGCGATATGCCGTCGGATTCTCGGTTGTGCAATAAGTAATCGATAATTCGTCGATTGTTTTAACTACCGAATTAGTTTTAAAATTTTTTTTCCAAAATCACGTTCACCGCCTATCCTACTGACTGCGCCAATAAGGATTCTACCGGAATCCTTTTAAAAAAAAACAAGATTTTTAAATTAGAAGAACAACTTCTTTATTCCAACTGCTGAATTACAACTGAGACTGATCTATTTATGTACTTTACTTTTTACTCCAAGAATTTGCAACTTATCAAGAATCTAATACATCTATCTTGAATTACGTCTGCTAGGTGTTCCCACGACTGGGTTCCGATGTGGTCCCATGATCTGTTGTTGGATGGATGATGATGTTTTGGATTAGGTAGATGTTGTTCCGATGTGTTCCCATGATCTGTTGTTGGATGGATGATGATGTTTTGGGTAAGGTAGACTGTTAGTTGTTAGGTGTGTCACATTACTGCTTGGTGGATGTAACTCGCGTTGCAGAACAGGGGAATTCGACAAGGTGAGACTATATGCTGGAAATATGGTGATCGAGGACATCTATAAAGAAACTGCAAGCAGCAAAGGAAATTATGTTATTGTCCGGCGTGTGCCGCTAGAAAGAGATTATGGCCAAAAACCAAGCCTGGCAATAAGGCCCCTCAAACCAAGAGGTTGGGAAACGCGTAAAAGCAAACTTCATGGGGCAGAGGTTGGCTAGGAGGATCGCAGTCCCCAGCACCACCATAATAGTGTCTAGGCTACATCGTGATGAGGCAAACCCTTGTGTTCGTGGACAAGTCGACTGGGAATATTGCACCCTCACTATTGATTCTGGTGCAACAAGGTCAATATTGCGACCAGATTTGGTGAGCAGGCGTCTTCTCTCCAAAGGTAAACCACTTTTGCTACGAACAGCAACGGGAGAAGCAGCGCCCGTCTACGGCGAGATCAAACTCGAAGTACAAGTATGGGAAATACAGTTTCAACATGAGTTTCTCGTTGCCAATATGATAGACGACGTCATCCTGGGAATGGATTTCCTAAGACCACACGGCTTCACGATTGATTTGGGCAGACGGGTCTTGAGAGGGCGGAGTGTCGAAGTCATGATGGAAGATCATTACGACAAGATCTCAATACAGAAAGTGGTCGTAAGTGCCGACACTGACGTGCCAAAATTCTCCGAGAGCATTGTATGGGCAAAATTTGAAGGTGATCCTGGAGCCCATAGATCCTTATTGAGCCAACAAAAACACCGGCACTGCGTAGTCTAGTTTTAAGACAGACACTAGTAAGAAAAAACAAGAGTGTATGCGTGCCGGTTAGAGTACTTAACACCTCGGACTCAGTTATCCAAATTAAAGCTGGAGACATTATCGGGAGCTGTCAGCTTATCTCTACTGTAACATCTTTGGAAGTGGGAGATAGCCAATATCCAGCTAGAAAACAAAATACCGGCGAATCCCGTGGGTTAGTGTCGACCTTGTTGGAACCAACCAAGATATCACCAGAGCAGTTAAAGAAAGCCTCGGAATTGGTGAACAAATATCGCGATATTTTCACAACTGGTCAAGACGATAAAGGACGTACGAGTATGGTGACTAATGTTATAGACACCAAAGACACTAAGCCAATTCGACAAGCGCCAAGACGACTTCCATTAGCAGGCAGAAGTAAGCGCAATGATTTCAGACATGGAAAAACAAGGAGTAATTCCGTGATGATAATTGATGATTGACGATTGATGAATGATGATTCATAATTGAAGATGATTGATGATTGATGATTGATAATTGATAATTGATTTTGACAATTGATGATTGATGATTAATAATTGATGAAGATTGATAATTGATGATTGGTGATTGGTGATTGATGATTGATGATTGATGATTGATGATTGATGATTGATGATTGACGATTGATGATTGATGATTGATGATTGATGATTGATGATTGATGTCTGATGATTGATGATTGATTATTGATGATTGCTGATTGATAATTTATGACTGATGATTGATGATTGATTAATGATGATTGATGATTGATGATTAATAATTGATGATGATTGACGATTGATGATTGATGATTGACAATTGATGATTAATAATTGATGATAATTGATGATAATTGATGATTGATGATTGATGATTAATGTTTGATTATTGATGATTGATAATTGGTGATTGATGTTTGATGATTGATGATTTATGATTGATGATCGATACTTGATGATTGATAATTGATGATTGATGATTGATGGTTTATGATTGATGATCGAAACTTGATGATTGAAGATTGGTGATTGATGATTGATTATTGATGATTGCTGATTGATGATTTATGATTGATGATTGATGATTGACAATTGATGATTGATGATTAATAATAGATGGTGATTGATGATTGATGACTAATCATTGATGATTGCTGATTGCTGATTGGTGTTTGATTATTGATGATTGGTGTTTGATGATTGATTATTGATGATTGATGATTGATCATTGATTATTGATGATTGATGATTCATGACTGATAACTGATGATTGATGATTGATAATTGTTGATTGATGATTGATAATTGATGAATGATGATTGATGATTGATGATTGATGACAGATGATTGATGACTGATGATTGATAATGGATGATTGATGACTGATGGTTGGTGATTAAAAGTTGATGATTGATGATAACTGATTGTTGATTGATGATGGATGATTGATGATTGATGATTGATGATCGATGATTGGTGATTGATGATTGGAGATTGATAACTGATGATTGATGATTGATGATTGATGGTTGATGATTGATGATTTCTGATTGATGATAGATGATCGATTATTGATGATTGATGATCGATGGTTGGTGATTGATTATTGATGATTGATGATGATTTATGGTTGATGATTGAGGATTGGTGATTGATGATTGATGATTGACGATTGATGATTGATGATTGATGATTGATGATAGATGATTGATGAGTGATGATTGATGATTGATGATTGATGATTGATGATTGATGATTGATGATTGATGATTGACGATTGATGTCTGATGATTGATGATTGATTATTGATGATTGCTGGTTGATAATTTATGACTGATGATTGATTAATGATGATTGATGATTGATGATTAATAATTGATGATGATTGACGATTGATGATTGATGATTGACAATTGATGATTGATGATTAATAATTGATGATTGATAATTGATGATTAATTTGTGATTATTGATGATTGATGATTGATAATTGGTGATTGATGTTTGATGATTTATGATTGATGATCGATACTTGATGATTGATGATTGATAATTGATGATTGATGATTGATGATTGATGATTGATGATTGATGGTTTATGATTGATGATCGAATCTTGATGATTGATGATTGAAGATTGGTGATTGATTATTGATTATTGATGATTGCTGATTGATGATTTATGATTGATGATTTATGATTGATGATTGATGATTGACAATTGAGGATTGATGATTAATTATTGATGATTGATGATTGACAATTGATGATTGATGATTAATAATTGATGGTGATTGATGATTGATGACTAATCATTGATGATTGCTGATTGCTGATTTGTGTTTGATTATTGATGATTGGTGTTTAATGATTGATTATTGATGATTGATGATTGATCATTGATTATTGATGATTGATGATTGATGACTGATAATTTATGATTGATGATTGGTAATTGTTGATTGATGATTGATAATTGATGAATGATGATTGATTATTGATGATTGATGATTGATGATTTCTGATTGATGATAGATGATCGATTATTGATGATTGATGATTGATGGTTGATGATTGATTGTTGATGATTGATGATTGATGATTGATTATTGATGATTGCTGATTGATGATTCATGATTGACGATTGATGAATGATGATTGATGATTGATGATTGACAATTAATGATTCATGATTCATAATTGATGATAATTGATGATTGTTGATTGATGATTGATGATTGATTATTAATGATTGATGATTGATTATGGAATATTGATAGTTGATGATTGATGATTATTGAATTATGATTGATGATTGATGATTAACAATTGATAATGATTGGTGATTGAAAATTGACGGTTGATGATTGATGATTCATAATTGATGATGATTGATGATTGATGATTGACAATTGATGATTGATGATTAATAATTGATGGTAATTGATGATTCATGACTAATCATTGATTATTCCTGATTGGTGTTTGATTATTGATGATTGGTGTTTGATGATTGATTATTGATGATTGATGATTGATCATTGATTATTGATGATCGATGATTGATGACTGATAATTTATGATTGATGATTGGTAATTGTTGATTGATGATTGATAATTGATGAATGATGATTGATGATTGATGATTGACGATTGATGATTGATGATTGATAATTGATGATTGATGATTGATGGTTGGTGATTAATAGTTGATGATTGATGATAACTGATTGTTGATTGATGATCGATGATTGATGATTGATGATTGATGATCGATGATTGGTGATTGATGATTGATGATTGATGATTGATAACTGATGATTGATGATTGATGATTGATGATTGTTGATTGATGATTGATGATTGATGATTGATGATTGATGATTGATGATTGATGATTGATGATTGATGGTTGATGATTGATGATTTCTGATTGATGATAGATGATCGATTATTGATGATTGATGATTGATGGTTGATGATTGATTGTTGATGATTGATAATTGATGATGATTTATGATTGATTATTGGTTATTAATGATTGCTGATTGCTGATTTATGATTGATGATTGATGAATGATGATTGATGATTGATGATTGACAATTAATGATTGATGATTCATAATTGATTATAATTGATGATTGATGATTGATTATTGATGATTGATGATTGATTATAGATGATTGATGATTATTGAATTACGATTGTTGATTGATGTTTGATGATCAACAATTGATAATGATTGGTGATTGACAATTGACGGTTGATGATTGATGATTAATAATTGATGATGATTGGTTATTGATGATTGATAATTGATGATTGATGATTGATTATTGATGATTAATCATCGATTATGTTTGATGATTGATGACTGATAATTGATGATTGACAATTGATGATTGAAGATTAATTATTGATGATTGATGATTGATGGTTGATGATTGATGATTGATGATTGTTGATTGATGATTGATGATGGATGATTGATGATTGACAATTAATGATTGATGGTTCATAATTGATGATAATTGATGATTGATGATTGATTAGTGATGATTGCTGATTGATGATTTATGATTGATGATTGATTAATGATGATTGATGATTGATGATTAATGATTGACAATTAATGATTGATGATTCATAATTGATTATAATTGATGATTGATGATTGATGATTGATAATTGATGATTGATGATTGATTATGGATGATTGATAGTTTATGATTGATGATTATTGAATTATGAATGTTGATTGATGATTGATGATTAACAATTGATAATGATTGGTGATTGACAATTGACGGTTGATGATTGATGATTAATAATTGATGATGATTGATGATTTATGATTGATAATTGATGATTGACAATTGATGATTGAGGATTAATAATCGATGATTGATGATTGATGATTGATGATTAATGTTTGATTATTGATGATTGATAATTGGTGATTGATGTTTGATGATTGATGATTTATGATTGATGATCGATACTTGATGATAAATGATTGATGATTGATAATTGATGATTGATGATTGATGGTTTCTGATTGATGATCGAATCTTGATGATTGATGATTGAAGATTGGTGATTGATTATTGATTATTGATGATTGCTGATGATGATTTATGATTGATGATTAATGATTGATGATTGACAATTGATGATTGATGATTAATAATTGATGGCGATTGATGATTGATGACTAATCATTGATGATTGCTGATTGCTGATTGGTGTTTGATTATTGATGATTGGTGTTTGATGATTGATTATTGATGATTGATGATTAATCATTGATTATTGATGATTGGTAATTGTTGATTGATGATTGATAATTGATGAATGATGATTGATGATTGAAGATTGATGATTGATAATTGATGATTGATGATTGATGATTGATGGTTGGTGATTTATAGTTGAGGATTGATGATTACTGATTGTTGATTGTTGATCGATGATTGATGATTGATGATCGATGATTGGTGATTGATGATTGATGATTGATGATTGATGATTGATGATTGATGATTGATAACTGATGATTGATGATTGATGATTGATGGTTGATGATTGATGATTTCTGATTGATGATAGATGATCGATTATTGATGATTGATGATTGATGGTTGATGATTGATTGTTGATGATTGATGATTGATGATGATTTATGATTGATGATTGATTATAGATGATTGCTGATTGATGATTCATGATTGATGATTGATGAATGATGATTGATGATTGATGATTGACAATTAATGATTGATGATTCATAATTGATGATAATTGATGATTGATGATTGATTATTGATGATTGCTGATTGATGATTCATGATTGGTGATTGATGAATGACGATTGATGATTGATGATTGATGATTGACAATTAATGATTGATGATTCATAATTGATGATAATTGTTGATTGATGATTAATGATTAATGATTGATGATTGATTATTGATGATTGATGATTGATGTCTGATGATTGATGATTGATTATTGATGATTGCTGGTTGATAATTTAGGACTGATGATTGATGATTGATTAATGATGATTGATGATTGATGATTAAAAATTGATGATGATTGACGATTGATGATTGATGATTGACAATTGATGATTGATGATTAATAATTGATGATTGATAATTGATGATTAATTTTTGATTATTGATGATTGATGATTGATAATTGGTGATTGATGTTTGATGATTTATGATTGATGATCGATACTTGATGATTGATGATTGATGATTGATAATTGATGATTGATGATTGATGGTTTATGATTGATGATCGAATCTTGATGATTGATGATTGAAGATTGGTGATTGATTATTGATTATTGATGATTGCTGATTGATGATTTATGATTGATGATTTATGATTGATGATTGACAATTGAGGATTGATGATTAATTATTGATGATTGATGATTGACAATTGATGATTGATGATTAATAATTGATGGTGATTGATGATTGATGACTAATCATTGATGATTGCTGATTGCTGATTTGTGTTTGATTATTGATGATTGGTGTTTAATGATTGATTATTGATGATTGATGATTGATCATTGATTATTGATGATTGATGATTGATGATTGATGATTGATGATTGATGATTGATGACTGATAATTTATGATTGATGATTGGAAATTGTTGATTGATGATTGATAATTGATGAATGATGATTGATTATTGATGATTGATGATTGATGATTTCTGATTGATGATAGATGATCGATTATTGATGATTGATGATTGATGGTTGATGATTGATTGTTCGTGATTGATGATTGATGATTGATGATGATTGATGATTGATGATTGATTATTGATGATTGCTGATTGATGATTCATGATTGACGATTGATGAATGATGATTGATGATTGATGATTGACAATTAATGATTGATGATTCATAATTGATGATAATTGATGATTGTTGATTGATGATTGATGATTGATTATTGATGATTGATGATTGATTATGGAATATTGATAGTTTATGATTGATGATTATGGAATTATGATTGATGATTGATGATTAACAATTGATAATGATTGGTGATTGACAATTGACGGTTGATGATTGATGATTAATAATTGATGATTATTGACTATTGATGATTGATAATTGATGATTGATGATTGATCATTGATGATTAATCATCGATTATGTTTGATGATTGATGATTGATAATTGATGATTGACAATTGATGATTGATGATTGATGATTGATGATTGATGATTGATGATTGATGATTGATGATTGATGATTGATTATCGATGATTGATAGTTGATTATTGATGATTATTGAATAATGATTAATGATTGATGATTGATGATTAACAATTGATAATGATTGGTGATTGACAATTGACGGTTGATGATTGATGCTTAATAATTGATGGTGATTGATTATTGATGATTGATAATTGATAATTCATCATTGATTATTAATCATCGATTATGTTTGATGATTGATGATTGATAATTGATGATTGACAATTGATGATTAAATATTGATGATTGATGATTGATGGTTGATGATTGATGATTGATGATTGTTGATTGATGATTGATGATTGATGATTGATGATTGACAATTAATGATTGATGATTCATAATTGATGATAATTGATGATTGATTATTGATGATTGATGATTGATTATGGATGATTGATAGTTGATGATTGATGATTATTGAATTATGATTGATGATTGATGATTAACAATTGGTAATGATTGGCGATTGACAATTGACGGTTGATTATTGATGATTAATAATTGATGATGATTGATGATTGATGATTGACAATTGATGATTGATGATTAATTATTGATGATTGATGATTGATGATTGATGATTGACAATTGATGATTGATGAATAATAATTGATGGTGATTGATAATTGATCACTAATCATTGATGATTGCTGATTTCTGATTGGTGTTTGATTATTGATGATTGGTGTTTGATGATTGATTATTGATGATTGATGATTGATCATTGATTATTCATGATTGATGATTGATGACTGATAATTTATGATTGATGATTGGTAAATGTTGATTGATGATTGATAATTGACGAATGATGATTGATAATTGATGATTTCTGATTGATGATAGATGATCGATAATTGATGATTGATGATTGATGGTTGATGATTGATTGTTGATGATTGATGATTGATGATTGATAATGATTTATGATTGATGATTGATTATTGATGATTGCTGATAGATGATTCATGATTGATGATTGATGAATGAAGATTGATGATTGATGATTGACAATTAATGATTGATGATTCTTAATTGATGCTTGATGATTGATGATTGATGATTGATTATTGATGATAGATGATTGATTGTGGAATATTGATAGTTGATGATTGATGACTATTGAATTATGATTGATGATTGATGATTAACAATTGATAATGATTGGTGATTGACAATTGACGGTTGATGATTGATGATTAATAATTGATGATGATTGATGATTGGTGATTGATAATTGCTAATTGACAATTGATGATTGATGATTAATTATTGATGCTTGATGATTGATGATTGATGATCGATGATTGATGATTGACAATTGATGATTGATGATTAATAATTGATGGTGATTGATGATTGATGACTAATCATTGATGATTGCTGATTGATGAGTGATGACTGAAAATTTATGATTGATGATTGGTAATTGTTGATTGATGGTTGATAATTGATGAATGATGATTGAAGATTGATGATTGATGATTGATGATTGATGATTGATGATTGATAATTGATGATTGATGATTGATGATTGATGATTGATAACTGATGATTGATGATTGATGATTCATGATTGATGATTGATGATTGATGGTTGATGATTGATGATTTCTGATTGATGATAGATGATCGATTATTGATGATTGATGGTTGATGATTGTTTGTTGATGATTGATGATTGATGATGATTTATGATTGATGATTGATTATTGATGATTGCTGATTGATGATTCATGATTGATGATTGATGAATGATGATTGATGATTGATGATTGACAATTAATGATTGATGATTCATAATTGATTATAATTGATGATTGATTATTAATGATTGATGATTGATGATTGATTATGGATGATTGATAGTTGATGATTGATGATTATTGAATTATGATTGTTGATTGATGATTGATGATTAACAATTGATAATGATTGGTGATTGACAATTTACGCTTGATGATTGATGATTAATAATTGATGATGCTTGATTATTGATGATTGATAATTGATGATTAATGAATGATCATTGATGATTAATCATCCATTATGTTTGATGATTGATGATTGATAATTGATGATTGACAATTGATGATTGATGATTAATTATTGATGATTGATGGTTGATGATTGACGATTGATAATTAATAATTGATAATTGATGATTTATAATTGATGATTGACAATTGATGATTGATGATTAGTAATTAGTGATTATTGATGATGGACAATTGATGATTGATGATTGATGATTGATGGTTGATGACTGATGATTGATGATTGATGATTAATGACTGATGAGTGATGGTTGATGATTGATTATTGATGATTGCTGATTGATGATTTATGATTGATAAGTGATGACTGATGATTGATGATTGATGATTGCTGGCTTTTGATAAATGATTGATGATTGATGGTTAATGATTGCGGATTGATGATTAATAAATGATGATTGATAATTGATGGTTGATGACTGATGATTGATGATTGTTGTTTGATGATTGATGGTTGATGATTGATGATTGGTGATCGATGATTGATGATAGATGATTGATGATTGATTATTGATGATTGCTAATTGATGATTTATGATGGATAATTGATGATTGATGGTTGATATGATTAATGGTTGACTGATGATTACCGATTGATGATTGATGATCGATGATTGATGATTGATGAGTAATGATTGATGATTGATGATAAATGATTGATGATTGATGGTTGATGATTGCGGAGTTATAATTAATAATTGGTGATTGATAATTGATGGTTGATGACTGATGATTGATGATAGATAATAGATTATTGTTGATTGATGATTGATGATTGATCATTGATGATTGATGACTGATGATTGATTATTGATGATTGATTATTGATGATTGATGATTGATGATTGATGAAAGATGATTGATAATTGATGATTGATGATTGATCTGATTAATGGTTGACTGATGATTAATGATTGATGACTGATGATTAATAATTGATGAGTGATGATTGACAATTGATGAATGATGATTGATGATTTATAATTGATGATTGACAATTGATGATTGATGATTAATAATTGATGATGATTGATGAAGGACAATTGATGATTGATGAATGATGATTGATGATTGACAATTGATGATTGATGATTGATGACTGATGATTGATGATTGATGATTGGTGATTGATGATTAATGATAAATGATTGATGATTGATGGTTGATGATTGATGATTGATGATTGATGATTGATGATTGATGATTGATGATTGATAATTGATGATTGATGATTGGTGATTGATGATTGATGGTTTATGACTGATGATCGAAACTTGATGATTGATGATTGAAGATTGGTGATTGATTATTGATTACTGATGATTGCTGATTGATGATTTATGATTGATGATTGACAATTGATGATTGATGATTAATAATTGATGGTGATTAATGATTGATGACTAATCATTGATGATTGCTGATTGCTGATTGGTGTTTGATTATTGACGATTGGTGTTTGATTATTGAAGATTGATGATTGATGACTGATAATTGATGATTGATGATTGGTAATTGTTGATTGATGATTGATAATTGATGAATGATGATTGATGATTGATGATTGGTGATTGATGATTGATAATTGATAATTGATGGATGATGATTGATAGTTGGTGATTAATAGTTGATGATTGATGATTACTGATTGTTGATTGATGATCGATGATTGATAATTGATGATTGATGATTGATAATCGATGATTGGTGATTGATGATTGATGATTGATGATTGATAACTGATGATTGATGATTGATGATTGATGGTTGATGATTGATGATTTCTGATTGATGATAGATGATCGATTATTGATGATTGATGATTGATGGTTGATGATTGATTATTGATGATTGATGATTGACAATTGATGATTGATGATTAATTATTGATGATTGATGATTGATGGTTGATGATTGATGATTGATGATTGTTGATTGATGATTGATGATTGATGATTGACAATTAATGATTGATGATTGATTATTGATGATTGATTATGGATGATTGATAGTTGATGATTGATGATTATTGAATTATGATTGATGATTGATGATTAACAATTGGTAATGATTGGCGATTGACAATTGACGGTTGATTATTGATGATTAATAATTGATGATGATTGATGATTGATGATTGACAATTGATGATTGATGATTAATTATTGATGATTGATGATTGATGATTGACAATTGATGATTGATGATTAATAATTGATGGTGATTGATAATTGATCACTAATCATTGATGATTGCTGATTTCTGATTGGTGTCTGATTATTGATGATTGGTGTTTGATGATTGATTATTGATGATTGATGATTGATCATTGATTATTCATGATTGATGATTGATGACTGATAATTTATGATTGATGATTGGTAAATGTTGATTGATGATTGATATTTGACGAATGATGATTGATGATTGATGATTGATGATTTCTGATTGATGATAGATGATCGATAATTGATGATTGATGATTGATGGTTGATGATTGATTGTTGATGATTGATGATTGATGATTGATAATGATTTATAATTGATGATTGATTATTGATGATTGCTGATTGATGATTCATGATTGATGATTGATGAATGATGATTGATGATTGATGATTGATAATTAGTGATTGATGATTCTTAATTGATGATTGATGATTGATGATTGATGATTGATTATTGATGATAGATGATTGATTGTGGAATATTGATAGTTGATGATTGATGACTATTGAATTATGATTGATGATTAACAATTGATAATGATTGGTGATTGACAATTGACGGTTGATGATTGATGATTAATAATTGATGATGATTGATGATTGATGATTGATAATTGCTGATTGACAATTGATGATTGATGATTAATTATTGATGCTTGATGATTGATGATTGATGATCGATGATTGATGATTGACAATTGATGATTGATGATTAATAATTGATGGTGATTGATGATTGATGACTAATCATTGATGATTGCTGACTGATGAGTGATGACTGATAATTTATGATTGATGATTGGTAATTGTTGATTGATGGTTGATAATTGATGAATGATGATTGAAGATTGATGATTGATGATTGATGATTGATGATTGATGATTGATGATTGATAATTGATGATTGATGATTGATGATTGATAACTGATGATTGATGATTGATGATTCATGATTGATGATTGATGATTGATGGTTGATGTTTGATGATTTCTGATTGATGATAGATGATCGATTATTGATGATTGATGGTTGATGATTGATTGTTGATGATTGATGATTGATGATGATTTATGATTGATGATTGATTATTGATGATTGCTGATTGATGATTCATGATTGATGATTGATGAATGATGATTGATGATTGATGATTGACAATTAATGATTGATGATTTATAATTGATTATAATTGATGATTGATGATTGATGATTGATTATTGATGATTGATGATTGATGATTGATTATGGATGATTGATAGTTGATGATTGATGATTATTGAATTATGATTGTTGATTGATGATTGATGATTAACAATTGATAATGATTGATAATTGACAATTGACGCTTGATGATTGATGATTGATGATTAATAATTGATGATCCTTGATTATTGATGATTGATAATTGATGATTAATGAATGATCATTGATGATAAATCATCCATTATGTTTGATGATTGATAATTGATGATTCACAATTGATGATTGATGATTAATTATTGATGATTGATGATTGATGGTTGATGATTGACGATTGATAATTAATAATTGATAATTGATGGATTTATAATTGATGATTGACAATTGATGATTGATGATTAATAATTAGTGATGATTGATGATGGACAATTGATGATTGATGATTGATGATTGAACGTTGATGACTGATGATTGATGATTGATGATTGATGATTGATGACTGATGAGTGATGGTTGATGATTGATTATTGATGATTGCTGCTTGATGATTTATGACTGATGATTGATGATTGATGAATGATGATTGATAATTGATGATTAATAACTGATGATGATTGAAAATTTGCTGATTGAAGATTATAAATTGATTATAATTGATGATTGATAATTGATGATTGCTGATTGATGATTAATGATTGATGATTGATAATTGGTTATTGATGATTGATAATTGATGAATGAGGATTGATGATTGATGATTGATAACTGATGATTGATGATTGATGGTTGATGATTGATGATTACTGATTGATGATTGATGGTCGATGATTGATCGTTGGTGATTGATGAGTGATTATTGATTATTGATGATTGATGATTAATGATTAATGATTAATGATTGATGGTTGATGATTGACGATTGAAAATTCATAATTGACAATTGATGATTTATAATTAATGATTGATGATTAATAATTGATGATGACTGATGATGGACAATTGATGATTGATGATTGATGATTGATGGTTGATGACTGATGATTGGTGATTGTTGATTGATGATTGATGGTTGATGCTTGATGATTGATGATTGATGATTGATGATCGATGATTGATACTAGATGATTGATGATTGATGATTAATCATCGATTATGATTGAAGATTGATGATTGAAAATTGATGATTGATTATTGATGATTGATGATTGATGATTGACGGTTGATGATTGATGATTGATGATTGTTGAATGATGATGGATGATTGATTGTTGATGATTGATGATTCATGATTACTGATTCATGATTGATGATCGATGATTGATGAATGATGATTGATAATTGATGACTGATGATTGATGATTGATGATTGATGATTGATGATTAATAACTGAAGATGATTGAAAATTGATGATTGATGATTAATAATTGATTATAATTGATGATTGATAATTGATGATTGCTGATTGATGATTAATGATTGATGATTGATAATTTGTTATTGATGATTGATGGTTGATGAATGCTGATTGATGATTGATGATTGATAAGTGATGACTGATGATTGATGATTGATGATTGCTGGCTTTTGATAAATGATTGATGATTGATGTTTAATGATTGCGGATTGATGATTAATAAATGATGATTGATAATTGATGGTTGATGACTGATGATTGATGATTGTTGTTTGATGATTGATGGTTGATGATTGATGATTGGTGATCGATGATTGATGATAGATGATTGATGATTGATTATTGATGATTGCGAATTGATGATTTATGATTGATAATTGATGATTGATGGTTGATATGATTAATGGTTGACTGATGATTACCGATTGATGATTGATGATCGATGATTGATGATTGATGAGTAATGATTGATGATTGATGATAAATGATTAATGTTTGATGGTTGATGATTGCGGAGTTATAATTAATAATTGGTGATTGATAATTGATGGTTGATGACTGATGATTGATGATAGATGATAGATTATTGTTGATTGCTGATTGATGATTGATGATTGGTCATTGATGATTGATGACTGATGATTGATTATTGATGATTGATTATTGATGATTGATGATTGATGATTGATGAAAGATGATTGATAATTGATGATTGATGATTGATCTGATTAATGGTTGACTGATGATTAATGATTGATGACTGATGATTAATAATTGATGAGTGATGATTGACAATTGATGTTTGATGATTGATGATTTATAATTGATGATTGACAATTGATGATTGATGATTAATAATTGATGATGATTGATGAAGGACAATTGATGATTGATGAATGATGATTGATGATTGACAATTGATGATTGATGATTGATGACTGATGATTGATGATTGATGATTGGTGATTGATGATTAATGATAAATGATTGATGATTGATGGTTGATGATTGATGATTGATGATTGATGATTGATGATTGATGATTGATGATTGATAATTGATGATTGATGATTGGTGATTGATGATTGATGGTTTATGACTGATGATCGAAACTTGATGATTGATGATTGAAGATTGGTGATTGATTATTGATTACTGATGATGGCTGATTGATGATTTATGATTGATGATTGATGATTGACAATTGATGATTGATGATTAATAATTGATGGTGATTAATGATTGATGACTAATCATTGATGATTGCTGATTGCTGATTGGTGTTTGATTATTGACGATTGGTGTTTGATTATTGAAGATTGATGATTGATGACTGATAATTGATGATTGATGATTGGTAATTGTTGATTGATGATTGATAATTGATGAATGATAATTGATGATTGATGATTGGTGATTGATGATTGATAATTGATAATTGATGGATGATGATTGATAGTTGGTGATTAATAGTTGATGATTGATGATTACTGATTGTTGATTGATGATCGATGATTGATAATTGATGATTGATGATTGATGATCGATGATTGGTGATTGATGATTGATGATTGATGATTGATGATTGATAACTGATGATTGATGAGTGATGATTGATGGTTGATGATTGATGATTTCTGATTGATGATAGATGATCGATTATTGATGATTGATGATTGATGGTTGATGATTGATTATTGATGATTGATGATTGACAATTGATGATTGATGATTAATTATTGATGATTGATGATTGATGGTTGATGATTGATGATTGATGATTGTTGATTGATGATTGATGATTGATGATTGATGATTGCCAATTAATGATTGATGATTCATAATTGATGATGATTGATGATTGATGATTGATGATTGATGATTGATGATTGATTATTGATGATTGATGATTGATTATGGATGATTGATAGTTGATTATTGATGATTATTGAATAATGATTAATGATTGATGATTGATGATTAACAATTGATAATGATTGGTGATTGACAATTCACGGTTGATGATTGATGATTAATAATTGATGGTGATTGATTATTGATGATTGATAATTGATAATTGATCATTGATTATTAGTCATCGATTATGTTTGATGATTGATGATTGATAATTGATGATTGACAATTGATGATTAATTATTGATGATTGATGATTGATGGTTGATGATTGATGATTGATGATTGATGATTGTTGATTGATGATTGATGATTGATGATTGATGATTCATGATTGACAATTAATGATTGATGATTCATAATTGATGATAATTGATGATTGATTATTGATGATTGATGATTGATTATGGATGATTGATAGTTGATGATTGATGATTATTGAATTATGATTGATGATTGATGATTAACAATTGGTAATGATTGGCGATTGACAATTGACGGTTGATTATTGATGATTAATAATTGATGATGATTGATGATTGATGATTGACAATTGATGATTGATGATTAATTATTGATGATTGATGATTGATGATTGATGATTGATTGTTGATGATTGAGGAGTGATAATGATTTATGACTGATGATTGATTATTGATGATTGCTGGTTGATGATTCATGATTGATGATTAATGAATGATGATTGATGATTGATGATTGACAATTAATGATTGATGATTCTTAATTGATGATTGATGATTGATGATTGATGATTGATGATTGATTATTGATGATAGATGATTGATTGTGGAATATTGATAGTTGATGATTGATGACTATTGAATTATGATTGATGATTGATGATTAACAATTGATAATGATTGGTGATTGACAATTGACGGTTGATGATTGATGATTAATAATTGATGATGATTGATGATTGATGATTGATAATTGCTGATTGACAATTGATGATTGATGATTAATTATTGATGCTTGATGATTGATGATTGATGATCGATGATTGATGATTGACAATTGATGATTGATGATTAATAATTGATGGTGATTGATGATTGATGACTAATCATTGATGATTGCTGATTGATGAGTGATGACTGATAATTTATGATTGATGATTGGTAATTGTTGATTGATGGTTGATAATTGATGAATGATGATTGAAGATTGATGATTGATGATTGATGATTGATGATTGATAACTGATGAATGATGATTGATGATTCATGATTGATGATTGATGATTGATGGTTGATGTTTGATGATTTCTGATTGATGATAGATGATCGATTATTGATGATTGATGGTTGATGATTGATTGTTGATGATTGATGATTGATGATGATTTATGATTGATGATTGATTATTGATGATTGCTGATTGATGATTCATGATTGATGATTGATGAATGATGATTGATGATTGATGATTGACAATTAATGATTGATGATTCATAATTGAATATAATTGATGATTGATGATTGATGATTGATTATTGATGATTGATGATTGATGATTGATTATGGATGATTGATAGTTGATGATTGATGATTATTGAGTTATGATTGTTGATTGATGATTGATGATTAACAATTGATAATGATTGGTGATTGACAATTGACGCTTGATGATTGATGATTAATAATTGATGATCCTTGATTATTGATGATTGATAATTGATGATTAATGAATGATCATTGATGATTAATCATCCATTATGTTTGATGATTGATGATTGATAATTGATGATTGACAATTGATGATTGATGATTAATTATTGATGATTGATGGTTGATGATTGACGATTGATAATTAATAATTGATAATTGATGATTTATAATTGATGATTGACAATTGATGATTGATGATTAATAATTAGTGATGATTGATGATGGACAATTGATGACTGATGATTGATGATTGATGGTTGATGACTGATGATTGATGATTGATGATTGATGATTGATGACTGATGAGTGATGGTTGATGATTGATTATTGATGATTGCTGATTGATGATTTATGACTGATGATTGATGATTGATGAATGATGATTGATAATTGGTGATTGATGATTGATGATTAATAACTGATGATGATTGAAAATTTGCTGATTGAAGATTATAAATTGATTATAATTGATGATTGATAATTGATGATTGCTGATTGATGATTACTGATTGATGATTGATGGTCGATGATTGATCGTTGGTGATTGATGAGTGATTATTGATGATTGATGATTGATGATTAATGATTAATTATTAATGATTGATGGATGATGATTGACGATTGAAAATTAATAATTGACAATTGATGATTTATAATTAATGTTTGATGATTAATAATTGATGATGACTGATGATGGACAATTGATGATTGATGATTGATGATTGATGATTGATGGTTGATGACTGATGATTGGTGATTGTTGATTGATGATTGATGGTTGATGCTTGATGATTGATGATTGATGATTGATGATCGATGATTGATACTAGATGATTGATGATTGATGATTAATCATCGATTATGATTGATGGTTGATGATTGATAATTGATGATTGACAATTTATGATTGCTGATTAATTATTGATGATGATTGATGATTGACAATTGATGATTGATGATCGATGATAGATGATTGATGATTGATGATTGATGATCGATGATTGATGAATGATGATTGATAATTGATGACTGATGATTGATGACTGATGATTGATGATTAATAACTGAAGATGATTGAAAATTGATGATTGATGATTAATAATTGATTATAATTGATGATTGATAATTGATGATTGCTGATTGATGATTAATGATTGATGATTGATAATTTGTTATTGATGATTGATGGTTGATGAATGCTGATTGATGATTGATGATTGATAAGTGATGACTGATGATTGATGATTGATGATTGCTGGCTTTTGATAAATGATTGATGATTGATGGTTAATGATTGCAGATTGATGATTAATAAATGATGATTGTTAATTGATGGTTGATGACTGATGATTGATGATTGTTGATTGATGATTGATGGTTGATGATTGATGATTGGTGATCGATGATTGATGATAGATGATTGATGATTGATTATTGATGATTGCTAATTGATGATTTATGATTGATAATTGATGATTGATGGTTGATATGATTAATGGTTGACTGATGATTACCGATTGATGATTGATTATCGATGATTGATGATTGATGAGTAATGATTGATGATTGATGATAAATGATTGATGATTGATGGTTGATGATTGCGGAATTATAATTAATAATTGGTGATTGATAATTGATGGTTGATGACTGATGATTGATGATAGATGATAGATTATTGTTGATTGATGATTGATGATTGATGATTGATCATTGATGATTGATGACTGATGATTGATTATTGATGATTGATTATTGATGATTGATGATTGATGATTGATGAAAGATGATTGATAATTGATGATTGATGATTGATCTGATTAATGGTTGACTGATGATTAATAATTGATGACTGATGATTAATAATTGATGAGTGATGATTGACAATTGATGAATGATGATTGATGATTTATAATTGATGATTGACAATTGATGATTGATGATTAATAATTGATGATGATTGATGAAGGACAATTGATGATTGATGAATGATGATTGATGATTGACAATTGATGATTGATGATTGATGACTGATGATTGATGATTGATGATTGGTGATTGATGATTAATGATAAATGATTGGTGATTGATGGTTGATGATTGATGATTGATGATTGATGATTGATAATTGATGATTGATGATTGGTGATTGATGATTGATGGTGTATGACGGATGATCGAGACTTGATGATTGATGATTGAAGATTGGTGATTGATTATTGATTACTGATGATGGCTGATTGATGATTTATGATTGATGATTGATGATTGACAATTGATGATTGATGATTAATAATTGATGGTGATTAATGATTGATGACTAATCATTGATGACTGCTGATTGCCGATTGGTGTTTGATTATTGACGATTGGTGTTTGATTATTGAAGATTGATGATTGATGACTGATAATTGATGATTGATGATTGGTAATTGTTGATTGATGATTGATAATTGATGAATGATGATTGATGATTGATGATTGGTGATTGATGATTGATAATTGATAATTGATGGATGATGATTGATAGTTGGTGATTAATAGTTGATGATTGATGATTACTGATTGTTGATTGATGATCGATGATTGATAATTGATGATTGATGATTGATGATCGATGATTGGTGATTGATGATTGATGATTGATGGTTGATGATTGATAACTGATGATTGATGATTGATGATTGATGATTGATGGTTGATGATTGATGATTTCTGATTGAAGATAGATGATCGATTATTGATGATTGATGATTGATGGTTGATGATTGATTATTGATGATTGATGATTGATGATTGATGATAATTTATGATTGATGATTGATGATTGATGATTGATGATTGCTGATTGATGATTTATGATTGATTACTGATGATTGATGATTGACGATTCATAATTGATGATGACTAATGATATATAATTTCATATTGTTGATTGATGATTACTAATTGATGATTAATGTTTGATTATTGACGATTGATGATTGCTAATTGGTGATTGATGTTTGATGATTGATGATTCATGATTGATGATCGATACTAGATGATTAATGATTGGTAATTGATAATTGATGATTGATGATTGATGGTTTATGACTGATGAATGAAATTTGATGATTGATGATTGAAGATTGGTGATTGATTATTGATTACCGATAATGGCTGCTTGATGATTTATGATTGATGATTAATGATAGACAATTGATGATTGATGATTAATAATTGATGGTGATTTATGATTGATGACTAATCATTGATGATTGCTGATTGCTGATTTGTGTTTGATTATTGATGATTGGTGATTGATGATTGATAATTGATGACTGATGATTGATGATTGATGATTGATGATTGAAGATTGATGACTGATTATTGATGATTGATGATTGATGATTGACGATTGATGATCGATGATTGATGATTAATGATTGATGATTGATGTTTGATGATTGATGTTTGATGATTGGTTATTAATAGTTGATGATTGATGATTACTGATTGTTGATTGATTATCCATGATTGATGATTAATGAATGATGATTGATAATTTATGATTGATGATTGATAATTGATGATTGATGACTGATATTTGATGATTGATGATTGAAGATTGATGACTGATTATTGATGATTGATGATTGACGATTGATGATCGATGATTGATGATTAATGATTGATGATTGATGTTTGATGATTGATGATTGATGATTGATGATGGATGATTGACAATTGAAGATTGCTTATTGATGATTGCTGATTGATGATTTATGACTGATGATTTATGATTGATG
This sequence comes from Stratiomys singularior, assembly GCA_954870665.1. NCBI lineage: Eukaryota > Metazoa > Arthropoda > Insecta > Diptera > Stratiomyidae > Stratiomys > Stratiomys singularior. The sequence goes on along the minus strand of OX940880.1, from coordinate 77,329,852 downwards.
AATGATGATTGATGATTGATGGTTGGTGATTGATGATTGATGATTGATGATTGATGATTGACGATTGATGACTGATGATTGATTATTGATGATTGATGATTGATGAATGATGATTTATAATTGATGATTGATGATTGATGATTAATAATTGGTGATGATTGATGATTGATGATTGCCAATTGGTGATTGGTGATTGATGATTAATAATTGATGATTGATGATTGATGATTGATGATAGCTGATTGATGATTGATGATTGATGAATGATGATTAATAATTGGTGTTGACTGACTATTGATGAGTGATGATTGATAATTGGTACTTGATGATTGACAATTGATGATTGATGATTAATAATTGAAGATGATTGATGATTAACATTTGATGATTGATGACTGATGATTGATGACTGATGATTGATGATTGATGATTGATGATTGATGATTGATGATTGATTATTGATGATTGATGATTGATGATTGATGATTGATGATTGATGATTGATGATTGATGATTGATGATTGATGATTGATGATTGATGATTGATGATTGATGATTGATGATTGATGACTGATGATTGATGATTGATGATTGATGATTGATGACTGCTGCTTGATGATTGGTGATCGATCATTGATAATTGATGATATCTAACTGATGATTCATGGTTGTGTATTAATTATTGAAAATTTTTAATTAATTATTGAAGATTGATGAATAATGTTTGATGGTTGATGATTGATGATTGATGATTGATGATAGATGGTTGATGATTGATGATTGATGATTGACGATTGATGATTTATGATTGATGATTGATGATTGATGATTGATGATTGATGATTGATGATTGATGAATGATGATTGATGATTGATGATTGTTGATTGATGATTGATGATTGCTGATTGATAATTGATGATTGATGATTGATGAATGTTGATTGATGATTGATCATTCATGCTTGATGATTGCTGATTGAATATTGATGAATGATGATGGATGATTGATGATTGATGGTTGATGATTGATGATTGATGATTGATGATTGATGAATGACAATTGAAGATTGTTAATTGATGATTGCTGATTGATGATTTATGACTGATGATTTATGATTGATGATAAATGATTTATGACTGATAACTTATGATTGATGATTGATGAATGATGGATGATGATTGATGATTGATGATTGATGACTGATGATTGATGACTGATGATTGATGATTGATGATTGATGATTGATGATTGATGATTGATTATTGATGATTGATTACTGATGATTGATGATTGATGATTGATGACTGATAACTTATGATTGATGATTGATGAATGATGAATGATGATTGATGATTGATGATTGATGACTGATGATTGATGACTGATGATTGATGATTGATGATTGATGATTGATTATTGATGATTGATTACTGATGATTGATGGTTGATGATTGATGATTGATGATTAATGATTGATGATTGATGATTGATGATTGATGATTGATGATTGATGATTGATGATTGATGATTGCTGATTGATAATTGATGATTGATGATTGATGAATGTTGATTGATGATTGATCATTCATGCTTGATGATTGCTGATTGAATATTGATGAATGATGATGGATGATTGATGATTGATGGTTGATGATTGATGATTGATGATTGACGAATGACAATTGAAGATTGTTAATTGATGATTGCTGATTGATGATTTATGACTGATGATTTATGATTGATGATAAATGATTTATGACTGATAACTTATGATTGATGATTGATGAATGATGAATGATGATTGATGATTGATGATTGATGACTGATGATTGATGACTGATGATTGATGATTGATGATTGATGATTGATGATTGATGATTGATGATTGATGATTGATTACTGATGATTGATGATTGATGATTGATGATTGATGACTGATAACTTATGATTGATGATTGATGAATGATGAATGATGATTGATGATTGATGATTGATGACTGATGATTGATGATTAATGATTGATGATTGATGATTGATTACTGATGATTGATTACTGATGATTGATGATTGATGATTGATGATTAATGATTGATGATTGATGATTGATGATTGATGATTGATGATTGATGATTGATGATTGATGATTGATGATTGATGATTGATGATTGATGATTGATGATTGATGATTGTTGATTGATGATTGATGACTGCTGATTGATGATTGGTGATCGATCATTGATAACTGATGATATCTAACTGATGATTCATGGTTGTGTATTGATTCCTGATAATTGATGATTAATTATTGATGGTTGATGATTGATGAATAATGTTTGATGGTTGATGATTGATGATTGATGATTGATGATAGATGGTTGATGATTGATGATTGATGATTGATGATTGATGATTGACGATTGATGATTGATGATTGATGATTGATGATTGATGATTGATGAATGATGATTGATGATTGATGATTGATGATTGTTGATTTATGATTGATGATTGATGATTGATGATTGATGATTGATGATTGATGATTGATTAATGATGATTGATGATTAATGATTAATGATTGATGATTGACAATTGAAGATTGTTTATTGATGATTGCTGATTGATGATTTATGATTGATGATAGATGAATGATTATTGATGATTGATGATTGATGGTTAATGATTGATGTTTGATGATTGATGATTGATGATTGATGATTGATGATTGATGATTGACGATTGATGATTGATGATTGAAGATTGGTGATTGATGATTGCTGATTGATGATTTATGACTGATGATTTATGATTGATGAATGATGATTGATGATTGATGGTTGGTGATTGATGATTGATGATTGATGATTGACGATTGATGATTGATGAATGATTATTGATGATTGATGATTGATGAATGATGATTTATAATTGATGATTGATGATTAATAATTGGTGATGATTGATGATTGATGATTGCCAATTGGTGATTGGTGATTGATGATTAATAATTGATGATTGATGATTGATGATAGCTGATTGATGATTGATGATTGATGAATGATGATTAATAATTGGTGTTGACTGACTATTGATGATTGATGATTGATAATTGGTACTTGATGATTGACAATTGATGATTGATGATTAATAATTGAAGATGATTGATGATTGACATTTGATGATTGATGACTGATGATTGATGTCTGATGATTGATGATTGATGATTGATGATTGATTATTGATGATTGATGATTGATGATTGATGATTGATGATTGATGATTGATGATTGATGATTGATGATTGATGATTGATGATTGATGATTGATGATTGATGATTGATGATTGATGATTGATGATTGATGATTGATGATTGATGATTGATGACTGATGATTGATGATTGATGACTGCTGCTTGATGATTGGTGATCGATCATTGATAATTGATGATATCTAACTGATGATTCATGGTTGTGTATTGATTATTGAAAATTTTTAATTAATTATTGATGATTGATGAATAACGTTTGATGGTTGATGATTGATGATTGATGATTGATGATAGATGGTTGATGATTGATGATTGATGATTGAAGATTGATGATTGATGATTGATGATTGATGATTGATGATTGATGATTGATGATTGATGAATGATGATTGATGATTGATGATTGTTGATTGATGATTGATGATTGATGATTGATGATTGATGATTGATGATTGATGATTGATGATTGCTGATTGATAATTGATGATTGATGATTGATGAATGTTGATTGATGATTGATCATTCATGCTTGATGATTGCTGATTGAATATTGATGAATGATGATGGCTGATTGATGATTGATGGTTGATGATTGATGATTGATGATTGATTAGTGATGATTGATGATTAATGATTAATGATTGATGATTGATGAATGACAATTGAAGATTGTTAATTGATGATTGCTGATTGATGATTTATGACTGATGATTTATGATTGATGATAAATGATTTATGACTGATAACTTATGATTGATGATTGATGAATGATGAATGATGATTGATGATTGATGATTGATGACTGATGATTGAATATTGGTTATTAATAGTTGATGATTGATGATTACTGATTGTTGATTGATTATCCATGATTGATGATTAATGAATGATGATTGATAATTTATGATTGATGATTGATAATTGATGATTGATGACTGATATTTGATGATTGATGATTGAAGATTGATGACTGATTATTGATGATTGATGATTGATGATTGACGATTGATGATCGATGATTGATGATTAATGATTGATGATTGATGTTTGATGATTGATGTTTGATGATTGGTTATTAATAGTTGATGATTGATGATTACTGATTGTTGATTGATTATCCATGATTGATGATTAATGAATGATGATTGATAATTTATGATTGATGATTGATAATTGATGATTGATGACTGATATTTGATGATTGATGATTGAAGATTGATGACTGATTATTGATGATTGATGATTGACGATTGATGATCGATGATTGATGATTAATGATTGATGATTGATGTTTGATGATTGATGATTGATGATTGATGATTGATGATGGATGATTGACAATTGAAGATTGCTTATTGATGATTGCTGATTGATGATTTATGACTGATGATTTATGATTGATGAATGATGATTGATGATTGATGGTTGGTGATTGATGATTGATGATTGATGATTGATGATTGACGATTGATGATTGATGATTGATTATTGATGATTGATGATTGATGAATGATGATTTATAATTGATGATTGATGATTGATGATTAATAATTGGTGATGATTGGTGATTGATGATTGCCAATTGGTGATTGGTGATTGATGATTAATAATTGATGATTGATGATTGATGATCGATGATAGCTGATTGATGATTGATGATTGATGAATGATGATTAATAATTGGTGTTGACTGACTATTGATGAGTGATGATTGATAAATGGTACTTGATGATTGACAATTGATGATTGATGATTAATAATTGAAGATGATTGATGATTGACATTTGATGATTGATGACTGATGATTGATGACTGATGATTGATGATTGATGATTGATGATTGATGATTGATGATTGATTATTGATGATTGATGATTGATGATTGATGATTGATGATTGATGATTGATGATTGATGATTGATGATTGATGATTGATGATTGATGATTGATGATTGATGATTGATGACTGATGATTGATGATTGATGATTGATGATTGATGACTGCTGCTTGATGATTGGTGATCGATCATTGATAATTGATGATATCTAACTGATGATTCATGGTTGTGTATTAATTATTGAAAATTTTTAATTAATTATTGAAGATTGATGAATAATGTTTGATGGTTGATGATTGATGATTGATGATTGATGATTGATGATTGATGATAGATGGTTGATGATTGATGATTGACGATTGATGATTTATGATTGATGATTGATGATTGATGATTGATGATTGATGATTGATGAATGATGATTGATGATTGATGATTGTTGATTGATGATTGATGATTGATGATTGCTGATTGATAATTGATGATTGATGATTGATGAATGTTGATTGATGATTGATCATTCATGCTTGATGATTGCTGATTGAATATTGATGAATGATGTTGGATGATTGATGATTGATGGTTGATGATTGATGATTGATGATTGATGATTGATGAATGACAATTGAAGATTGTTAATTGATGATTGCTGATTGATGATTTATGACTGATGATTTATGATTGATGATAAATGATTTATGACTGATATCTTATGATTGATGATTGATGAATGATGAATGATGATTGATGATTGATGATTGATGACTGATGATTGATGACTGATGATTGATGATTGATGATTGATGATTGATGATTGATTATTGATGATTGATTACTGATGATTGATGATTGATGATTGATGATTGATGATTGATGATTGATGACTGATAACATATGATTGATTATTGATGAATGATGAATGATGATTGATGATTGATGATTGATGACTGATGATTGATGACTGATGATTGATGATTGATGATTGATGATTGATTATTGATGATTGATTACTGATGATTGATGGTTGATGATTGATGATTGATGATTAATGATTGATGATTGATGATTGATGATTGATGATTGATGATTGATGATTGATGATTGATGATTGCTGATTGATAATTGATGATTGATGATTGATGAATGTTGATTGATGATTGATCATTCATGCTTGATGATTGCTGATTGAATATTGATGAATGATGATGGATGATTGATGATTGATGGTTGATGATTGATGATTGATGATTGACGAATGACAATTGAAGATTGTTAATTGATGATTGCTGATTGATGATTTATGACTGATGATTTATGATTGATGATAAATGATTTATGACTGATAACTTATGATTGATGATTGATGAATGATGAATGATGATTGATGATTGATGATTGATGACTGATGATTGATGACTGATGATTGATGATTGATGATTGATGATTGATGATTGATGATTGATGATTGATGATTGATTACTGATGATTGATGATTGATGATTGATGATTGATGACTGATAACTTATGATTGATGATTGATGAATGATGAATGATGATTGATGATTGATGATTGATGACTGATGATTGATGATTAATGATTGATGATTGATGATTGATTACTGATGATTGATTACTGATGATTGATGATTGATGATTGATGATTGATGATTAATGATTGATGATTGATGATTGATGATTGATGATTGATGATTGATGATTGATGATTGATGATTGATGATTGATGATTGATGATTGTTGATTGATGATTGATGACTGCTGATTGATGATTGGTGATCGATCATTGATGATTGATGATTGATGATTGATGAATGATGATTGATGATTGATGATTGATGATTGTTGATTTATGATTGATGATTGATGATTGATGATTGATGATTGGTGATTGATGATTGATGATTGATGATTGATTAATGATGATTGATGATTAATGATTAATGATTGATGATTGACAATTGAAGATTGTTTATTGATGATTGCTGATTGATGATTTATGATTGATGATAGATGAATGATTATTGATGATTGATGATTGATGGTTAATGATTGATGTTTGATGATTGATGATTGATGATTGATGATTGACGATTGATGATTGATGATTGAAGATTGGTGATTGATGATTGCTGATTGATGATTTATGACTGATGATTTATGATTGATGAATGATGATTGATGATTGATGGTTGGTGATTGATGATTGATGATTGATGATTGACGATTGATGATTGATGATTGATTATTGATGATTGATGATTGATGAATGATGATTTATAATTGATGATTGATGATTAATAATTGGTGATGATTGATGATTGATGATTGCCAATTGGTGATTGGTGATTGATGATTAATAATTGATGATTGATGATTGATGATAGCTGATTGATGATTGATGATTGATGAATGATGATTAATAATTGGTGTTGACTGACTATTGATGATTGATGATTGATAATTGGTACTTGATGATTGACAATTGATGATTGATGATTAATAATTGAAGATGATTGATGATTGACATTTGATGATTGATGACTGATGATTGATGTCTGATGATTGATGATTGATGATTGATGATTGATTATTGATGATTGATGATTGATGATTGATGATTGATGATTGATGATTGATGATTGATGATTGATGATTGATGATTGATGATTGATGATTGATGATTGATGATTGATGATTGATGACTGATGATTGATGATTGATGACTGCTGCTTGATGATTGGTGATCGATCATTGATAATTGATGATATCTAACTGATGATTCATGGTTGTGTATTGATTATTGAAAATTTTTAATTAATTATTGATGATTGATGAATAACGTTTGATGGTTGATGATTGATGATTGATGATTGATGATAGATGGATGATGATTGATGATTGATGATTGAAGATTGATGATTGATGATTGATGATTGATGATTGATGATTGATGATTGATGATTGATGATTGATGAATGATGATTGATGATTGATGATTGTTGATTGATGATTGATGATTGATGATTGATGATTGATGATTGATGATTGATGATTGATGATTGCTGATTGATAATTGATGATTGATGATTGATGAATGTTGATTGATGATTGATCATTCATGCTTGATGATTGCTGATTGAATATTGATGAATGATGATGGCTGATTGATGATTGATGGTTGATGATTGATGATTGATGATTGATTAGTGATGATTGATGATTAATGATTAATTATTGATGATTGATGAATGACAATTGAAGATTGTTAATTGATGATTGCTGATTGATGATTTATGACTGATGATTTATGATTGATGATAAATGATTTATGACTGATAACTTATGATTGATGATTGATGAATGATGAATGATGATTGATGATTGATGATTGATGACTGATGATTGATGACTGATGATTGATGATTGATGATTGATGATTGATGATTGATGATTGATGATTGATTATTGATGATTGATTACTGATGATTGATGATTGATGATTGATGATTGATGTATGATGATTAATGATTAATGATTGATGATTGATGATTGATGATTGTTGATTGATGATTGATGACTGCTAATTGATGATTAGTGATCGATCATTGATAACTGATGACATCTAACTGATGATTCATGGTTGTGTATTGATTCCTGATAATTGATGATTAATTATTGATGGTTGATGATTGATGAATAATGTTTGATGGTTGATGATTGATGATTGATGATTGATGATAGATGGTTGATGATTGATGATTGATGATTGATGATTGACGATTGATGATTGATGATTGATGATTGATGATTGATGATTGATGAATGATGATTGATGATTGATGATTGATGATTGTTGATTTATGATTGATGATTGATAATTGATGATTGATGATTGATGAATGTTGATTGATGATTGATGATTGATGGTTGATGATTGATGATTGATGATTGATGATTGATGATTGGTGATTGATGATTGATGATTGATGATTGATGATTGATTAATGATGATTGATGATTAATGATTCATGATTAATGATTGATGATTGACAATTGAAGATTGTTTATTGATGATTGCTGATTGATGATTTATGACTGATGATTTATGATTGATGATAGATGAATGATTATTGATGATTGATGATTGATGGTTAATGATTGATGTTTGATGATTGATGATTGATGATTGATGATTGATGATTGATGATTGATGATTGATGGTTAATGATTGATGATTGATGACTGATTATTGATGATTGATGAATGACAATTGAAGATAGCTTATTGATGATTCCTGATTGATGATTTATGACTGATGATTTATGATTTATGATAGATGATTTATGACTGATAATTTATAATTGATGATTGATGAATGATGATTGATGATTGATGATTGATGACTGATGATTGATTACTGATGATTGATGATTGATGATCGATGACTGCTGATTGATGATTGGTGATCGATCATTGATAACTGATGATATCTAACTGATGATTCATGGTTGTGTATTGATTCCTGATAATTGATGATTAATTATTGATGGTTGATGATTGATGAATAATGTTTGATGGTTGATGATTGATGATTGATGATTGATGATTGATGATAGATGGTTGATGATTGATGATTGATGATTGATGATTGATGATTGACGATTGAGGATTGATGATTGATGATTGATGATTGATGATTGATGAATGATGATTGATGATTGATGATTGATGATTGTTGATTTATGATTGATGATTGATAATTGATGATTGATGAATGTTGATTGATGATCGATGATTCATGCTTGATGATTGCTGATTGAATATTGATGAATGATGATTGATGATTGATGATTGATGGTTGATGATTGATGATTGATGATTGATGATTGATGATTGGTGATTGATGATTGATTAATGATGATTGATGATTAATGATTAATGATTAATGATTGATGATTGACAATTGAAGACTGTTTATTGATGATTGCTGAGTGATGATTTATGACTGATGATTTATGATTGATGATAGATGAATGATTATTGATGATTGATGATTGATGGTTAATGATTGATGATTGATGATTGATGGTTGATGATTGATGATTGATGATTGATGATTGATGATTGGTGATTGATGATTGATTAATGATGATTGATGATTAATGATTAATGATTAATGATTGATGATTGACAATTGAAGACTGTTTATTGATGATTGCTGAGTGATGATTTATGACTGATGATTTATGATTGATGATAGATGAATGATTATTGATGATTGATGATTGATGGTTAATGATTGATGTTTGATTATTGATGATTGATGATTGATGGTTAATGATTGATGTTTGATGATTGATGATTGATGATTGATGATTGATGATTGATGATTGATGATTGATGATTGACGGTTAATGATTGATGATTGATGACTGATTATTGATGATTGATGAATGACAATTGAAGATAGCTTATTGATGATTGCTGATTGATGATTTACGACTGATCATTTATGATTGATGATAGATGATTTATGACTGATAATTTATAATTGATGATTGATGAATGATGATTGATGATTGATGATAGATGACTGATGATTGATTACTGATGATTGATGATTGATGATTGATGATTGATTATTGATGAGTGATGATTGATTATTGATGATTGATGATTGATGATTGATGATTGATGATTGATGATTGATGATTGATGATTGATGATTGATGATTGATGATTGATGATTGGTGATTGATGATTGATGATTGATGATTGATGATTGATGATTGATGACTGATGATTGTTGATTGAAGATTAATGACTGCTGATTGATGATTGGTGATCGATCATTGATAATTGATGATGTCTAACTGATGATTCATGGTTGTGTATTGATTACTGATAATTGATGATTAATTATTGATGGTTGATGATTGATGAATAATGTTTGATGGTTGATGGTTGATGATTGATGATTGATGATTGATGATTGATGATCGATGATTGATGATTGATGATAGATGGTTGATGATTGATGATTGATGATTGACGATTGATGATTGATGATTGATGATTGATGATTGCTGATTGATTATTGATGAATGATGATTGATGATTGATGATTGATGATTGATGGTTGATGATTGATGATTAATGATTAATGATTAATGATTGATGATTGATGATTGATGATTGACAATGGAAGATTGTTTATTGATGATTGCTGATTGATGATTTATGACTGATGATTTATGATTGATGATAGATGAATGATTATTGATGATTGATGATTGATGGTTAATGATTGATGATTGATGATTGATGATTGATGATTGATGATTGATGGTTGATGATTGATGATTGATGATTGATGATTGATGATTGATGATTGATGATTGATGATTGATGATTGATTGTTGATGTTTGATGATTGATGATTGATGATTGATGATTGATGATTGATGATTGAAGATAGATGATTGATGATTGATAATTGATGATTGGTGATTGATTATTAATAATTGATGATTGATGATTGATGATTCATGATTGATGTTTGATGATTGATTATTGATGATTGATGATTGATGATTGATGATTGATGATTGATGATATATGCTTGATGATTGGTGATTGATGGTTGCTGATTGATGATTGATGATTGATGGTTGATGTTGAATGATTGATGATTTATGATTGGTGGTTGATGATTAATGATTGATTGTTGATGATTGATTACTGACGATTGATGATTGATGATTGCTGATTGATGATTGATGATTTATGATTGATGACTGTCGACTAATGTTTAATGATTGATGAGTGATGATTAATGAATAATGATAGATGATTGATGATTGATTAGTGATTATTGATGATTGGTGATTGATGATTAATAATTGATGATTGATGATTGATGATTGATGAATGATGATTAATAATTGATGTTGACTGACTATTGATGATTGATGATTGATGATTGATGATTGATTATTTATGATTGATGATTGATGATTGATAATTGATGATTGACAATGGAGGATTGATGATTAATAATTGATGACGTTTGATGATTGACATTTGATGACATATGATTGATGACTGATGATTGATGATTGATGATTGATGATTGATGATTAATGATTGATGATTGATGATTGATGATTGATTATTGATGATTGACAATTGATGATAGATGATTAATAATTGATGATGATTGACATTTGATGATTGATGATTGATGACTGATGATTGATGATTGATGATTAATGATTGATGATTAATGATTGATGATTGATGATTGATGATTGATGATCGATGATTGTTGATTGATGATTGATGATTGATGATTGATGATTGATGATTGATGATTGATGATTGATGATTGATGTTTGATGATTGATGATTGATGATTGATGATTGATGATTGATGATTGATGATTGATGATTGATGATTGATGATTGATGATTGATGATTGATGATTGATGATTGATGAGTGATGATTGATGATTGATGATTTATGATTGATGATTGATGATTGATGATTGATAATTGATGATTGAAAATTGATGATTGATGATTAATAATTGATGATGATTGAGGATTGACATTTGATGTTTGATGATTGATGACTGATGATTGATGATTGATGATTGATGATTGATTATTGATGAATAATGATTGATAATTGATGATTGATGATTGATGATTGATGATTGATTATTGATTATTGATGATTGATGATTGATGATTGATTATTGATGATTGATGATTAAAGATTGATGATTGATGATTGATCATTGATGATTGTTGATTAATAATTGATGATTGATGATTGATAATTGATGATTGATGATTGATGATTGACGATTGATGATTGATGATTGATTATTGATGATTGATTATTGATGATTGATGATTGATGATTGATGATTGATTATTGATGATTGATGATTGATGATTGATGATTGTTGATTGATGATTGATGATTGGTGATTGATTATTGATGATTGATGATTGATGATTGATGATTGATAATTGATGATTGACAATGGAGGATTGATGATTAATAATTGATGACGTTTGATGATTGACATTTGATGACATATGATTGATGACTGATGATTGATGATTGATGATTGATGATTGATGATTGATGATTGATGATTGATGATTGATGATTGATGATTGATGATTGATGATTAATGATTGATGATTGGTGATTGATGATTAACAATTGATGATTGGTGATTGATGATTAATAATTGATGATTGATGATTGATGATTGATGAATGATGATTAATAATTGATGTTGACTGACTATTGATGATTGATGATTGATGATTGATAATTGATTATTTATGATTGATGATTGATGATTGATAATTGATGATTGACAATGGAGGATTGATGATTGATAATTGATGACGTTTGATGATTGACATTTGATGACATATGATTGATGACTGATGATTGATGATTGATGATTGATGATTGATGATTGATGATTAATGATTGATGATTGATGATTGATGATTGATAATTGATGATTGACAATTGATGATTGATGATTAATAATTGATGATGATTGACATTTGATGATTGATGATTGATGACTGATGATTGATGATTGATGATTGATGATTAATGATTGATGATTAATGATTGATGATTGATGATTGATGATTGATGATCGATGATTGATGATTGATGATTGATGATTGATGATTGATGTTTGATGATTGATGATTGATGATTGATGATTGATGATTGATGATTGATGATTGATGATTGATGATTGATGATTGATGATTGATGATTGATGGTTGATGAGTGATGATTGATGATTGATGATTTATGATTGATGATTGATGATTGATGATTGATAATTGATGATTGAAAATTGATGATTGATGATTAATAATTGATGATGATTGATGATTGACATTTGATGTTTGATGATTGATGACTGATGATTGATGATTGGTGATTGATGATTGATGATTGATGATTAATGATTGATAATTGATGATTGATGATTGATGATTGATTATTGATTATTGATGATTGATGATTGATGATTGATTATTGATGATTGATGATTAATGATTGATGATTGATGATTGATCATTGATTATTGTTGATTAATAATTGATGATTGATGATTGATAATTGATGATTGATGATTGATGATTGATGATTGTCGATTGATGATTGATGATTGATTATTGATGGTTGATTATTGATGATTGATGATTGATGATTGATGATTGATGTTTGATGATTGATGATTGATGATGGATGATTGATGATTGATGATTGATGATTGATGATTGATGATTGTCGATTGATGATTGATGATTGATGATTGATGATTGTGAATTTATGACTGTTGATTGATGATTGATGATTGATTATTTATGATTGATGATTGATGTATGATGATTGTTTATTGATGATTGATTATTGATGATTGATTATTGATGATTGATGATTGATGATTGATGATTGATGATTGGTGATTGATGATTGACAAATGAAAATTGATGATTGATGATTGATGATTGGTGATTGATGATTGATGATTGATGCTTGATGATTGATGATTGATGATTGATGATTGATGATTGATGATTGATGATTGATGATTGATGATTGATGATTGATGATTGATAATTGATGATTGACAATTGATGATTGATGATTAGTAATTGATGATGAATGATGATTTACATTTGATGATTGATGATTGATGATTGATGATTGATGATTAATGATTAATGATTGATAATTGATGATTGATGATTGATTATTGATTATTGATGATTGATGATTGATGATTGATTTTTGATGATTGATGATTGATGATTGATGATTGATGATTGATGATTGATGATTGATGATTGATGATTGATGATTGATTATTGATTATTGATTATTGATTATTGATGATTGATGATAAATGATTGATGATGGATGATTGATGATTGATGATTGATGATTGATGATAAATAATTGATGATTATTGATGATTGATGATTGACAATTGATGATTGGTGATTGGTGATTAATAATTGATGATTGATGATTGATGATTGCTGATTGATGATTGATGATTAATAATTTATGTTGACTGACTTTTGATGAATGATGATTGATAATTGATAATTGATAATAGATGATTGATGATTAATAATTGATTATGATTGATGATTGACATTTGATGATTGATGATTGATGACTGATGATTGATGATTGATGGTTGATGATTGATGATTGATGATTGATGATTGATGATTGATGATTGATGATTGATGATTGATGATTGATGATTGATGATTGATGATTGATGATTGATGATTGATGATTGATGATTGATGATTGATGATTGATTATTGATGATTGATGATTGATTATTGATTATTGATGATTGATGATTGATGATTGATGATTGACAATTGATGATTGGTGATTGATGATTAATAATTGATGATTGATGATTGATGAATGCTGATTGATGATTTATGATTCATGACTGATGATGAATAATTGATGTTGACTGACTATTGATGATTGATGATTTACAGTTGATGATTGATGATTAATAATTGATAATGATTGATGATTGACATTTGATGATTGATGATTGATGATTGATTATTGATGTTTGATGATTGATAATTGATGATTGATTATTGATGATTGATGATTAATGATTGATGTTTGATGATTGATGATTGATGGATGATGATTGATGATTGATAATTAATAATTGATGATTGATGATTGATGATTGATGACTGATGATTGATTATTGATGATTGATGATTGATTATTGATGATTGATGATTAATGATTGATGATTGATGATTGATTATTGATGATTGATTATTGATGATTGATGATTGATGATTGATGATTGGTGATTGATGATTGACAAATGAAAATTGATGATTGATGATTGATGATTGGTGATTGATGATTGATGATTGATGCTTGATGATTGATGATTGATGATTGATGATTGATGATTGATGATTGATAATTGATGATTGATGATTGATGATTGATGATTGATAATTGATGATTGACAATTGATGATTGATGATTAGTAATTGATGATGAATGATGATTTACATTTGATGATTGATGATTGATGATTGATGATTGATGATTAATGATTAATGATTGATAATTGATGATTGATGATTGATTATTGATTATTGATGATTGATGATTGATGATTGATTTTTGATGATTGATGATTGATGATTGATGATTGATGATTGATGATTGATGATTGATGATTGATGATTGATGATTGATTATTGATTATTGATTATTGATTATTGATGATTGATGATAAATGATTGATGATGGATGATTGATGATTGATGATTGATGATAAATAATTGATGATTATTGATGATTGATGATTGACAATTGATGATTGGTGATTGGTGATTAATAATTGATGATTGATGATTGATGATTGCTGATTGATGATTGATGATTAATAATTTATGTTGACTGACTTTTGATGAATGATGATTGATAATTGATAATTGATAATAGATGATTGATGATTAATAATTGATTATGATTGATGATTGACATTTGATGATTGATGATTGATGACTGATGATTGATGATTGATGGTTGATGATTGA